>CM038726.1:33835913-33838413 GCA_021613375.1 Megaleporinus macrocephalus | reverse complement strand
CATACCGCACTGAAATAGATTTAACCGAGCTTATGACAGTGTAGTTACACATGAATAACACAAGCTACAACAATCTAACTACTAGTGATGTAGCCACTGCAGCCTTATTAAACATTAATAAGGTTTTAAACCACTACAATATACAGTAATAGAACTGTAAAATAGACTACTTATTAATTCTAATAATTAATAGGACTATGTTATTAAATAGTCCCAGTTTATTTTAAGGGTCTGTAATAACAGCCTAGTTACACATAAACAACAATGTAACTACTACTAATGCAACCACTGTATGCTTAATACAGCTTTCATTAAACTTCTTTTTCTTTTTCTAAAAAGTGACAATATACAGAATTAGTGTCTCTAATAACCGTGTAATTAAACATATACAACAGTGTAACTACTACTGATGTAGCCAGTGTTACAGAGGGATTAGAGCAGTATAGCTTATGTAATTACACATGTGTATCAAGTTATTGTTGCCTCATGTAATCACTATATAATTGTATATTAATAGTTGTAACAGCATATGGTATCATGTAATTACACAGTTTGAGTTTAAAAATTTTATGGAATTATGTTGTATTATGTTTTTTACAAACATAGCTAGACAGCAGCAATATACAGTAATAGTACTGTAAAATAGACAGTTCAATAACTCCAATTAATAGGGCTATGTTATTAAAGGAAGGTCCTAGTTTATACTAAGTGTCTGTAATAACAGTGTGGTTACACATAAACAACAATGTAACTACTACTGATGTAGCCACTGCATCCTTTATACAGCTTTTATGAAACTTATTTTTCTAAACAGTGACAATATACCGTAATAGTAATCTATAATATGGTCCCACTTTTTTATCTCATTATTAGCTTTTTGTCTCTAATAACTTTATAGTTACACATAAACAACAGTGTAACTACTAGTGATGTTACATATGGATCACAGCAGTGCAGCTCATGTAATTCATGTGTATCAATTTATTTTTGCCTCATGTAATCACTATATAATTGTATATTAATAATTAATAATACTGACAGCATATGTGGTATCACGTAATTACACAGTTTGAGTTTTAAACTTATGTCGTCTTGTGTTTTTTCTCAAACATAGCTATCATTTTAGAGCCATCAAGATACTCTTATGTTATAACATGAGGCATATATATATATATATATATATATATATATATATATATATATATATATATATATATATATATATATATATATATATATATATATATATATATATATATTACAGACACTTCATATAAAGTGTACTCCTATTAAACATACTCCTATCAAAAAACAAACAGATGTATTGCCAAATAAACAAAAACCTTATTAAAGTTGAATATTTCTTGAAAGCTCTGTATGTCAATCTGCTTTTGTCACCTTTGATGTTGACATATGACCAGTGGCAGATCTTATAACAGCTCATGCTGCATTTACATGTTTGCGGTAGGCATACAACAGCAAACTTGACTGGTTTGAGTTGGTTTCCATTGGCCATTATAAGCATTAATATTTCCACAGAATGCTGTGGTGAATGTTACGCGCTGTCAAGAGTTCAGTTTTCCAACTTTCCCAACATCGACCGGGTGCCAAGCCAAGGACGCCAAATGTCTGGGTTGTTGAATTTCAGGCAAACCAAGTTTTATACAACAAATTAACAGAACTCACAGCTCCTCCTGTCTTTCTCCATCTTTAGTAAACAGTCCACACTGGTAAAGCTCTCTTCTGGTGATGCCAGCTCTCCTCCTCATCCCATCCCATAGATGTACAGCATTAGTGTATATCACAGTGTCTCAACAATGATAACGTGATTCCTATAATTTCTCCAGTTATTTGCATAACTCTGACTATTATATGTGAACAAAGTTAGTCAGAGTGGTTTAATTCACATTTAATTCACATGGTTCAATGCAGACATGCTCACAGACTCATTTCTTTATAGTGGTGGTAATGGGAACCAGGGGTTGCCATGTCTGCAACACAAATTTGGCCAATGCATTTACTGTCCAAAGCCATCCAACATCTGTATATTGAATGTAGAAACTAAGCCCTGTATATATCCCTTCACTATCAATGGATTGAAATTAATGGACTGGTAAGACAATGTAGGCCAAAACTTGATCACAAAACTATAATCTGTTATTAATAATCTGATAAGTGCTTGATCCAATATATAGAACCATTATCATTCTCTCGCTTCCTTGTGATGAGAAAGAGAAAGTGTGAGTGTCTTTCAGCCGTTCACACTACACGACTGAGCGAGTGCCGAGTGGTCGCCGGTTTGTCTCAGTTGGCGACTGAAAAACCATGCTAAAACCCTGTAGTGTAAACTAGACATAAGATGTTGGTTCATAGCAAGAAAAACCCTATAAAACCCAACAAAGGGGCCAGTTTGGCTTTTAAATTATTACTTTATCATCTATATTGTTTAATCTTTGCTTTCTCATCACAACAAAGCAGTAGAATGATAACTGAGTAGTTT
>CM038726.1:33680913-33828413 GCA_021613375.1 Megaleporinus macrocephalus | reverse complement strand
GTTACTCTGTTCGTCAATGGTCAGGACTCTCAGAGGACCACCACAGAGCAGGTACTATTAGGAAGGTAGGTCATTCTCAGAACTGCAGTGACACTGACATGATGGTGGTGTGTTAGTGTGTGGTGCTGGTGTGAGTGGATCAGAAACCTCAGTGTCACTGCTGGACTGAGAATTGTCCACCAACCAAAACTATCCAGACAACAGCGTCCTGTGTCCACTGATGAAGGACTAGAGGAACACAAACTGTGCAGCAGCAGATGAGCTACTGTCTCTGACTTTACATCTACAAGGTGGACCAGCAAGTAGTAGGAGTGTCTAATAGAGTGGACAATGAGTGGACACAGTGTGTAAACACTCCAGCAGCAGCCCTGCTGTGTCTGGTCCACTCTGATCCACACCAGCACCTCAAATAAAAAAGAAGCCTGCTTTCAGATTTATTAGTAAAATACTAAAAAGAAGTATACTTGGGTTATATTGACGAGTATATTTCATCTTTACTTGTACTTAATCTTTCAGTCAAGATTATTGGTGTCCAGTACAGTATCTGTTTCGATATTTTGCAGATACAGATGTGCTCTTATTCCTGTGTATCCCACTGGTACACCTGCTGGTGGTCAGTATGGTGGTGTAGTGGTTAGTATGGTGGTGTAGTGGTTAGTATGGTGGTGTAGTGGTTAGTACGGTGGTGTAGTGGTTAGTATGGTGGTGTAGTGGTTAGTATGGTGGTGTAGTGGTTAGTATGGTGGTGTAGTGGTTAGTATATGGTGGTGTAGTGGTTAGTATGGTGGTGTAGTGGTTAGTATGGTGGTGTAGTGGTTAGTACGGTGGTGTAGTGGTTAGTATGGTGGTGTAGTGGTCAGTATGGTGGTGTAGTGGTTAGTATGGTGGTGTAGTGGTTTGTACGGTAGTGCAGTGGTCAGTACGGTGGTGTAGTGCTTAGTACGCTGGTGTAATGGTTAGTATGGTGGTGTAGTGGTTAGTACAGTGGTGTAGTGGTCAGTGCGCTGGTGTAGTGGTTAGTACGGTGGTGTAGTGGTTAGTACGGTGGTGTAGTGGTTAGTACGGTGGTGTAGTGGTTAGTACGGTGGTGTAGTGGTTAGTATGGTGGTGTAGTGGTTAGTACGGTGGTGTAGTGGTTAGTACGGTGGTGTAGTGGTCAGTGCGGTGGTGTAGTGGTTAGTATGGTGGTGTAGTGGTTAGTACGGTAGTGCAGTGGTCAGTACGGTGGTGTAGTGCTTAGTACGCTGGTGTAGTGGTCAGTACTGTAGTGTAGTGCTTAGTACGCTGGTGTAGTGGTCAGTACGGTAGTGTAGTGATTAGTACGGTTGTGTAGTGGTTAGTATGCTGGTATAGTGGTTAGTACGGTAGTGTAGTGATTAGTACGGTTGTGTAGTGGTTAGTACGGTGGTGTAGTGGTTAGTATGGTGGTGTAGTGGTTAGTATGGTGGTGTAGTGGTTAGTACGATGGTGTAGTGGTTAGTACTGTGGTGTAGTTGTTAGTATGGTGGTGTAGTGGTTAGTACGGTGGTGTAGTGGTTAGTACGGTGGTGTAGTGGTTAGTATGGTGGTGTAGTGGTTAGTACGATGGTGTAGTGGTTAGTACTGTGGTGTAGTGGTTAGTATGGTGGTGTAATGTTAGTATGGTGGTGTAGTGGTTAGTACGGTGGTGTAGTGGTTAGTATGGTGGTGTAGTGGTTAGTATGGTGGTGTAGTGGTTAGTACGGTGGTGTAGTGGTTAGTGTGGTGGTGTAGTGGTTAGTACGGTGGTGTAGTGGTTAGTATGGTGGTGTAGTGGTTAGTATGGTGGTGTAGTGGTTAGTATGGTGGTGTAGTGGTTAGTACTGTGGTGTAGTGGTTAGTACAGTGGTGTAGTGGTTAGTATGGTGGTGTAGTGGTCAGTATGGTGGTGTAGTGGTCAGTATGGTGGTGTAGTGGTTAGTACGGTGGTGTAGTGTTAGTATGGTGGTGTAGTAGTTAGTACGGTGGTGTAGTGGTTAGTATGGTAGTGTAGTGGTTAGTACGGTGGTGTAGTGGTTAGTACGGTGGTGTAGTAGTTAGTACGGTGGTGTAGTGTTAGTATGGTGGTGTAGTGGTTAGTATGGTGGTGTAGTGGTTACTATGGTGGTGTAGTAGTTAGTACGGTGGTGTAGTGTTAGTATGGTGGTGTAGTGGTTAGTACGGTGGTGTAGTGTTAGTATGGTGGTGTAGTAGTTAGTACGGTGGTGTAGTGGTTAGTACGCTGGTGTAGTGGTTAATATGGTGGTGTTTTAGGTGGATCATGCAAAGGTCAGGATAATGTTGCTAAAGAGGAACTGAAGTTGCCCGTTAGTAACCGTGTGTATGTGGGTTCTAATGTTTTGTTCTTCTTTAGCTATTCTGGGTATTTACTCATTAACAGTATCAGAAACCCTGTAGGCAGCTCCTTTAGCCTTGTAGCTCCAGTGCACATGAAAGAAGTAACCACTAAGCATGTCTTTATATTCAGGGTTCTGGTGAGTGGTGTGGATTTTATTTTGGTTGAACCGTGGCTTTAACTGGCACCGCTCCAGATATTTCATATTTTGTGATCATCTGGCTGGCGAGGAGTAATGGCTCTGTTTGGGTGACAGAATGCTTTTCTTCGTGATTATTACTCTATACTGAAAAGAAGATTCACAGGCTAATTGGAGTGCAATTTTCTGAATTGCTTAAAATTGCTAAAAAGAGGGAGACTAAAACACATGTTCCTAGGTCCAGTAAGGCTTAGACTAAATAAGGAGCCAGTCTTTTCTTCCTAACAGAAACCTATGTACTGTTGAATCTGCACCCTATATATATATATATATATATATATATATATATATATATATATATATATATATATATATATATATATATATATATATATAGGGATTCCTGGTCCGAGTGGTTCTGTGTGGAGTGTGTATGTTCTCCCCGTGTTAAGGGTTAAGGGTTAGGGTTAGAGTTAGGTTTAGTGTTAGTTTAGTGTTAGTTTAATGTTAGTATGTATTTAGGGTTCAGTGTTAGTGGCTAGGGTTACAGTTAGGGTTAGGGGTTAAGGTTAGGGATTAGGGGTTACTGTTTAGGGTTAGGGTTAATGGGTTAGAGTTAGGGTTAGGGTTTAGTGTTAGTGGCTAGGGTTAGAGTTCGGGTTAATGGGTTAGGGTTAGGGTTAATGGGTTAGGGTTAGGGTTTAGTGTTAGTGGCTAGGGTTAGAGTTAGGGTTAGCGTTAATGGGTTAGGGTTAATGGGTTAGGGTTAGGGTTTAGTGTTAGTGGCTAGGGTTAGAGTTAGGGTTAGGGATTAGGGTTTTCGCCTGATGACGCTAGGACTGGCTCCAGCCCCCCCGTGAACCAGGCCAGCGATATATATATATATCGCTGGCCTGGTTCACGGGGGGGCTGGAGCCAGTCCTAGCGTCATCAGGAAGAAGAAAAGATAGATAGATAGATAGATAGATAGATAGATAGATCTATATATATATATATATATATATATATATATATATATATATATATATATATATACATATATCATTGTTTGTTACTCTGTTCTTCAGTTGTCTGGACCCCCACAGGGCAGGTATTATTTTGGTAGTGGACAAAATCTAAATCCTAAATCCAGCCTTGACACTGACATAGTGTGTGTTGTGCTGGTGTGAGTGGATCAGACACAGCAGTGCTGCTGCTGCTGGAGTGTTTGAACACCTCACTGCTGGACTGAGAATCGTCCACCAACCAAAAGTATCCAGACAACAGCATCCTGTGGGCGGCGTCCTGTGACCACTGATGAAGGACTACATGAACACAAACTGTGCTGCAACAATTGCGTTACCACCTCTCACTCTTCACCCACAAGGTGGACCAGCAAAGGTAGGCAGGTCTACCAGAGTGGACAGTGAGTGGACACAGTGTTTAAACACTCTAGCAGCACTTCTGTGTCACTTCAGTGCTGAGAATGACCCACCACCCTAATAGTATCTGCTCCGTGGTGGTCCTGTGGGGGTCCTGATCATTAAAAAACAGAGTAATAAAGTATACAGAGAATCAGATGAACTACAGTCTGTAAGTGTAGCTCCTGTATGGTCAGTGGAGCTGCTAGAATGGACGTTAGTGGTATAAACACTGACCCTGGTTGTGGTGGGGCCTTTCTAAACGCAGGTTTATGGATCAGTAAGTCTCACAGAAGGTTCTTTGAGGCTCTAAAAGCGATGGTAATGATGCCTGTTTGCTTGATTTGGTTCACCAAAACTGCTGCCGAGGTCCATTCATGTGCGCCCATATTGCCGCCCTGTCACAAAATCACTCCTCAAGCTAATTCCGACGTTCGCTGTAGACCCGCCGAAGCCTCCAGCTTCTCCAGCACACCTTATTGGAGTCTGTGCCGTTACCATGGCGATGGTTACCGGTGGAGACCAGGAGCTGAGGGAACGGAGAGAGCAGAGCAGAGGGCTTGAGGGAGAGAGAGATTATTGAATGGTGGGAGGTTAACAGTAAGCAATACCGCTGCTCCTGCTACACTGAGGGCTTTGATAGACTTAGGAAACCCAAGGACTTCTTCTTCTTTCTCTCTCTCTCTCTCTCTGTTTATTTCTTTGTTTGTTTGTTTGTTTGTTTGTTTGGAAGCTATTTTGTTTCAGTCTGTGGGCCCTCAGGATGCTTACAAAGGCAGCTCACTATAGACGGTGCATGTAGAGTACAGTATTACTGTAGACGAGGTGAGGATCAATACAGCTAGACCTCGAACGCGCTGAGTTCAATCAAATCCAGACGCGTACATAATTCATACATATCGTCACCGTACAGAGAAACACAAGTATCTCCAAAACAGTACGTTCACATGGGAGCCCGAGAACACTCGTACCTGTCAGTGTGAGTTACTGTGAGGAGGTCTCACTCCGGGGGGTTCTGGAGCGAGACTGTTGGCCCAGTAAATCCACAAGTTTAGATAAACATGGTTCAAACTAACTGGTTTACTTTATCTGTGAGTACAGCTGGTGGCCTAAGCTGCCCTGTGCTGGTTTAAACTGGTGTGTGCTGGTTTAAACTGGTCTGGGCTTGATTAAACTGGTTTGGTTTAAAATGACTGTGCTGGATTAAGTTGGTCTGTGCTTGCCTAAACTGGTCTGTGCTGGTTTAAAATGGTCTGTGCTGGTTTAATATGGTCTGTGCTGGTTTAAAATGGTCTGTGTTGGTTTAAGATGGTCTGTGCTGGTTTAAGATGGTCTGTGTTGGTTTAAGATGGTCTGTGCTGGCTTAACTTGTCTGTGCTGGCTTAACTGGTCTGTGCTGGTTTAAGATGGTCTGTGTTGGTTTAAGATGGTCTGTGTTGGTTTAAGATGGTCTGTTCTGGTTTAAGATTGTCTGTGCTGGTTTAAGATGGTCTGTGCTGGTTTAAGATGGTCTGTGTTGGTTTTAAGATGGTCTGTGCTGGTTTAAGATGATCTGTGCTGGTTTAAGATGATCTGTTCTGGTTTAAGATTGTCTGTGCTGGTTTAAGATGGTCTGTGCTGGTTTAATATGGTCTGTGCTGGTTTAAGATGATCTGTGCTGGTTTAAGATGATCTGTTCTGGTTTAAGATTGTCTGTGCTGGTTTAAGATGGTCTGTGCTGGTTTAATATGAAATGTGCTGGTTTAAGATGATCTGTGCTGGTTTAAGATGGTCTGTGCTGGTTTAAGATGGTCTGTGCTGGTTTAATATGAAATGTGCTGGTTTAAGATGATCTGTGCTGGTTTAAGATGATCTGTTCTGGTTTAAGATTGTCTGTGCTGGTTTAAGATGGTCTGTGCTGGTTTAATATGAAATGTGCTGGTTTAAGATGGTCTGTGCTGGTTTAAGATGATCTGTGCTGGTTTAAGATGGTCTGTGTTGGTTTAAGATGGTCTGTGCTGGTTTAAGATGGTCTGTGCTGGTTTAAGATGGTCTGTGCTGGTTTAATATGAAATGTGCTGGTTTAAGATGATCTGTGCTGGTTTAAGATGGTCTGTGCTGGTTTAAGATGGTCTGTGCTGGTTTAATATGAAATGTGCTGGTTTAAGATGATCTTTGCTGGTTTAAGATGATCTGTGCTGGTTTAAACTGGTCTTTGCTGATTTAATTAATCTTTTTTCCACCTAATATGTTGCAGTATGATGTGATAACTTCTGTTATACTTCAAGGCCTAGAGCTTGTAAAGAAAGAGGTCCAGCTCATTTAACTTTCTTTTTTACTGACTGCAGATGTTAAGAAACAGTAGGTGCAAGTACATTTAGTATCTTTTTAAATTTAGGACACGATCTGTTTTATAAATGAACTAATTCTAACAGTCAGTTTTGCAGTTATTTAATATATCATCACTGTCCAAAGGCAAACACATATATACAAAACAGTTAGTTTATAGAAGAGGTCAAAAACTGGCTTTACTTTCAATGTAAGTCAATGGAACCAGAAATCTTTCCAAGCTATTTTCAAGCATTTCCATTGGTCCTTTCATCATTTCTCTTAGTCTGCTGCTTTTAAAGTATATAGAAAAATCTAAATCATGTTTGCTCGGGGCAGCAATTATATACTTTAGTTCAAAGCCTATATCTGCCTGTATGGAATAGCAAGTACATTTAAGGTGGAAACAGGAGAACTGGTGACTGAGAAGCTGAGCTGATGGTGCTGGTGGTCAGTAGGAGTGAGTATTGTAGTGTGTAAGGGTGATCTGGGGGTGAACACTGGTGGTCAGTAGGAGTGAGTATTGTAGTGTGTAAGGGTGATCTGGGGGTGAACACTGGTGGTCAGTAGGAGTGAGTATTGTAGTGTGTGAGGGTGATCTGGGGGTGAACACTGGTGATAGATTTAAAAGCATACGTTACGGTAAGTAAACAGTGTAACGTTAATGATGAGAGGGGCGGAGTTGAGTGTGTGGTGCTGGTTAATCTACAGGACAGTAACCGACAGACGTTGTGGAGCTCCTCGGTATCGAGGTTCACCAACACACCAGTTGTAGCTCAACACTTTAGCATGTGGTGGTTTGTTTTCTTGGTGGTTCTTAATCTGCTGCTCGATAGCAGCTCATCTTCCAGTTCAGCTCCAACCTCTCCATCACATCAGCATCACCTCCAACTTCTACTGTAACATCTCACCTCCATCTCCTCCACTCTGTTCCTCACCTTCATCTCCTCCACTCTATTCTTCACTTCCATCTCCTCCACTCTGCTCCTGATCTACATCTCCTCCACTCTGTTCCTCACCTCCATCTCCTCCACTCTGTTCCTCACCTCCATCTCCTCCACTTTGTTTTTCACCTCCATCTTCTCCAATCTGTTCCTCACCTCCATCTCCTCCACTCTATTCTTCAATTCCATCTCCTCCACTCTGTTCCTCATCTACATCTCCTCCACTCTGTTCCTCACCTCCATGTTCTTCACTCTGTTCTTCACCTTCATCTCCTCAACTCTGTTCCTCACCTCCATTTCCTCCACTCTGTTCCTCACCTCCATGTTCTTCACTCTGTTCTTCACCTCCATCCCCTCCACTCTGTTCTTCACTTACTGCCTCAGATAGAGGCAGAACACAACCTATTGCATGCTCTTTCAGATTGTAGGTCCTGTTATATTGTATGTTATAGATATGTATATATATATATATATATATATATATATATATATATATATATATATATATATATATATATATATATATATATATTTATATTTATGTGTGTGTGTGTGCGAATGGTGTACATGTTCGATGCCTCCAGGAGTGACGCCTCCCAGAATCGATGAAGGAACACATCAATTATACACACAAACGGTTTGAGGAACTCAAACAAAACGCCTCGCGGGAAGGATCCGGAGCTGCCGAGCGTAAAAAAGTTTCCAGCTCTTCTTTCAACCAGGCGTTAACTTCATTAATTGTGAATAACGAGTCCAATTATAAAGTCTCTGATGGCTCGGAATCAATTGTTGGCCTAGTCTGAGACGTTTTGTTTCCAAATGTTAACGAACGCGGCGCTCTGCGGCGGGCCTTGCCCGGCAGCGAGACGGAGAATTCCATTGTTGTGGATCAGCGGATCAGCCTCAGCCTGGTGTCTGCGAGGACAGCCTCACAATGAATCAAAGGAGGCGAGTCACACAGTGCAGATTCTGTTAGCTCAGCTTCAGCTAGCGCTGAAGGAGATAAATCATGGCTGCTCGGAAGAACACTGCATCTATTTAGCGCATGCGAGCGATCGCAACCGAAGCTTCTCCGATGCAGTGCGCTTCCTGCAGCACGCCAGCGCTCTGTTTAGGATTTATAGGCTTACGGTAGCATGAAGGTGCTCAAATACAATACATACATTCATGCTCTTCAGAAAAGAGTCCAGTCCTTTGTTGCATACTAACTGCCGTATGCTATACATTACACAATTACACAACCCAACACACTGCCAGAGCCAGAAACTCCACAGATGAGTACTGTGGGTACGCCATACTGAAGCAATACGCCACAGTAGACTGTTACTATAGGGGCATGGTTATATATATATATATATATATATATATATATATATCTTTTACATCATCCACATATATACACCAGAACACAGTTCTTTAAATCCTATTTACTAATTCAAAATCTATTGGAATGAAACATCTGTTACACATTAACTTACATTAACATTGAGGTTTTGCTCTCTTCTGTTATTAGAAGTAAAAAGCAGAGCCAGAGCACATATATCTATATGTGCTATAAAACATGTACCTCTATTTTGGTCAATTACCATTTTTATCCTCATCATATAAACACAAAAACAGTTCTTCAAATCCTATTTACCAATAGAAAAACTTCAAAATCTGTTGGAATAAAACATCTTTTACACATTAACTTACACTAACATTGAAGTCTTCTATTATTATAAGTTATTATATTGGAGATATATATAAATACCAGAGCTCCAATTAGGATGTATAGGCTTACTGTAGCGTGAACATGCTCAAATACAATCTGTACATTCCTTTGTTACATACTCTCATATGCTATACATTACACAATTCAACACACCGCCAGAGTTATACACCATACTGAAGCAATACCCCACAATAGACTGTAACTATTTTAGCATGGTGATATTTATCTAGCTATTTTCCTAACTTATAATATATATATAAACATGTACCTCTATTTTGGTTGATTTTCATTTTTCTATATTACAAATTCTATTTACCAATAGAAATGCTATTGTCTATTATCTACATTATTATTATTATTATTATTATTATTATTATTGGAATCTTTTACACATTAACATACGTATTATAGTTATTTCAAGTCATACGTCAAGTTATATGCCATACTGAAGCAATAAGCCACAATGGACTGTAACTATAGTAGCATGGTTATATTTATCTATCTACCTATCAACACATATGTGTAGAATGTATATATTATAATAATATATATATTGTGTCTTTATATGTAGTCTTGCGTGCATCCTTTATATATAATTTATATCATATAAACATGACAGCTGATCTTTCTATTCTGTTAAAGTTTCAGGATAAATGGACCAATAGAAATGCTCTTAGTGAATATGTTTGTGTTCTCATACCAGATCTGATTAGAACAGATGTAAATAATCATACATCCAATACAAAGTATCATGAATATCTTATTGTGAGAGAAGTAGATCAGATCTTGAGCTCCAGTTTGAAGAACAAAGTGTAGTTTCAGATTTCTCCTGGACGCCCCAGACATTGTATGAATGTATTCAGTTCCTTCAGCCGTAATCTTGATTTAGCTTAATGAAGTACTGAGCAGTCAGAGCAGGTATTAGATGAGAACTGATAATAATACTGGGTTGTTTCCACAAGGAGAAGCTTGGAAAGGGTTAAATAAACACATTGACGTATGGAAAACTGCTACTATTTGAATGTTGAATGTAACCAAATTACTGAATACATTACTGTATATCTTGTTTCTATTTAAACAATATTGAGGTCAATGGAGTGATTAGTCTGTAGCAGTTGTGAAAACTATGCAACTATATATAACTATGTGAAGGTACTGTGAAGGTACCCTCGAGCCCAGTAACCCAGTAAGTGGCACCGCCCCAGTAACAGCATTGTACCTGTTACTTTTGAGGATGAAGTGCATAAAGAGAGAAAAAGAAAACTTGAGCCAGAAGGTCTTTCTTGGCAGATTGACTGCGTTGGAGGAAAATAGTGCCAATTTGATTTTTTTTTTTTTTTTGTGCTTCCTAAATGCACAGACCTGCGCGCAGCCCAAATCATCCAAATGGGCAATAACTAACACTTAGACTTCATACTGGCTTAATGCATGTCCTCTCTCCGCCCTCTTCCCTCTTCCCTCTTTCATTCTTCTTCTTTTTGTCTGCTTCATTTCTGAAAAACCCTCCTCTACAGTTTAATCTGCTGCAATCGGGTACTCAGCACCTCTCTCTCTCTCTCTCTCTCTCTCTCTCTCTCTCTATATATATATATATATATATATGTATGTATATATATATATATATATATATATATATATATATATATATATATATATATGTATATATTCTCTGTCTATTTCTCTCTCTTTCTATCTCTCTCTCTCTCTCTCTCTCTCTCTCTCTATATATATATATATATATATATATATATATATATATATATATATATATATATATATATATATATATATATATATATATATATATGTATATATTCTCTCTCTCCCTTTTCCTTCTGTCTCTCTCTCTCTCTCTCTCTACATTTCTCTCTCTCTCTCTATCTTTCACTCTCTATCTTTCTCTTCCTTTCTCTCTGTCTCTATCTTTTACTCTCTATTTCTCTCTCTCTATCTCTCTCTCTTTCTCTATCTCTGTCTATCACTCTCTCTCTCTATCTCTCTATCTCACTCTATCTTTCACTCTCTATCTTTCTCTCTCTCCCTCTCTCTCTCTCTCTCTCTCTCTCTCTCTCTCTCTCTCTCTCTCTCATTTCCGTCCTCCTCCTCCTCCTCCACACCCTCCTCCTGATCCATAATTCACGGCCCGGCTTTCAGACCCAGCAATCTCATCCCGGCTCCCCTCCACAGATTAAAATGTGACAAAAGTGAACAGTGGGGACATTGATCTTGTGGACAGGAATATGGAGACGGGGGCAGGTACAGCAGCAGCTCACCAATAGATGATTGATGAGGAAGGCCATAGGGTGTCAGTCAGGAGCACAAGAGAGCAGAGAACACGCCGAGGCCCGGGACTCCGAGCTGACCTTTGGCCGGGCGGACGGAAGCCGTGGCTGGTCGAGGTTAAGGAGGGGGGAAAGCGTGACAGGCAGGAAGGTGCTGACTTCATGCTGCATTAATGTGTTTTAGAACTCTACCAGTTAAACGTTTTAGTACACTACCAGTTAAACATTTTAGATCACTTCCAGTTAAACATTTTAGATCACTACCAGTCAAACGTTTTAGTACACTACCAGTCAAACGTTTTAATACACTACCAGTCAAACATTTTAGATCACTTCCAGTTAAACATTTTAGTACACTACCAGTCAAACGTTTTAGTACACTACCAGTCAAACGTTTTAGATACACTACCAGTCAAATGTTTTAGATACACTACCAGTCAAACGTTTTAGTACGCTACCAGTCAAACGTTTTAGTATGCTAACAGTCAAACGTTTTAGTGCACTTCCAGTCAAACGTTTTAGTACACTACCAGTTAAACATTTTAGATACACTACCAGTTAAACATTTTAGATACACTACCAGTTAAACATTTTAGATCACTACCAGCCAAACATTTTAGTATATTACCAGTCAAACGTTTTAGTATATTACCAGTCAAACGTTTTAGTACACTACCAGTCAAACGTTTTAGTACACTACCAGTTAAACGTTTTAGATCACTACCAGTCAAATGTTTTAGTACACTACCAGTCAAATGTTTTAGATACACTACCAGTTAAACATTTTAGATACACTATCAGTCAAATGTTTTAGTACACTACCAGTCAAACGTTTTAGTACACTACCAGTCAAATGTTTTAGATACACTACCAGTTAAACATTTTAGATACACTATCAGTCAAATGTTTTAGTACACTACCAGTCAAATGTTTTAGTACACTACCAGTCAAACGTTTTAGTACACTACCAGCCAAACGTTTTAGTACACTACCAGCCAAACGTTTTAGTACGCTACCAGTCAAACGTTTTAGTACGCTACCAGTCAAACGTTTTAGTACGCTACCAGCCAAATGTTTTAGTACACTACCAGTCAAACGTTTTAGTACACTACCAGTCAAATGTTTTAGATACACTACCAGTTAAACATTTTAGATACACTATCAGTCAAATGTTTTAGTACACTACCAGTCAAATGTTTTAGTACACTACCAGTCAAACGTTTTAGTACACTACCAGCCAAACGTTTTAGTACGCTACCAGTCAAACGTTTTAGTACGCTACCAGTCAAACGTTTTAGTACACTACCAGTCAAACGTTTTAGTACGCTACCAGTCAAACGTTTTAGTACACTTCCAGTCAAACGTTTTAGTACACTACCAGACAAACGTTTTAGAACACTACCAGCCAAACGTTTTAGATACACTACCAGTCAAACATTTTAGATCACTACCAGTCAAACATTTTAGATCACTACCAGTCAAACGTTTTAGTACACTACCAGTCAAACGTTTTAATACACTACCAGTCAAACGTTTTAGTACACTACCAGTTAAACGTTTTAGATCACTACCAGCCTAACGTTTTAGTACACTACCAGTCAAATGTTTTAGTACACTAACAGTCAAATGTTTTAGATCACTACCAGTTAAACATTTTAGATACACTATCAGTCAAACGTTTTAGTACACTACCATTCAAACATTTTAGTACACTACCAGTCAAACGTTTTAGATACACTACCAGTCAAACGTTTTAGTACACTACCAGTCAAACGTTTTAGTACACTACCAGTCAAACGTTTTAGTACACTACCATTCAAACGTTTTAGATACACTACCAGTCAAACGTTTTAGATCACTACCAGTTAAACATTTTAGATACACTATCAGTCAAACGTTTTAGATACACTACCAGTCAAACGTTTTAGTACACTACCAGTTAAACATTTTAGATACACTACCAGTTAAACATTTTAGATCACTACCAGTCAAACATTTTAGATACACTATCAGTCAAACGTTTTAGATACACTACCAGTCAAACGTTTTAGTACACTACCAGTCAAACGTTTTAGTACACTACCAGTTAAACGTTTTAGATCACTACCAGCCTAACGTTTTAGTACACTACCAGTCAAATGTTTTAGTACACTACCAGTCAAACGTTTTAGATCACTACCAGTTAAACGTTTTGGATACACTACCAGTCAAACGTTTTAGTACACTACCAGTCAAACGTTTTAGATACACTACCAGTCAAACATTTTAGATACACTACCAGTCAAACGTTTTAGATACACTACCAGCCAAACGTTTTAGATACACTACCAGTCAAACATTTTAGATACACTACCAGCCAAACGTTTTAGATACACTACCAGTCAAACGTTTTAGATACACTACCAGTCAAACGTTTTAGTACACTACCAGTTAAACGTTTTAGATCCACTACCATTTAAACGTTTTAGATCCACTACCAGCCAAACGAGATGGCAAAGCCTGTTGCCCTTATTAATAGCCTAGTGATAACAATTCGGTACAAAAAGGGGGCGCATTAAGGGTTTTTTACAGTTCAAGTTCAAATGCAATGAATTGAAATCAAATTGGACACTGAAACTCATGTGATGAAAGTCAAGTTGACATTGACTAATGACTGATGATGTCATGAAGAAAACCCTGTGAGCCAAACTTTCCAGTGAGTCCTGCATAGCATTACTAATTTATATCCGACTTAAGTTTGTATTCAATTCTGCTGCCACACATGTAGTCTTCATGAAACTGGTGACCACTATGTTCATTACCTAATATCTAAAAAGCTGTAGTTTGGTGGACGAATGTTAGAACAAACTTATCAAGTCAGTAAAGCGTGACTTACCCTTTCCAATGACCAGAACCTTTGTGGCCTTGCGGAACAGGGGGCAGGAACTGGGAGACGGGGTTTTGTGACAAATGGTGTCCTTGTGGCTTTCTTCATATCTCGTGGTTGGTGCCCCCTCCCGTCCCCTCTGACGGCAGATGTTTACATGTAAGGTTTGGCTACCACCTTCCCACCACCTCCTGCAGTTCTCCCTTTTGCCCAGTGCACCTGGCACAGCTGTATATGATCAGTGTTGTGTCTCAGTTTGTTGTTTTGTGCAGTGTGAGAACTTCACTTGCCCTTTATATAGAGTTAAATATTTATAATAACTGGACCAACAGAAATGTTCCAGAGTTACTTGGAAAATGTTGTTACAATAACTTCCATGAAAGATTAAGGAGGTTATTTCCTTCTGCAGTAAGAGTACTAGACACCTATATACGTATATAGATATATATCTTTGTACAGCCTTTAGTTTTAATAGTATTAATACAGTAAATAGTGCTTTTCCATACATCAGTGTGTTTATTTAACCCTTTCCAAGCTTCTCCTTCTATTAACAACCCAGTATTATTATCAGTTCTCATCTAATACCTGCTTTGACTGCTCAGTACTTCATTAAGCTAAATCAAGATTTGCTGCTGAAGGAACTGAACACATTCATACAATGTCTGGGGCGTCCAGGAGAAATCTGAAACTACACTTTGTTCTATAACAAGTGCCATCTGCACCTCGGACTGTACTTATTTGTCCAGAGAGAGAGAGAGAGACAGAGACATATTAAGAGATAGTGAGAGATAATCAGAGTGATAGAGAAATAGAGACAGCGAGAGAGAGTGATAGTGAGAGATAGTGTGAGAGAGAGAAAGATATTGAGAAGTAGCGAGAGAGAAAGAGAGATAGAGATAGAGAGAGATAATGAGAGATAGTGAGAGAGAGAGATGGTCAGAGTGGGAAAGAGAGAGAGATAGGGAGAGAGATGAGGGACAGAGAAAGATAGTGAGAGAGATGAGAGAGAGAAAGATAGTGAGAGAGATGAAAGACAGAGAAAGATGAGAGGCAGAGAGAGAGTGAGAGAGCACGAGGGAGAGAGATAGAGTGAGAGATAGAGAGTGAGAGATAGCGAGAATAAGAGAGAGATAGAGATAGTGAGAGACAGACTGAGAGAGAAAGAGAGGAAGTAAGAGAGAGATAGAATGAGAGATAAAGAGAGAGTGAGAGATAGAGAGTGAGAGATAGAATGAGAGTGAGAGATAGCGAGAGAGAGATAGTGAGAGACAGACAGAGAGAGAAAGAGCTAAAGAGAGAGAGAGAGAAAGAGAGAGAGAGAGAAAGAGAGAGAGAGCGAGGTCAGTGTCCAGTATTAATAGAATAGATTTACAGGAACTCTGTTATATAACAGTTACAGTTTCTTTAATACTTTGAAATCATTTAATGTGGAATATCTGGAAATCCAATCTGACATAACAGACCAGACCTAGCAAAAAAACTTCACGGGGGGCTGCGGTGGTCTTACTTAGAACTGCACTCTTGCTGTTCTCGTACTGCGTGATGTATTCTAACATACATGAGCGCGTACCAAGATCGATACTCGCTGGACACGAGAACGGCGAGCGATTCGCTAATTATTCTGATTTACACTAAGGCAGCTAATTGGAGTCGGGTGTCGGGCAGGACGATGGCACCAGAGCAACGAGATTTAACTGATCAATACAACGAATCAATTTCTTGAACGATGAAGCGAAATCCGAAAAAGAGCCCGGTGGAAGGAGGCGCGCAGGAGCCGCGCAGGAGCCGTAATCAGTGTGGATTATTGTGTTTCAGAGTTCAGGCTTCCAAGGGTGCCAGAGCCGAAATCCTTTGTTTGGGCTTCGCTTTCTTTACACATTATCAAGTTCAATTGTAACCCAGACAAAAGCATGACGAATCATTGTGCACAAGCCATTTGCATTGTCTTTAAAACTTAAACAAAGAAAGGAAGAAAGGAGCTTTATGTATATATATATATATATATATATATATATATATATATATATATATATATTTTTTATTTTTTTTTTTTTTTTCTGATCATTAGCTGCATATGCTGTACAGGACATACAGATTATTGGTTTACAGTATATGTGTGTTGTTTTATTGTTTTGGAGAATAAACTAATTTTATTTCGTGTGAAGCACTCTGTTCACAATGTTTGACTTTAGGAGTTGGCAGGTGATGCCTGTGCTTCCAAGAATTAGCAGTTTGGAGGAATATCATATGTATATTTCCGAAGAAAAGCATGTCTATCTCCATTTTAGTCTATTCTATTCTCTATATCATTTAAACAAGACAGCTGCTCTTCATATCCTGTGAAACACTACATTCACCTACCTGTGTACAGGTGAACTGTAACACTACCTTCACCTACCTGTGTACATGTAAACTGTAACACTGCCTTCACTTACCTGTGTACATGTAAACTGTAACACTACCTTCACCTACCTGTGTACAGATAAACTGTAACACTACCTTCACCTACCTGTGTACATGTAAACTGTAACACTGCCTTCACCTACCTGTGTACATGTAAACTGTAACACTACCTTCACTTACCTGTGTACATGTAAACTGTAACACTACCTTCACCTACCTGTGTACAGGTGCACTGTAACACTACCTTCACTTACCTGTGTACATGTAAACTGTAACACTACCTTCACCTACCTGTGTACAGGTAAACTGTAACACTACCTTCACCTACCTGTGTACATGTAAACTGTAACACTGCCTTCACCTACCTGTGTACATGTAAACTGTAACACTACCTTCACCTACCTGTGTACATGTAAACTGTAGCACTACCTTCACCTACCTGTGTACATGTAAACTGTAACACTACCTTCACCTACCTGTGTACATGTAAACTGTAACACTACCTTCACTTACCTGTGTACAGGTAAACTGTAACACTACCTTCACCTACCTGTGTACAGGTAAACTGTAACACTAAATTCACCTACCTGTGTACAGGTCAACTGTAACACTACCTTCACCTACCTGTGTACATGTAAACTGTAACACTACCTTCACTTACCTGTGTACATGTAAACTGTAACACTACCTTCACCTACCTGTGTACAGGTGAACTGTAACACTACCTTCACTTACCTGTGTACATGTAAACTGTAACACTACCTTCACCTACCTGTGTACAGGTAAACTGTAACACTACCTTCACTTACCTGTGTACATGGAAACTGTAACACTACCTTCACTTACCTGTGTACATGGAAACTGTAACACTACCTTCACTTACCTGTGTACTAAGATCTTTTATCTCAGATCTAAGAACTTCTATCTAAGATCTTCTAACTCAGATCTAAGAACTTCTATCTCAGATCTAAGATCTTCTATCTCAGATCTAAGATCTTCTATCTCAGATCTAAGAACTTCTATCTCAGATCTAAGAACTTCTATCTCAGATCTAAGATATTCTATCTCAGATCTAAGAACTTCTATCTCAGTCTTGTTCTTCTAATCCAGACTGGAAATGCTGCACCATTTAAGGTGGACTGGGACAATAAGAAGACGTAGCCAACTTCATCCTAACCAACTCCCAGGCATCTTACCTGATCTAAGAACTTCTCCTCTTTGGCTGTTTCTTGGCCATCTCACCTTCTTGTTGATGCCTGGAGTTCAGCATGTAGCCCTTCCTCTTCCCCCCATTCAGCCTCCTCTGTTTGATTACACGTATGCTAATCGTCTGGAGTAGTTTTGCGTGTGTCGCTGAGTCTAAATCCCCGCATGAGAACTCGTTCTGCGGCTGCCGTGCATATTTTATTCATGCGGAGATGCTGCGTTTGGCGCAGGAATGAATGTGGACGCATGTCCTGCTAATGTGGTATTTAATTTCTTCTCCCGTAATGAAATGCAAGCGTATGCAGAAAGGTTAGAAGTGCTGTTTGATCAGCGCGCCCGTGCCTCACATGAAGGTCAAACAGACCGGTGGCCGAATGTCCCTAACAGTTTACTACAGAATGAAGCCTTTAATAATGGACTGACCCCTGGTGTCTTCTGCGCTGGCCAGAGTGGACGGTGCTTCCGGAGTGATAAAAATCAGAGCGCTGCCTGCTTTCACCGTCCTTACTCTGTCATTCAGCTCAGACATGTGGGTGTTGGAGCGCCGCTTTAGAGGACGGCCAAGAATTACAAAGTCTGTGTTTTCGGCGCGGCAGACGGAGAAATGCCGCGGAACGGTGATTAAATATCAGCACATGGACTCACACATGAACGTTTGGCTGTCCAGCTGTAGCTCATGTGAAGCAATATATTCATTATATTTGACCTTAGGAGTTGGAGAGTGATGCCTGTGCTTCGACAGATTGCTTTTTTGTTTTTACATAAACAAGCAAGAATAAGTAGTTTGGATTGTTTGGCTTATTAAACATAAGCATATGTATGATGCCTTCCAGAAAGTTAGAGTATTATGGAAAAGTTGATTCATTTCCATAATTCCATTCAAAAAGTTAAACTTACATAGATTATAGATTCAGGGCCCACAATTTGAACGATTTCAAGTATTTTTTTTTTATTATTTTTTACATAATTTGGGCTTCCAGCTCATAATACCCATGAAAACAGGAATTAAAAAATTAGAATAGTGTGGAGAAATCACCTGTATCAATAATCTATGAAAGTTTAACTTTTTGAATGGAATTATGGAAATGAATCAACTTTTCCATAATACTCTAACTTTCTGGAAGGCATCATACATATGCTTATGTTTAATAAGCCAAACAATCCAAACTACTTATTCTTGCTTGTTTATATAAAAACAAAAAAGCAATCTGTCGAAGCACAGGCATCACTCGCCAACTCCTAAGGTCAAATATAATGAATATATTGCTTCACATGAGCTACAGCTGGACAGCCAAACGTCCATGTGTGAGTATATATATATATATATATATATATATATATATATATATATATATATATATATATATATGAACAGGGCTCGGACGATGAAACTGAAACACCTGGTTCTAGACCACAATAATTTATTAGTATGGTGTAGGGCCTCCTTTTGTAGCCAATACAGCATCAGTTGGTCTTGGGAATGACATATACAAATCCTGCACAGTGGTCAGAGGGATTTTAAGCCATTCTTCTTGCAGGACAGTGTCCAGGTCACTACGTGATGCTGGTGGAGGAAAACATCTCCTGACTCGCTCCTCCAAAACACCCCAAAGTGGCTCTATAATATTTAGATCTGGTGACTGTGCAGGCCATGGGAGATGTTCAACTTCACTTCCATGTTCATCAAACCAATCTTTCTCCAGTCTTGCTGTCTGTATTGGTGCATTGTCATCCTGATACACGGCACCGCCTTCAGGATACAATGTTTGAACCATTGGATGCACATGGTCCTCCAGAATGGTTTGGTAGTCCTTGGCAGTGACGCGCCCATCTAGCACAAGTATTGGGCCAAACCATCACTGATCCACCCCCATGCTTCACTCTGGGCATGCAACAGTCTGGGTGGTATGCTTCTTTGGGGCTTCTCCACACCGTAACTCTCCCGGAGGTAAACTGTAACACTACCTTCGCCTACCTGTGTACAGGTAAACTGTAACACTACCTTCGCCTACCTGTGTACAGGTAAACTGTAACTCACACTATCCACAGACCGCGTGTGGGACCAGGTTCTGCTATTCTGAATAGGCAGTTGTTTAGATCTGAAACTTTTTATCTTGTTAAGCGAATCCACCCTTGTGGCCCCAAAGCCTCGCCGAGTCCTGTTGTTGATGCTCATGTCACCCTGTTAGCGACTTGGGCACAGATTGTCTCCCTCCTTAATTACCCAGAATTACCTGATAGAGGAAACCTTCCTCCCATAATCCCCTGCAACCCCTTACGTAACTCCAACTCAGCAAAGATTAGTCTGGGAAGCTTCCATATCTAATTAACCTTAATGCACCCCCAGACACTGTTCCAGTCTGGAAACTCTTCCAATGCAAGACCTGCTCAAGTACTTTTCATATTATTTTTGATTTTCTCCAGCGTGTAGCTTCCCCAATGCCCTATTGATTCATTCCAAGCTGTCTGTTTTTTTTATTTATTTATTTATTTATTTTTAAAGAACCTCGTGATTAAAGTGGCTGTAGATGGTGAGATGGTGGAAGACGAGTGCTTGGAATACTCTTGTTACCCCTCAGCTGCTCTAATGATGGCAGATGCGGATGCTGGCCTGCATTAATGACTGTGGTGTCAATTTACATCTGCATGCACTCCGAGTGTTTGACTGGCGGGATTCTCCAGGCAGGCACCCAGATTATTTCGAGGCCATTAGCTTCGTCTTCGGTCTTCCACGCCCTGGCTGAACTGTGAGCCAGCCTCGCTGGACCACTTTCATTCGACTGGTGGGCAGCGAAAGAAGGGAGTTTGGGAAAACCTTGTTATAATCTAGTTGCAAACTTTCTTGCACAATTCAACAATTCAGAATGAAGAAAATGACTGAATTGAAAGAAACGCAGGATGGTTGCGCGGCTTGAGTAGAGCGAGGAACAAGGGATTAATAGATGACAAGTAGAGGAGTGCGGGTCAGTGTGTTTGGGGACCTGCCCTGAATAAGTACATATAGTTTGGAGGCTGTAGATTATATGAAACCATGATGTTTAGCTGTGTTCGAAAATGAATGGGACCCTATGGGGGGAACGAGGGATGAATAAACAAGTAAAGGAGTGCAGATCAGTGTGTTTGGGGATGTGTCCTGAGTAAGTACATGCTGTTTGGAGTCTGTAGCTAAATGAAACCATGATGTTTAGCTGTGTTCGTAAATGAATGGGACTCTAGGGGAGGAACAAGGGATGAATAAACAGCAAGTAGAGGAGTGTGGATCAGTGTGTTTGGGGGACTGCCCTGAGTGAATAAATGCCTTGTGGTGGATGTAGGTTGGACAAAACCATAATGTTTAGCTGCATTCAAAAATGAATGGGACCCTAAGGAAAGAACAAGGGATCAATAAACAGCAAGTAGAGGAGTGCGGGTCAGTGTGTTTGGGGATCTGTCCTGAGTGAGTACATACAGTTTGGAGGCTGTAGGTTGAACAAACCACAATGTTTAGCTGCGTTCGAAAATAAATGGGACCCTATGGGAGGAACGAGGGATGAATAAACAAGTAGAGGAGTGTAGGTCAGTGTGGGGATCTGTCCTGAGTAAGCACATGCTGTTTGGAGGCTGTAAGTTAAATTAAACCATGATGTTTAATGGGGCTTGGAAATGAATGGGACCCTATGGGAGGAA
Organism: Megaleporinus macrocephalus; assembly: GCA_021613375.1. NCBI lineage: Eukaryota > Metazoa > Chordata > Actinopteri > Characiformes > Anostomidae > Megaleporinus > Megaleporinus macrocephalus. The sequence continues at coordinate 33,807,133 of CM038726.1, read as the reverse complement.
GGAGGGATGAATAAACAAGAAAGTGGAGGAGTGTAGGTCAGTGTGTTTGTAGACCTGCCCTGAGTGAGTACATACAGTTTGGTGGAGTGTATGTTCTCCCTGTGCTTGAGTAGGTTCCTCCAGGTACTCCGGTTTCCTCCCACAGTCCAAACACATGCATGTTAGGTTGATCTTCACTCTAAACTGCTACTGTAGATGAGTGAGTGTGTGTTGGCCATGCGATGGACCGCGCCTTCGCCCGATATGACCCCCATTTGCAGGATAAAGCAGTAGCTGTTGGATGGATGTATGGATGTTTGGTAAATTACAAAGAACGGCATACACACATTGACCATGAATACATCAAAATACAGTACTTGTGTGATGGTTTCAGGCACTTGGGCACGTTATTATATTAAAAATGCTATTATTTCTATATAGTGAGACTTTCATTTCATGCAATTTTCATGCAATTCATACAATTTCATGCAATTCACAAACAATATTTTTCATTTCACAATTAATGTAAGTGTATCAGATGATTTTTAAAGAATAACAATGTTTGTATTGAAGTCTATTTTTCTATAGAGGCTTATTTTGCATATAGTTCTATTATCAGTAATTCTCAGTCCTCTGTCTAAATCTCCTGGTACGACCACCAATCCAAGTTAAGGATGTTATTGGACTAATTGGTTGTTAGGACACTCTTGCTCAATTGTGATGCACAGCTGAAAAACATTCTACTAATAAGTGAGTATAAAAGGGAACAACATTCTAGGCTAGTTTAGTATCTGAAGCATCAGCAGTTGATGGCTTGCTGACCGACTCACAATGACCAGAAAGAAACAACTTTCTTTAGAGACCCGTCAGTCCATTGTTGTGTTAAGGAAGAAGATACTCCATTAAAACAAGAACATTTCACTGTGATCCCAAACTTTTGAGCGGTAGTGTATATCAGTGTGCTTATTTAACCCTTTCCAAGCTTCTCCTTGTGGAAGCAAGAACTGTTACCAGCCGTATTCATCAGCAGTAATTGTCCAATCAAAGACTCCTAAGTATGTACTTATCTCAATTCAAGCTTCCATATAATATAATGTCAGAAACTATTTAAGCCAGTCTGTTTGCAGTTGCTTAATAACTTGACACAAGCGTGTGATGATTAAGGCTCACATTTAGCACAATGCTGGCTAATTTGGTGCCAATTATTTATCTATATTAGTCTCGTAGCTGTGCGAAACTGAGGAAGCCAACCCTGAGACAGCCAAACATTCGTTGGTGAATGGACTACATATGCAGTCAGGGTGAAATCAGATACATGAGATATACTTGATATACATTTTGGATGAGCCATTATAGGAAATTCTCAGATCTGTAGAAACTCTGCATAATTCATTGATTGAGTTAACAGTGGTGGTGACAGAAACCAGACATCTGAAGAGTCTTAATGCTTCTTAATGAGAGTTATTACATGAAATGGTTACAGAAGTACTAATTGCCTGATGTTTGAGACATTGTAGTGTATATACATGATTGTTTAAAAGCCTTTATCTGATCAATAAGTGTATGTTCACCAGTAAGAACACCAGATCTGATTAGAACAGATGTAAATAATCATACATACAATACAAAGTAACATGAATATCTTATTGTGAGAGAAGTAGATCATATCTTGAGCTGCAGTTTGAAGAACAAAGTGTAGTTTCAGATTTCTCCTGGATGCCCCAGACATTGTATGAATGTGTTCAGTTCCTTCAGCAGGAATCTTGATTTAGCTTAATGAAGTACTGAGCAGTCAAAGCAAGTATTAGATGAGAACTGTAAATAATACTGGGTTGTTTCCACAAGGAGAAGCTTGGAAAGGGTTAAACTAGAAAAGCTGGTTGCACATAAAAGACAAATAGAGGAGTGTGGGTTGGTATGTCTGTGGATTAGAGGTTGGAGATCTGTCCTGAGTGAGTACAGGCAGTTTGGAGGCTGAGGTTGAACGAAACCGTAATGTTTGGGTTCAGCCAGAAATGAATGGTATCCTATAGGAAGAACGAGGGATGAATAAACAACGAATAGAAATGTTTGGGTCAGTGTGCCTGTGGATTAAAGGTGGAGGATCTGCCCTGAATGAGTAAATGAAGGTTGAAGGCTGTATGTTAAATGAAACCATGAGGTTTGTGTGTGACCGAAAATGAATGGGACTCTATGGGGAAAAAAGAGGGATTGGAAAAAAGAGACAAACAGAAGAGTGCAGATCAAACCAACATTTCAGTCATGGTCGGTGCTCTGCCCTGAGTCAGTGTGTTTGAAACGGTGTCTGTGGGTAGAGCAGAAGTTCAGTAGATTGGCGTGCACTTATCCATCCTATTCATTCTCTATTGGAGAAAATTCAGGAATAAATCTGTTGTTTTCCGGAATTCGTGCATCCAATCAAAAAGCTGTATACAAGCCCTAATCCCACAATCAGACCAGACAATCTGGAGCTGGAACGGAGTTGATATCTTGAAGCTGACTGACCATCAATTAATCTGCCTAAATATTCTCCAATAATAATAAATAAATAAAAAATAAATAAAAATAGTAGAAAGCAGGTTTTTCCCTAATCCGTGTCTCTAATAGACTTTGTATCTGACACCGTTACACTGACATAGTGTTGAACAGCAGGAGAAAATGGAGAACAGACAGAATTTAGCTGTAAAGCTGCAGCTGTGAGCGTTTTTAGCCACGCCGAGTACTTTTGTCCATTTTTACAGATAATAGTATGTCACGCAGTTGCTTTAAGCATCGACTGACAGTTTCATCGACTCCCGTCTGGGTTCTTGCCTAATCATTAGGGCAAAATGGAACCGGGCGCTTTCAGATAAATGCAATAATGTAATAAAGCTGAGAATGGCTGAGATCCAGCGAGTAGGCTTTTTTTCGCCTGTTCGACTCTCTTCCCGCCTGGAAAGCTTAAGTGTTTGTTTTAATGCTAAGTGCTGGAGGTGATTTCCGTACACTAACACCACTCGGCTTTTTAAAGTGGCTGTGGCTGCTTTCCTGCCACTCCCCCCGCCTTTGTCTGACCGCCTCTCTCCGTCAGTGAGCCTGAGCGTCGGCTTGATGGCGAATTCCCTCCCGTTTGGCTGGAGCTTTCGTCAGATGGGCACTGAACCCCATAGATAAATCATTGTGAGCCTTCAGCTGCCGCTCTGGAGGCAGTTTGTGGTATTTGGTGGGACAGTGATGCCGTGGAGGCGCTGAGAGGCGATGGCGTTTCCACCTCAGGTTCCTCGTTTACTGACAGCAGCTACACGGCTAGCAGAGGCGGCGGACAGGTGCCGACAGATCGGAAGCATTTTACCTCAAACGGACAAAGACTGGAACTAGAGCTGAGAAAATATATATATATATATATATATATATATATATATATATATATATATATATATATATATATATATATATATATATATATATGAGGAGACAGTGCTGACCACTACACCACCGTACTAACCACTACACCACCGTACTAACCACTACACCACCATACTAACCACTACACCACCATACTAACCACTACACCACCGTACTAACCACTACACTACCGTACTAACCACTACACTACCGTACTAACCACTACACCACCGTACTAACCACTACACTACCGTACTAACCACTACACTACCGTACTAACCACTACACCACCGTACTAACCACTACACCACCGTACTAACCACTACACCACCATACTGACCACTAAACCACCGTGTTAACCAATACACCACCATACTAACCACTACACCACCGTACTAACCACTACACCATCGTACTAACCACTACACCACCGTACTAACACTACACCACTGTACTAACCACTACACCACCGTACTAACCACTATACTACCGTACTAACCACTACACCACCATACTAACCACTACACCATCGTACTAACCACTACACCACCATACTAACCACTACACCACCATACTAACCACTACACCAACGTACTAACCACTACACCACCGTACTAACCACTACACCACCATACTAACCACTACACCACCGTACTAACCACTATACCACCGTGCTAACCACTACACCACCGTACTAACCACTACACCACCATACTAACCACTACACCACCATACTAACCACTGCACCACCATACTGACCACTAAACCACCGTGTTAACCACTACACCACCGTACTAACCACTATACCACCGTGCTAACCACTACACCACCGTACTAACCACTACACCACCATACTAACCACTACAGTGCTGCCTCTTTAAATATTTTATCTTTAAATATATGTGTTTGTTTTTATAACACCCAGATTTAACCCCTCACAGTCATTGGGGGGTGGCTTAGAAGAGAAAATACACTGATTAAATGTCCTATATAGCAAACATTCCATGGTTATACAAATATATATGGGGGGCATTTAGACTTTTGAGGAATTAGATGTGAACCAGGAAAATAATTTGTTAACATACTTTTGACCCTGTTATTTTGATTCACAGTCTACGTTTCTGAGGCGTTTGGGAGACACAATAGAGTCACCGGCACGTACGGCTCTTCCCTCCCTCTTACCCACTGAAAGAGACAGACTTTTGAAACGCTTAGTCATCCGGACTCCAGAAGTGGGCGAGCGCGGCAGTTGGTCTCCACTTTAGTCCCAGCTTCTCCTCTTTTGTTCAGACTGTGACCTGATTGAAAGGCTGGGGAACGTTGCTGCTGACTTGAAAGTTTGTAGTAGCGGTTGCTGAGGTCATGGCCGTGGGCTGTACACATGCTCCGTTCGGAACTCACTGATTGATCATCGACCCAACATAACATGCAACCGTTTGTTATGGGGGAAAGAAGGTACATGCAACTGAGGTGGCTGGCGTGTGTCCTTGCGAACATTAGCTGCTTGTAGCCCTGGGCTAGAACAATCACACCACAGCAGCTACATTACTAATACAAGAGGTAGAGGTAGAGCCAGAACCAAGAGCTTTTGTTTTGACCACCAGAAGAAGCCCTGACGTTGGTACTATGCTGGGGTTGGACTGATATGAACAATATCAATCAATCCAGATTTTAATGAGCAAACAAATTCTAATAACATTAGTATTTGTATTTGCTAATAAAAACTAATAGTCCAGCCAACACATGGGTTAAAGGTGGGCTGCCAATTGGTTTCCCTCTAGGAAACCCAGTTGGGGCCCACAAACATTTGTTCATTGGCTATGTATGGGCCACCAGTGTGTTTTTGCCCATGTGAACCACAAATGGGGACAATCTGGGCTGCAAGTAGGGCCCATCACCCACTGGCCCCACAGACAAAACAGAAATTACTGTACATGTGCTTGGACCACAATTGTAGCATAAATGGGCCTACAATGGCAGCCTGACTGAGCCCCGCAATCGTAACCCAGCTGGGTCCCCAGCCGTAGCCTGATTGGGGTCCACAGACTGACCCAACTGGGAGCCAGAACTGTACCCCAAAGTTATGACCCAGCTGGGTCCCCTGCAATAACCTCAATAAGTTCCATAATTGGGACCCATCTAGGTCCCCAGCAGTAGCCTAATTGAGTTTCTTTACTGTAACCCAACTGGGTCCCCAGCAGTAGCCTAACCATGACTGTTGACCAACAGGTGGCCAAAGTTATAACCCAACTAGGCCTCAAAGCTAAAAACCAATAGGTGCCCATGTATCACCAATCATATATATATATATATATATATATATATATATATATATATATATATATATATATATATATATATATATATATATATAGTTCTGCCTAAAGTAAAGACGAACCATGGAGAAGCAGGGTTTCCCCACTATGCTGCTCTTAAATGGAACCGGAGAGCATTAGAAGAACCCCGGTACTAGATACTTCTAAATCCAGGCTGAAATGTTCCTGTTTGAGCCGCTCAGTTTAAAACACTGTTGGCTCTGCAATGCTGTTATGCTGTGATGGCACTTTTTGTCCTACAATATTTATTATTATTATTTGCAGTGTTTTCTCATTCATAAAGCACTCTATTACCTGGACCACAATTGTAGCTTAACTGTGCCCACAATGGCAGCCTGAATGGGTCCCACAATAGTAATCCAATGGGTCCCCTGCAGCAATCTAACAACTGGCCCAAATACTGACCCATTCGGGACTCACGGCTGCAGCCCAATGGGTGCCCAAAGTTCTGGTACCCATGTATCACCAGTCATAAAGGACAATTCAAGTCAACGTAAAACCCATATGGGGCCTACAAAGACATGAGCATCTCAGTTTAAAACACTGTTGGCTATACCATGTTGTTATGCTGTGGTGGCACCTTTATTCTACATTATTATTATTATTATTATTATTATTATTATTATTGTTATTATAGTATAATTAGTATAATTTGATACATCCAAAAACAAAACACATACAAATAGCTTAAATTGATTGGATAGTTATGACATCACTTATTAACCCTTCCTCATTTCCTCGTATTGACAGTCACTGTCCACTGTATCAGCTCCACTGACCATATAGTAGCCACACTTAGTTCATCTGATTCTCTTTATACTTTGTTACCCTGTTCTTCAATAGTCAGGACCCCCACAGGACCACCACAGAGCAGGTACTATTAGGATGGTGGGTTATTCTCAGCACTGCATAATACCAATGCTGCTACCGATCCTTTATCTTTTTCCCCTGCTGTGTTCCTGATTGGTTAATCTCCTGATTTCATAGTGATACAAATGAATTGGGTGTTTCTCAGTTTCTATGTGGGGGTATGTGTTGTAGTACCTGGCAACCCATCCCAGAAGTATAGACGAGCATGCCCTGCCTGATGTGCGTGAAGCTGCTCTCACACCATATCTGTGATAATCACACCTCTCGCGTTATGAGCAGCGCTTGGGTGCCAAATTCGGCAGCTAGGAGCCGCCGGTCCCGCCTACTGCTCTCCTATTGGCTGCGCCGAAAGTAGGTTGAGGAGTGCTCTGTGAAATTTGGAAGCATGTCAACTTTCTATGAACCCGTGCGTCTGCTGCGGCGGACTCCGGTTGCTGCTACTCCTGTTGAGCCCATGACCAATAACCTGGAAAATGTTTCCACACCCCAACATGGTTAGTGTGTTGTGCTGGTGTGAGTGGATCAGACACAGCAATGCTGCTGCTGCTGGAGTGTTTAAACACCTCAGTGTCACTGCTGGACTGAGAATCATCGTCCACCAACCAAAACTATCCAGACAACAGCTCTGCAGTGACACTGACGTAGTGGTGGTGTGTTAGTTACTGTGTGTTGTGCTGGTGTGAGTGGATCAGACACAGCAGTTCTGCTGCTGGAGTGTTTAAACACTGTGTCCACCCACTGTCCACTCTATTAGACACTCCTACTACTTGCTGGTCCACCTTGTAGATGTAAAGTCAGAAACAGCACACAATCACAACACACAATTACATACCACCACCACATGTGTGTCACTGCACTGCTGTGTATGATCCACTTCCCAAATAGTAGCTGCTCTGTGGTGGTCCTGTGGTGGTCCTGATCATTAAAGAACAGAGTAATAAAGTATAAAGAGAATCAGATGAACTACAGTCTGTAAGTGGAGCTCCTGTATATATATATATATATATATATATATATATATATATATATATATATATATATAAAACGTTAAAATAGTCTATGTAGCTGAATCACCACCCTAGGACTCTCCCAGCCCAGTAGTGAACCAGGCCGAGCGGAAAGCTGTTATGAAATAAGTGGTGAAATTATTTCCATCAGTTCAGTGTTTATCTGTATTTATTTCCTTTTTAGCTACGAACAGAAGAGCTCCTGGTTTTCCTCTTCATCGCCCCGTATCAGACCGATACTCCCCCCCCATTCCCTGAGTGAGCTGTAGCGATGAAAACAAACAATTAAATTCACTTTGTCCTCACAGTCCGGTAACTTTGTTTGATTGTGATCATAATTCATATTTGACTGGAAAAAGCAATTGAATCTCAATTTGTCATGGCAGACAAGTTTTTGTGGTGGAGGAACAAAAGGAAGCGTGCAGCTTTTAATATTCATGCTAGCGGAAGACGAATGAGGCGGTGCTACGGTAACGGCTGCTGGTTGGATGCCGGGCATTTCACTCCATTTTATATTGCTGTGTTTTTTCCCCCCTGGTCTTTAATGACGTCCCATGATGCGCCTTGTTTGCATGGTAACCGAATATAATTGCCTGATAATCATGCATGGCGGCGTGCTCATTACTGTGGTAAATTAGCGCTGCTGGGTGGAGTTGCCGTCCCCTCCATGTACCTTCTGGACCTTTTTTAAATAACTAGTGTCGTATGTGAGAGGACGAACGCGTCCCAGTGCTTCGCCTGGCATTCTAAGCAGTTACGTGTGTGTGTATATATATATATATATATATATATATATATATATATATATATATATATATATATATATATATATATATAAACACACACATGGACACATAAACACACACGAGTTCACGGGTGATGCCTATGCTTCAAAATATAGCTTTTTATATAAACAAGGAAGAACAAGCAGTTGGTGTAATATTATTATAGTATATTATGGTGTAAAATATCTATTTTAGTCAATTATTATTTTTATATAGTGTCAACACGACAGCTGTTCTTTATATACTGCAAAAGTTTCCTGATCAATGGACCAATAGAAATGCTCCAAAACTTACTATATATATACTTTACTATACTAACTATACTATATATATATATATATATATATATATATATATATATATATATATATATATATATATATATATATATATCGTCGCTGTCCAATAAAAAAATATGTATCTCAAGTTATTGCCGATTTTAAGTTTTGTACATCGTTTGAACACGCCAATGGTTGTTTACATATTGTGGAAATTTCATGATGAAGGGACCAATAGAAATGCTCCAAAATAGGTTGGAAAAAAATCTCGTTCCATTGACTTACATTGACAGTAAAGTAGGTTTTTGGTCTCTCCTGTAAAGTTGCAAGTTTGGGGATACTTGTTTTTCATTGTATATTTATATATATATATATATATCATTACATTGATTTCACAGCAGTGCATTTGGTGTATTTAATTTCATTATGATGTCTAAAGTCAATTGTATTAGTTCATGTTCCTGGAAATATTAATCATACATCAAAATATAAAATTTTCACCTGTACAAATGTTCAGATTTTTGGCTATATCAATGTGCAGCAGTGGGCTGAGCAAACTAACGTATAACTTTGCGATGTTGACCATGTCTTCAAGGTCCGACTGAAACTGTCCAATGTGAAATATACATATACCACAGTCTATGATGATTTCTAACTGTAGTATTTACCTTTACTTTAAATTCACAGCCTCAAAAAAAAAAAGGCTTAGAATCACCACATATGGGCCACACAGCATGTAGCGAACAGTAGGCAGTGCTGAGGAACATCAAGGTCGAGTTAATGTTTTACAGATTTATTGGATCAGTAAAGCATATTTTATTAAACTTATTATGTTTAATGTCTATTAATTAACTTCCTCTCAGGTCGATGTTGTCGCGTTATCAAAGGAGCTTGTACATAAAAGATTCTCGGGAACGCTGTGCATCCTGGAAGGGGAGTGTTGTGCTTTTCTGATGAGGGTGCCGGTGGGATTGTGTCTCTTTCAGAAGCTTTATAATCCAGACTTGTGCTAATCTGTCTTTTTAAAGACTTGTAATTATTGAAATAATTAATGAGGATGAACCCAACATTGGATTTCTCTGTGTTGGAAATAGTTAGTGTTGTCGTTGGCATAGCTGTTAGCCATCCACTAACAGCTTGGGTTGAATCTGCCAACCAATCAGAGGCTGTGTTCCTGACTTGTCAATCAATCAGAGACTGTCTTTCTGACTTCTTGCCCAGTCAGATGCCATGTTCCTGACTTGTCGATCTATCAGAGGCAGCGTTAATGACTTGTAGCACAATCAGAGGCTGCTTCTTGATGTTTAGACCAACTGGAAGCTGTGTTCTGTCCCATCAGAGGCTGTGTTCCCGACTTGTCAACAAATCTGAGGCTGTGTTCCTGACTTCTCAACCAATGAGAACCTACAGATTAAAAGCTGTGTTCCTGAGGTGTTGATCAATCAGAGACTGTCCTCTTGACTTGTTGTCCAATCAGAGGTCACATTTTTGATTTGTCAACCATTTTGAGACTTGTCAACTAATCAAGGAATTTGTCGACCAATCAGAGGACGTGTTCCTAATTTGCCAATCAATCAGAGGCTGTGTTTCTGACTTGTTGCCCAATTAGAGACTGCTTCCTGATGTTTTGACCAATCAGAGGCGGTGTTTCTGACTTGTTGCCCAATCAGAGATTGTCTTCCTAACTTGTTGCCCAATTAGAGACTGCTTTCTGATGTGTTGACCAATCAGAGGCTGTATTTCTGGCTTGTTGACCAATCAGCGATTGTCTTCCTGACTTGTTGCCCAATTAGAGACTGCTCCCTGATGTTTTGACCAATCAGAGGCTGTATTTCTGGCTTGTTGACCAATCAGAGATTGTCTTCCTGACTTGTTGCCCAATTAGAGACTGCTTCCTGATGTTTTGACCAATCAGAGGCTGTATTTCTGGCTTGTTGACCAATCAGAGATTGTCTTCCTGACTTGTTGCCCAATTAGAGACTGCTTTCTGATGTTTTGACCAATCAGAGGCTGTGTTCCTGACTTGTTGACCAATCAGAGATTGTCTTCCTGACTTGTTGCCCAATTAGAGACTGCTTTCTGATGTTTTGACCAATCTGAGTCCATGTTCCTGACTTGTCAGCCAATCAGAGGCAGTGTTTCTGACTTGTCAATCAGTCAGAGGTAAAAAATGAAAATAAAGGTTGTCCTGGTTTATCTACTCTGAGCTACAGCTCGAAACCGTCCGAGTATTCAGATTCAGACCAAAACGCAGGTCAGTGTCACAAACAGTATCTAAAATAATATCTGAGTGGAGCTTCTAATGAATAGTGGGACATGTACAGTGGTGGTCTTGTGTTAAAGAATGTTGTTGGTAAGATGGTGGAAGCAGTACATCCAAGGTTGTGTGGATACTAAACACTCGAGTACTGAATGAGCTTGACTGCTTCAATCTAGTACCTACTGACTTAGTCTAACTTAGTAGGTGGTTTCTGATTACATGTGCAACCTTATTAGCAACAGTTGGTCTGCATTGTTGGAGGTCTTGTGGTCTTTAGAAGAGTTTATAGCCATTCTATATAGTTAGGGTCTCGCATGTGTGAACACTGAATAAACTCCTGAAATGCAGTACTTGAGTACTTGATTAGCCATAACATCAAACCCACCTCCTTGTATCTACTGTCCACTGTATCAGCTCCACTGACCATACAGGAGCTCCACTTACAGACTGTAGTTCAACTGATTCTCTGTATACTTTATTACTCTGTTCTTTAATGATCAGGACCCCCACAGGACCACCACAGAGCAGCTACTATTTGAGTGGTGGGTCTTTCTGAACACTGCAGTGACACTGACATGGTGGTGTTGTGTTAGTGTGTGTTGTGCTGGTGTGAGTGGATCAGACAGTAGTGCTGCTGGAGGGTATAAACACCATAGTGTCAATGCTGGACTGAAACCAGGTTTAGAGGGTTAACCAATAACGCTGTGTGGCGCCTCCCCCTCCAAACGCTCCCACCTACAGCCTTATTTAGTGAAAACTCTCACAAAGACTTCAGCAAACATTCCAAAATTGAATCCATTTTTTTTTCCATTTTTGTTTCTCTGCATTATATGAACAACTCAGCTGCCGTTCACACTGTATGAAAATTCCATGATGAATAGACCAATAGAAATGCTCCAAAACAGCTTACAAAAAATTCTGGTTCCATAGACTTGCATTGAAAGTGAAGACAGTTTTTGGCCTCTCCTGTAAAGCTGACGTTTTCTAGATACTTGTTTTTCTTCAGAGCGAGAAGAGATGTTTATGTTGAATCCATGAGACGACATTGTCCCTCTCCTTACGCGATGAACAGCGTCCGATCTGGATTCCTCGCTGTCAGAAATAACTGATGTGCATATATGACAGGAGAGATAAATATTCATGACGGAAGATCCAGACAGACCAGCCGTGGTCAGCCTGTCCCAGCTGACGCTCGGCCGAGCAGCAGGCTGCAGGACGGGACTGTGGCATTTCTGGGTATTCCCTGTAACGCATGACAGATGAGGACACAGCTGAAGGGCCAGCTGGTGCTGAAAACCAGCACTACCCAGCCTAATAATACCCCCCCTGCCTCGTGCCAGGGCCAGTTAAAGACTTAAGCCAGACACTCCACACAACAACTCTCTACTCCCAGTCAACAGCCATTATTTCAGCCGGATGAAGTGAGCAGTCGTTTGGGGAAACGACGCCGGACGTCACTGGCCTTTTAACTTTATTGCCTGCTTTCGGCTACAGGGTGGCATCTGTGACTCAGGGATGGAGTTATTTTCATTGGCGTTCTGAAGTGATCGAGGCACCAATGGGCCCGGCTTTAAATGGATATGTGCTTTTAATGAACATATCATATCATGTTATTAATGCTTATTTACATATATATTAGGGCTGCACCTGACAATTAATCAATTAATTTCATAATCGATTAATCTAATGACTAATTTTTACATTTATATATATATATATATATATATATATATATATATATATATATATATATATATATATATATATATATATATATAAAGTATTAAATGTTTAAGAGTTCACGTTCTGACTTATAGAGGCCCAAATGACACACAGCCTACACGCCTCACGCACAAGAAATTGGACAGGTTGGGGACTATATATTTTGGCAGAGAGCCGTTTGAGAACCAGCGTGTGAACCTACGTGTGTTCTAAAGATCCCAAAACACCTCAAAGTGGCTCAATAATATTTAGATCTGGTGACGGTGCAGGCCATGGGAGATGTTCAACTTCACTTCCATGTTCATCAAACCAATCTTTCTCCAGTCTTGCTGTGTGTATTGGTGCATTCTCATCCTGATACACGGCACCGCCTTCAGGATACAATGTTTGAACCATTGGACGCACATGGTCCTCCAGAATGGTTTGGTAGTCCTTGGCAGTGACGCGCTCATCTAGCACAAGTATTGGGCCAAGGGAACGTCATGATATGGCAGCCCAAACCATCACTGATCCACCTCCATGCTTCACTCAGAGCATGCAACAGTCTGGGTGGTATGCTTCTTTGAGGCTTCTCCACACCGTATCTCTCCCGGATGTGGGGAAAACAGTAAAGGTGGACTCATCAGAGAACAATACATGTCTCACATTGTCCACAGTCCAAGATTTAAAACCAACGTTTTCACCATTGAAACTCAAGTCAAGTGGGTTTTTATTGTCATTTCAACTACATACAGAGTACACAGTGAAACGAAACAACGTTCCTCCAGGACCATGGTGCAACATAGACAGTGCATACAGACACAAGTGCAACACAAACAAACAAGTACGGACAGACAACACAACACAGTACAGACAGAGAATAATAAATAATTGCTGGTTGTGTGCAAATTGTGCAATGTGTAATAAATAGAGTCCAGTGAGGTAGTAAAGTTATCAGTGCAATGCTTTGTGCAAAAAATGCTTCCCTTTTTTTATCTGGGGTAAATGGTTGGAGAAAGATATCAGTTCAGACGTTGAGTTGTGTTGAGAAGTCTGATGGCTTGGGGGAAGAAGCTGTTGCAGAGTCTGGTCGTGTTGGACCGGACGCTGCGGTACCTTCTTCCTGATGGCAGGAGGGAGAACAGTCTGTGTGAAGGGTGGGTGGGGTCATCCACAATGCTGGTTGCTTTGCGGATGCAGCGGGTGGTGTAAATGTCCAAGACGGAGGGGAGAGAGACTCCGATGATCCTCTCAGCTGTCCTCACAATGCGTTGGAGGGACTTGCGGTCAGAGGCTGTGCAGGTCCCAAACCAAGCAGTGATGCAGCTGCTTAGGATGCTCTCTATGGTTCCCCTATAGAAGAGGGTGAGGATGGGTGGAGGGAGACGGGCCTTTCTCAGCTTCCGGAGGAAGTAGAGACGCTGCTGGGCTTTCTTGGCTGTAGAGCTGGTGTTCAGGGACCAGGTGAGGTTCTCCGCTAGGTGGACACCAAGGAACTTGGTGCTCTTAACGATCTCCACAGAGGAGCCGTTGATGTTAAGCGGAGAGTGGTCCGGTCTTGATTTCCTGAAGTCAACAACCATTTCCTTGGTCTTCTCTACATTCCAGTGAAGGTTGTTGACTGTACACCAGTCTGTCAGCTGCTGTACCTCCTCCCTGTATGCTGACTCGTCGCCTTTGCTGATGAGACCCAGCACAGTTGTATCATCGGCGAACTTTATGATGCTGTTAGAACTGTGTTTCGCAACACAGTCATGAGTCAGAAGGGTGAACAACAGAGGACTCAGTACACTGCCCTGGGGTGCCCCAGTGTTCATGGTGATGGTGCTGGAGCTGCTGTTCCCGAACCGGACTAACTGGGGCCTCCCTGTCAGGAAGTCCAGGATCCAGTTGCACAGGGGGGTGTTGAGGCCCAGCAGGCTTAACTTCCTGGTGAGATTCTGCGGGATGATGGTGTTGAATGCTGAACTGAAGTCTATGAACAGCATTCTGACGTAGGTGTCCTTCTTCTCCAGGTGGGTAAGGGAGAGGTGAAGGGTGGTGGTGATGGCATCGTCCGTGGAGCGGTTGGGACGATATGCAAATTGCAAGGGGTCCAATGAAGAGGGCAGTTGGGTTTTGATGTTCCTCATGACTAGCCTCTCGAAGCACTTCATGATGATGGGCGTGAGAGCTACGGGACGGTAGTCATTGAGGCAGGACACCGTGGACTTCTTCGGCACGGGGATGATGGTGGTGGTCTTGAGGCACGTTGGGACAGTGGAGCTGCGCAGGGAGACGTTGAAGATGTCCGTGAGAACATCTGTCAACTGTCAAACTGACGTTTGGCATTGGCACGAGTGACCAAAGGTTTGGCTATAGCAGCCCGGCCGTGTATATTGGCCCTGTGGAGCTCCTGACGGACAGTTCTGGTGGAAACAGGAGAAGCTGAGGTGCACATTTAATTCTGTTGTGATTTGATCAGCCGTGGTTTTATATTTTTTGGATACAATCCGGGTTAGAACCCAACATCCCTTTCAGACAGCTTCCTCTCACGTCCATAGTTAATCCTGTTGGATGTGGTTGGTCCTTCTTGGTGGTCTGCTGACATTACCCTGGATACCGTGGCTCTTGATACATCACAAAGTAGGCTGTCTATGTAGGCAGCTGTTTAAGTAGCAGCGTTCTCTCCTCATCTCCCTTCATAAAACAGATTACTGAGACGCTCTAGTTAGAGAGAGACTGCATCACGGCTTGTTCCCGCCCACTGCAGCACGCCACCGGTGGTTTAGCTGGTTGCTAATCCACCGGCCGCCATCCAAAACAATAGCCTGAGGCTTTAAAAAAAATCTGCTAGCATAAATGCTAATGGCTCGAGTATAAAAGTGTAAATGGTGAAGGACAGAGTTGATAATAAAATATTGTTTTGTGTGATTATATGACCAGAAACACATTAAAACTCCAGAGAAAATCAAAATAACTCACATTTTAAAACCACTTCACTGCTCCTAGATTAGCCTGCGTTGCATCATGGGATTGTCTTAGCGGCTGAGGAAGAGTTCTATGCTTTCTTAAAATCAGGTCTAAAGGTTCCTCAGTAGACAGCATGTTTAAGGTATGTAAGAATTGGGACAGTCTACATGTCGGGAGCGCATACTATGACGTAAAATGCTGCCTATGTAGGACCTCAGTAGGATGTCAGTGCCATAATTAAAGGGGGAATGTAACCATTTGAACATGAAGCTGGTCAATTGGGAGCCGAATGTCAGCACCAAAATATAACTGCTTCATCATTTAAGGTGGAACATAAAATTTTAAAAAAGGCGGTTGGTGAAGAGGAAGGCAGAATGGCACTCATGCATCATTTAAGGTGGAATGGAGAAAAATAGAGAAATGAAGGAAGCTAGAGAAGCTGCTAAATAAGAACCTGTAGAAACATGGTGGTGGCAGCTTCTGCTGGATGATGGGCGGCTCGTATGAACATATGAAGGCTCATTCTATGATGATGAAAGCAAAACTATTTGTAGTTACAGGTATTTATCTTATTATTTATCTTACAAGACCTATAAAGCTGTTATGTGCCAATGCTGCCAATGAAATGTAATCATATTTGTAGATATCAGTATCAGAAACAATATGAGCAAGTTTATTTGAGTTTACATAACAGCGTAAGATGGTTTGAAGCAAGTGTGGGGATTTATGCATGTTGTTAGCACAATGCTAAATGGTGTACATAAGCTTCCATTACTTGTTAGCTACTTTAGCCTCATAGCTCTGTGCAAAACTAGAGAAGCAAACCAAAATGGCAACTTTACAGGAGAGACCAAAAACCTTCCTCACTTTTAATGCAAGTCAATGGAACCAGAAAAAGTTCCAAGCTGTTTTGGAGCATTTCTATTGGTCCGTTCATCGTGATATTTCTGCACAGTGTGAATGTCAGCTGTGGGGTTCCAATGATGTGGAAAAATAAAAATGGCCAAAAATGAAGAAGTGTTTTTCTTTGGACTGCAATTGCAACTATACAGAATTACATAGAGATGGTTATACGCCCCTCATCAAAAGACACATGTATTCAGTGTTTTGCGTATGACTGTAGATTCTATATTCTGTGGTTTTCAATTCTTGTGTATATGCAAATTGCAGCGTGTACAGATGCAGCGTTCTTCATTATAACTGCATGCGTAAAATGAGGGCAGTTTGCTGGACTGGTGGTCATGTCTCCAGGGGGATTGGGTGGTGAAGGGGGTTGTTTCTGGGGTTGGTGAGGTTGCTCAGTAACTCAGTGCTAAAGCACAGCCGTAATTCACTGGGACAGGGTGAAGGCGATGGCCATCTCCAGACAAATCTGCCCTCCGAGAACCGGCCAGGGATGAATGGAGCAGAGATAAAGGGGTGGATGGGTTGGGGAGGGGGAGGGGGTGGTTTGGGTGGACAGGAGGTGTGGACATATTGAGCCAGGAGGACGCAGAGTGAGAGTTAGAGTTGGCGAAATATCCCGGCTGGCCAGTTTCTGCTCAATATTCACAGCCAGAAAGCAATCAGGTGGGATGATTGAGGTGGGATCACTAAAGGGCCCTCAGTCCGATCAGCGGTGTATAGATTCTGAGTTTAATAGATTTCTTGAATTTTATATCAGGTCCGATGATAGTAGAGCAGTTATTCTGGTACTGTAGAAGTCGGGGCTGCATGATATGGATGAAGTACTAGCATTGTGGTGATCGCTGCTGAAACAAAACCTTATATATCTGAAACCAGACGTCTTTTCAAGCAATTCTCGGTCAATTCATTTGGACCATTCATCATGAAATTTACAACAATACATTTTCAAACTGTGTCACAAACTGAAAAATGAGCGATTGAACGCTTTTTGTTTGAAGAACAGCAGCAACAATTGTGATGCATTGGGTCTAAAGAAGTATTTGGACATTTGCCACACTTAAAAAACATATGAAGTGAAGTAAATACTGTACAAAGTGTTTTGGCACTATTTCAGGCTTTTCTGTTCAGATATGTTTTCTTGTATTTTCAAAATTTGCTAAATGATTATTAGATAGAAATCCAACAATTCCAGAGTTACTGTCTCTGTCTGAAATAAAAACAAAGATCCCCAAAATAGCAACTTTACAGGAAAGACCAAAAATGGTCTTTAGATTCAATGGAAGTCAATGTAACCAGAATTTTTTCCAAGCCAATTTAAACACTTAGTACACTACCAGCCAAACGTTTTAGTACACTACCAGCCAAACGTTTTAGTACACTACCAGTCAAACGTTTTAGAACACTACCAGCCAAACGTTTTAGTACACTACCAGCCAAACGTTTTAGTACACTACCAGTCAAACGTTTTAGTACACTACCAGTCAAACGTTTTAGATACACTACCAGCCAAACGTTTTAGTACACTACCAGTCAAACGTTTTAGATACACTACCAGTCAAACGTTTTAGATACACTACCAGTCAAACGTTTTAGATACACTACCAGTCAAACGTTTTAATACACTACCAGTCAAACGTTTTAGATACACTACCAGTCAAACGTTTTAGATACACTACCAGTCAAACGTTTTAGTACACTACCAGCCAAAAGTTTTAGTACACTACCAGCCAAACGTTTTAGATACACTACCAGCCAAACGTTTTAGTACACTACCAGCCAAACGTTTTAGAACACTACCAGCCAAACGTTTTAGTACACTACCAGCCAAACGTTTTAGTACACTACCAGCCAAACGTTTTAGAACACTACCAGCCAAACGTTTTAGTACACTACCAGCCAAACTTTTTAGAACACTACCAGCCAAACGTTTTAGTACACTACCAGCCAAACGTTTTAGATACACTACCAGCCAAACGTTTTAGAACACTACCAGCCAAACGTTTTAGTACTCTACCAACCAAACGTTTTAGTACACTACCAGTCAAACGTTTTAGATCTCTACCAGTCAAACGTTTTAGATACACTACCAGTCAAACGTTTTAGATACACTACCAGCCAAACGTTTTAGATACACTACCAGCCAAACGTTTTAGATACACTACCAGTCAAACGTTTTAGATACACTACCAGCCAAACGTTTTAGATACACTACCAGCCAAACGTTTTAGATACACTACCAGCCAAACGTTTTAGAACACTACCAGCCAAACGTTTTAGTACTCTACCAGTCAAACGTTTTAGATCACTACCAGTCAAACGTTTTAGATACACTACCAGCCAAACGTTTTAGATACACTACCAGTCAAACGTTTTAGATACACTACCAGACAAACGTTTTAGATACACTACCAGCCAAACGTTTTAGATACACTACCAGCCAAACATTTTAGATACACTACCAGTCGAACGTTTTAGTACACTACCAGCCAAACGTTTTAGATACACTACCAGTCAAACGTTTTAGTACACTACCACTCAAACGTTTTAGATACGCTACCAGCCAAACGTTTTAGATACACTACCAGCCAAACGTTTTAGAACACTACCAGCCAAACGTTTTAGTACTCTACCAGCCAAACATTTTAGTACACTACCAGTCAAACGTTTTAGATCACTACCAGTCAAACGTTTTAGATACACTACCAGCCAAACGTTTTAGATACACTACCAGACAAACGTTTTAGATACACTACCAGACAAACGTTTTAGTACACTACCAGCCAAACGTTTTAGTACACTACCAGTCAAACGTTTTAGATCACTACCAGTCAAACGTTTTAGATACACTACCAGTCAAACGTTTTAGATACACTACCAGACAAACGTTTTAGATACACTACCAGCCAAACGTTTTAGATACACTACCAGCCAAACATTTTAGATACACTACCAGTTAAACGTTTTAGTACACTACCAGTCGAACGTTTTAGTACACTACCAGCCAAACGTTTTAGATACACTACCAGTCAAACGTTTTAGTACACTACCACTCAAACGTTTTAGATACACTACCAGACAAACGTTTTAGATACACTACCAGTCAAACGTTTTAGAACACTACCAGCCAAACGTTTTAGTACTCTACCAGCCAAACGTTTTAGTACACTACCAGTCAAACGTTTTAGATCACTACCAGCCAAACGTTTTAGATACACTACCAGTCAAACGTTTTAGATACACTACCAGACAAACGTTTTAGATACACTACCAGCCAAACGTTTTAGATACACTACCAGCCAAACATTTTAGATACACTACCAGTCGAACGTTTTAGTACACTACCAGCCAAACGTTTTAGATACACTACCAGTCAAACGTTTTAGTACACTACCACTCAAACGTTTTAGATACGCTACCAGCCAAACGTTTTAGATACACTACCAGCCAAACGTTTTAGAACACTACCAGCCAAACGTTTTAGTACTCTACCAGCCAAACGTTTTAGTACACTACCAGTCAAACGTTTTAGATCACTACCAGTCAAACGTTTTAGATACACTACCAGCCAAACGTTTTAGATACACTACCAGTCAAACGTTTTAGATACACTACCAGCCAAACGTTTTAGATACACTACCAGCCAAACATTTTAGATACACTACCAGTCGAACGTTTTAGTACACTACCAGCCAAACGTTTTAGATACACTACCAGCCAAACGTTTTAGATACACTACCAGACAAACGTTTTAGTACACTACCAGCCAAACGTTTTAGTACACTACCAGTCAAACGTTTTAGATCACTACCAGTCAAACGTTTTAGATACACTACCAGTCAAACGTTTTAGATACACTACCAGACAAACGTTTTAGATACACTACCAGCCAAACGTTTTAGATACACTACCAGCCAAACATTTTAGATACACTACCAGTCGAACGTTTTAGTACACTACCAGCCAAACGTTTTAGATACACTACCAGCCAAACGTTTTAGATACACTACCAGTCAAACGTTTTAGTACACTACCAGTCAAACGTTTTAGATACACTACCAGTCAAACGTTTTAGTACACTACCACTCAAACGTTTTAGATACACTACCAGCCAAACGTTTTAGATACACTACCAGTCAAACGTTTTAGTACACTACCAGTCAAACGTTTTAGTACACTACCAGCCAAACGTTTTAGATACACTACCAGTCAAACGTTTTAGTACACTACCAGTCAAACGTTTTAGATACACTACCAGCCAAACATTTTAGATCACTACCAGTCAAACGTTTTAGATCACTACCAGTTAAATGTTTTAGATCACTACCAGACAAACGTTTTAGAACACTACTACAAGTTTCTGAGAGTTGTAAATAATCACTGTTATAACGTTTATCCTGAGGTACCTGACTTTACTCAAACCCACACTTCTAAATGTTAATGGAGAACCAAAGCTTGTAGTTGATACAGAATGTGTAGAACTCTGCTGTACAACATGGAGAAATGCTCTTTTCTAAGTTAGAAATCACTAAACACTTCAAATAGTCTCAGAGTATAAAGGGTTAAAACATTGTGTTCTGAATGTGTTCATTTGTCAGCTCTACCCAATACAATACAACACAAAGCTCATATAAGCACAGTGTTGTTTTAATGGTTCGCGGTTCAGGCTTTAAAGGGTTAAAAGAAGCCTGGACGCAGCTTTGTGAGCGCCGCCACTCGTTTCCATTATATAAAATCATTTGTACACAGTTCTTTGTGGACTTTTGTGAAGTCGAGGTCTGAGCCTTGCACCGGCGTCTGCACGCAGAAAACCCACACGTGCCCGTAGATACTGTCGATATATTTGTGTGTGTGTGTGTCGTCCTCCGTGTTTCGCGAAGGTTACGAATGAATGCAGCTTCATCTGGATACAAACAGAGGTCTCACCCTTTTCTTTTCAGCCCAGGCATGCTCTCCTTCTTCTTTTCTCCTCTGTCAATGCCTCTCGTCGCCAGCGTGGGTGAAACCTGCCCACGGTCAGAACAGACGCCCCTGAGAGAGAAGAGACAGCGGACAAGAAAAGTTTCAATCTGATCCGGATGCACTGCTTTGGGAATTTGTTCACATTGTGAACCGTCTGACGTTCGGGAGGAGGATCATGTCTCCTTGGATCTTTCATTCCCTCATCTAACTTTCTATAACTTATTAGGCTTCCCTTCATTCCAATTAGTCAGAGTTGATGACTGTAATGGTCAGAGTTGATGACTGTAATGGTCAGAGTTGATCACTGTAATGGTCAGAGTTGATCGCTGTAATGGTCAGAGTTGATGACTGTAATGGTCAGGACTGAACGCTGTAGTGGTTAGGGCTGATTACTGTATTGGTCAGAGTTGATCACTGTAATGGTCAGAGTTGATCACTGTAATAGTCAGAGTTGATCACTGTAATGGTCAGAGTTTATGACCGTAATGGTCAGAGTTGATGACTGTAATGGTCAGGACTGAACGCTGTAGTGGTTAGGGCTGAACGCTGTTATGGTCAGAGTTGATCACTGTAATGGTCAGAGTTGATCGCTGTAATGGTCAGAGTTGATCGCTGTAATGGTCAGAGTTGATCGCTGTAATGGTCAGAGTTGATCACTGTAATAGTCAGAGTTGATGACTGTAATGGTCAGAGTTGATGACTGTAATGGTCAGGACTGAACGCTGTAGTGGTTAGGGCTGATTACTGTATTGGTCAGAGTTGATCACTGTAATGGTCAGAGTTGATCACTGTAATGGTCAGAGTTGATCACTGTAATAGTCAGAGTTGATCACTGTAATGGTCAGAGTTGATCACTGTAATAGTCAGAGTTGATCACTGTAATGGTCAGAGTTGATCACTGTAATGGTCAGAGTTGATCGCTGTAATGGTCAGAGTTGATCACTGTAATAGTCAGAGTTGATCACTGTGATAATCAGTTGATCACTGTAATGGTCAGAGTTGATCACTGTAATAGTCAGAGTTGATCACTGTAATGGTCAGAGTTCATCACTGTAATAGTCAGAGTTTATGACCGTAATGGTCAGAGTTGATGACTGTAATGGTCAGGACTGAACACTGTAGTGGTTAGGGCTGAACGCTGTTATGGTCAGAGTTGATCACTGTAATGGTCAGAGTTGATCGCTGTAATGGTCAGAGTTGATCACTGTAATGGTCAGAGTTGATTGCTGTAATGGTCAGAGTTGATCACTGTAATGGTCAGAGTTGATCACTGTAATGGTCAGAGTTGATCACTGTAATAGTCAGAGTTTATGACTGTAATGGTCAGAGTTGATCACTGTAATGGTCAGGACAGAACGCTGTAGTGGTTAGGGCTGATTACTGTATTGGTCAGAGTTGATCACTGTAATGGTCAGAGTTGATCACTGTAATGGTCAGAGTTGATCACTGTTATAGTCAGAGTTGATCACTGTAATGGTCAGAGTTGATCACTGTAATAGTCAGAGTTGATCACTGTGATGGTCAGTTGATCACTGTAATGGTCAGAGTTAATCACTGTAATAGTCAGAGATTATGACCGTAATGGTCAGAGTTGATGACTGTAATGGTCAGGACTGAACGCTGTAGTGGTTAGGGCTGAACGCTGTTATGGTCAGAGTTGATCGCTGTAATGGTCAGAGTTGATCACTG
This sequence comes from Megaleporinus macrocephalus, assembly GCA_021613375.1. NCBI lineage: Eukaryota > Metazoa > Chordata > Actinopteri > Characiformes > Anostomidae > Megaleporinus > Megaleporinus macrocephalus. The sequence continues at coordinate 33,784,027 of CM038726.1, read as the reverse complement.
TAATGGTCAGGACTGAACGCTGTAGTGGTTAGGGCTGAACGCTGTAGTGGTCAGGGCTGAACGCTGTAATGGTCAGAGTTTATGACTGTAATGGTCAGAGTTGATTACTGTAATGGTCAGAGTGGATCACTGTAATGGTCTCTTACTGGAGTTTCTTAGAAAACAGTCCAGCTGGTCCAGAACACAGCAACTGGGATCCTAACAAACACTAAACAGATCTCAGATCAGTCCTGTTTTAAAAGAGCTGCACTGACTACCTGTATCTTTTAGAACAGACTTTAAACTTCTGTACTCGTCTATAAAGCTCTAAATAATCTAGAACCTGCTACATCACAGAACCTCTCTCTAATTATGTTCCAGCTGCTGATCTTAGATCTGCAGATACTGACCTTCTGTACAAACACCTTCAGTAACATACAGAGAACCTGGAGACACTCTTTCAGCTCTTCTGCTTCCAAACTGCGGAGCTCACTTTTAAACCACTCTTTTAAGTACTCTCTTAAGGCAGATCCCCGAACACTAATCCCCAGACATACTGACCCACACTCCTCTGTTTGTTTATGAGCAAAGTCAATGGAACCAGAATTTTGCCAAGCTATTTTCGAGCATTTCTATTGGTCCATTTGTTGTGGATGTTTTACTTTGGACAGCAATGACACACAGTATATATATATATATATATATATATATATATATATATATATATATATATATATATATATATATATATATATATATATATATATATATGACGAGAGAAACTCTGCAGCTGTGATTGGTCAGGAGTCTTACAGCATGCCTCCCTTGCATATTTAAGACTTCTAAAGGTCAACACTGAGATAATTGAAACGAGCAACAATTACACTGGGCAGGCCTATCAGGCAATGGTCAGTGCAGGGGTCATTCTCTCCTCTCCTAGAGCCTCTCGCATGCAAGAAATAACTCTTGCAAGAAATAACTCTCTTTAAAGTAGTCTCTTAAGGCAGATCCCCAAACACTAATCCACAGACATACTGAGCCACATTCTTCTGTTTGTTTATAAGCAAAGTCAATGGAACCAAAGTTTCTATTGGTCCATTCATTTTTCTTTGGACAGCAATGGCATACAGTGTATATATATATATATATATATATATATATATATATATATATATATATATATATATATATATACTGTGTGGCAGATCCCCAAACACTAGTCCACAGACATACTGAGCCACACTCTTCTGTTTGTTTATGAGTAAAGTCAATGGAACCAAAGTTTCTATTGGTCCATTCGTTATCAATGTTTTTCTTTGGACAGCAATGACATACAGTATATATATATATATATATATATATATATATATATATATATATATATATATATATATAGATATATATATATATAATGAGAGAAACTCTGCAGCTGTGATTGGTCAGGAGTCTTACAGCATGCCTCCCTTGCATATTTAAGACTTCTAAAGGTCAACACTGAGATAATTGAAACGAGCAAAAATTACACTGGGCAGGCCTATCAGGTAATGGTCAGTGGTCAGTGCAGGGGTCATTCTCTCCTCTCCTAGAGCCTCTCGCATGTTAGAAATAACTCTCGCACGCATGTACGCACACATACTCCTCTCTACGCTGCCCCACAGGACTCCTATCCTGAGCAGATGTTGCCGTGTCTGTATGTCGCCATATGTGTGCGTGTGCATTAGTGAGTGTTTATGTGCACAACAGTGTCAAACTCCATTCCAGGGACGTGTTTTTCTCTTTTTTTCTTTTTTTTCTCTGGAAAGATTAACATACGCTGCGTTTTTAATTTCTCCGCGCTGCTCTGGCAGGCCCGTGAGCCGCATCACCCAGAGCACAGATGGTGGAGCCGGACGCGGCGGAGCAGGTGCTGTGATGGGTTCGGCTGTGTTTTGTCATTTTTATCCCCACAGTTTGTCCTCAGGCACGGACTGATACTCTGCTACCGGGCCGGCAGACAAGGAGAACCAAGTGGGGGAAAAAAACAAAACCTAAACACCGGCTTACGTTAATGAGCTGCTCAAAGTAAAGCTGCCAAATAGGGATACCATAGAAAATGATCCCATAGAAGAGCCCAGAAAAGCTTTCAAGGGCGGAATCAGCTCCACTGAGCATATAGGAGCTACACTTACAGACTGTAGTTCATCTGATTCTCTGTATAGTTTATTACTCTGTTCTTTAATGATCAGGACCCCCACAGGACCACCACAGAGCAGACAGAGGTTCCCGTCAGGGATGTTGCCTGTCTCCACTCCTTTTCGTTATGTATAAAAATGAGTGTCAGAGTAAATATGAAAACAGACACATTTTAAAGTTTGCAGATGATATGGTGATTGTAGCCTTTTAAAGGGCCAAGAGAACCATCATGGTACAGTAGTACAGGACTTTGTGTCATGGTGTGATCAGACCTCCCTACTACGGTGACCGAGAAGACCCAACACGCTGCAAAACCATCCACAACACAATGGAAGTGTTTCTGGAGGACACTTAAAGGACGTGGGACTACATGCGGCGACGCAATGTAAACAGAACCACGTGGAGGCGCGGTAGCGTCTAATAGTGATGGGCAATAGTTTGTGTGGAGCAATCCTCGAGGCTTGCTTCTTTAAGGGCGAGTTACATCACTGATGACGTCACTGATGACACAATAACAATAAATCACGGTAATACTCGAACCATGTCCTGAACCAGCGAGACATTCAGGACATGGTTCGAGTATTACCGTGATTTATTGTTTCTTAATAAAAATTAAAGTCACCATCAAACCACAATCACTGTCCCATCTCTTAAAACCACTGCAACAGTTTCAACATCAATATCTCACGTACTATTAGATTTATTTCTTGACTGAAATCAGACTGGCAGTTCTTTTAATTAACAGACCCACACAATCAAACACAGACCAGATGAACTAATAAATGAACCACAGAAAATGAAATTAGGGTGTTTATGTATGTACTTGTTTTAATGCTGACAACGTTGCCAGAGGCCATCGCAAATAGTTGAAATGACAATAACAGTTTTGGCCAGCAGGGGGGTTTATGTGAACACGAAGCTTCGAGTAATGAATCTTTGTTTGAACCAGCTGGAGGAAACGCTTCAACGCTTCAAGAGGCTTGTTCTGGTCATCACTAGCGTCTAATGAGAAGTAAGTCTGGATAGTTAGTAAATATAGCCAAACTCCTTATTAGATGCTACCGCGGCTCTGCGTGGTTCTGTTAACATTGCGTCACCGTATACGGTCCCACGGCATTTACGTGTCCCCTGGAAACAGCCATGGAAGTGTTTTCTGTTTGCATCATGTTGGGTCTTCTCGGCCATCATACCCTACACTTAAATATAAATAAAACAAAAGATTTGGTCATTGATTTTAGGAAGACCCCGCGTAGCCTCGTGCCAATGGTAATTAAAGACTCTGAAATTGAATTAGTGGAGAGTTACAAATACCTTGGCATGATTATAGATAACAAACTGTGTTTTGATTCCAACGTAGATCATATTTTTAAGAAGGTACAGCAATGTCTTTTTTTCTGAGGAAATTGAATTCCTTTAATGCTTGAACTCGGATGATGAAATTATTTTATCGAAGAGTCTGTTTTATCTTTTTGTATGGTGGCTTGGTATGGTAACCTTGGCATGGTTAATAGAAACAGACTCAATGGCTTGGTTAAGGCAGCAGGTAAAATTATTGGTGTTCATCTGAACCAGCTCAGTGACATATAAAAAACAGGCCTTGAGAAAAGCTAAAGCCATTTAGTCTTGCACAGACTATCCTTTGTTATCTGAGTTTGTATACATCCCGTCAGGCTGGAGGTTTAGAACATGGGCTGGTAGAACTAAAAGTAGTGAAGTGTTATTTGTTTCTACAGCCATCAGCTTACTGAACTCAAGTAAATAAGCATCTGTATGTTTTAAATACTTTAATGCTATGGACTGTTGAGGGGGGGTGTTGCACAATTTGAGTTCTTCTAGTCCTTCACTGTTGTCTGGATGTTGCTGGATGGTGGACATTGAGCTTTTTGCTATACTTGTTTACAAGATTTAGCTCTCTCTTGCCAGGCTCCACGAGTGACCACTTTACATGGCCACGTCTCTCACACTCTTATGACCATGGGAGCCGAGAGCGGGATGCTACAGTATGTCCCTTCGGAATGTTTGGAGGAAAACAATATGATTGGTTAATATGAGGGATCTCAAAAATAAGCTGTCGTTGCAATATAGAAAATCAATAATCTGGGACAGTGCTGGAATATTCCACATTATTCATTGATTAATTGGTTTATTATTAAAGATGATTGAGGTGCACTCTTAAAAATAAAGGGTTGACAAGGGTTCAATGCATGTTGCCAGAGAAATGACCCCAAGCAGAGCCAAGTTTGAACGAGAGACCTTTTACAGATTTGAAGAACCTTCGTAGAACCCTTTAAACGGCAAGAAGCTTTCTTACGCTGTCACGACACGTTCACAAAGATGGTTCTATAAAGCACTGGGCCTCCAAAGACTGGGGTCTCCAAACTGTCTGGAGAGCCTGAGGCCTGGTTTGAGAACCTCTGCTCTAAAGAACCACCCAATGAAAGCATCTTCAGGGAACCAAAAATGGTTCACTCCAAGGAAACCCCTTTTGTGGCACCTTCATTTTTAGTGGATATTCTGGGAACATTCTAGAAAAAGAAAGGCTGCTCCAGACTTCTACTCCACACTCCATGCTAATGAAAGGCTTTTCAGGGAACCAAAAATGGTTTACTCCAAGGAAACCACTTTGTGGCACCTATATTTTAATGGGTATCTTGGAACATTCTGGAGAAGAAAGGCTGCTCCAGACTTCTACTCCACACTTTATGCCTTTGGGGAGTCCTTGTTGCCATCTTCAACAGACAGCATTCTTAAAAGAGTGGGGGAACGCTTGTTCCAGCAGCCCCTCTAAACTCAGTTTGGCTCGAGGGAGAGGACCTACAAAACTGTACACTTCAGGATGTGCCATGTTCTAAGATGCAGCTTAAAGGTTCCTCAAACGTCTTTGGAGAACAGCTACGTTGCCACATGAGCTAAATTCCAGATTTGGGCTGTAAAGTGGTCAGAAGTGGGATAACCCACTCTGGCCAGTGAGATGAGGGTCTGATGAGTGTCCTGAAATATGAATCATAAACTGAAGGCTTAAAGCAGACAGCTGGGTGGTTTAGGAAGCTGGATTGCTGGCTGGTGAGTGATCAGACATTGATGATATTACCTTGGTCAAAGAGAAGATGGTCTAATAAGTGCTGTGATGTGTAAATCGTGTTGCTATTTTAACCCATTGTGTATAAAATGAAGGCTAAAACTAGAGAGCTAATATAACCATAGCCAGTAGATTTGGAATGGCTTTTGGAGTAGGATTGCTGGCTGGTGGGTGGTCAGAGGTGGGTGATATCACCTTGTTTAGGAGATATGGGTCTAATGAGAGTCCTGATGTGTGAATCATGTAGCTATTTTAACCCATTGTTTATAAAAATGAAGGCTTAATGCAGATAGCCAAAACAACCATAACCAGTAGACTTTGGATTGGTTTTGGAGCTGGATTGCTGGCTGGTGGGTGGTCAGAGGTGGGTGACATCACCTTGCATAGTGAGATGAGTGTCTTTAGTTATATTTTGGCTCTTCTTTAAATCATGTAGAAGTTCCATGCTGGTGCCTCAGTCTACCTGCTCAGCTTCTTTTTCAAAATGTTTTGTTCCAGCTTAAATAGTGTAGCAGTTACAATCTATTATCACCCTGGTTAGTGAGATGAGGGTCTGATGAGTGTTCTGATGTGTGAGTCGTGTTACTATTTTAACCTATTGTTTATCAAATGAGGCCTAAAACAAGGGAGCTAATATAACAATTGCGAGTGGATTTTGGATGTTTTTGGTTCAGCTTGCTGGCTGGTGGGTGGTCAGAGGTGGGTGATATCACCTTGTTTAGTGAGATATGGGTCTAATAAGAGTCCTGATGTGTGAATCATGTAGCTATTTTAGTCTATTGTTTATAAAAATGAAGGCTAAAAGCAGAAATCCAAAACAACTATAGCCAGTAGACATTGGATGGGATTTCGGAGCTGGATTGCTGGCTGGTGGGTGGTCAGAAGTGGATGACATCACCTTTTTTAGTGGGATATGGGTCTAATGAGAGTCCTGATGTGTGAATCATATCACTGTTTTAACCAATTGTTTCTAAAAATTCTAAAAAAGGCTTAAAGCAGAAATCCAAAACAACCATAGCCAGTAGATTTTGGATGGGATTGCTGTCTGGTGGGTGGTCATAGGTGGATGACATTACCAATGAGAACATGGTCTTCTGAGTGTTCTAACATGGATCATATCTCTACTCTTAACACTTTGTTCACAATATATAGGCTAATTTAAGGTAGTTTCAGGACTTTGGGTGGTGTGTTGAGCTGGACTGCTCACTGATGCTGGTGTCACAGTTTTCTAAAGTCATGCTGGCTAGTCAGCGTCAGGTCTGCTGAGTGTGCTGATATGTGAATCATGTCTGTAGCTCCAACCAATCTAGAGTCATGAAAGGTAGAAAAGTGCTACACCTTTAAGCATTTAGCTTATATGAGCCAGCAATCTCATTAAACGAAAGTAAACACTAGTTAACATGAACTAAAGTAGCTTAGCTTTTATCAAGCTTAACTAATTAAGGGAACAGCTAAGAAAGCAATCTGTTTTGGCCCCACGTATAAACAGAATGAACTTCACACGTCCCTCAGCTTTGGGACACACCACATCATGTGGAAACATTGTGGTCACACAGTGTTTGTTTGCCAGTTTTTTTAATTTTTGATGATGTTTTATAGCAATGTCTTGTCTAGAGGGTGTCATTTCTGAAAGCATTGTATAGTGAATGTATAAATTAGTATGGATATTGGTTCCATTTGTTTTAATAATAACAAATACATCATCATTTATGCAAGTCAGGTGCGTAAAAACAGCAATCCTCAGCACCATCAGATGTATTTTCAGCGTGTTGTTTATATGCTTGTCTCTGTTTTGTTGATTTGCCTGTACTGTCTGTAATGGCATGCTTTCAAAACCTGCTGCACCAGATGGTCTCAGAAGTCTGCCGTGGACTGCTTATTTATTCTTAATTATCTCTTAAACATTGAGAGAATATTGCCATGTGTCTTAATCGTTTGGTGTTTGGCCATAGCTTCAGAGGGGTGATGGCAAAATGCATTGGAGGAAATTGAAAGGAAAAAAAAAATAGCTCCCAGGGCCGTATCTATTACTTTATTACAGCGTTCACTGTTTTAGGAAGTTAGTTTGCATCTTTTGTTAATGATTTGACTTGAGGATTGATTGCTACTTCTTCGAATGCCATGGCAACAGCGAAGGAGGCTGTGTAGACTGAGTGTTAACCTTTAGAAATGAGAAGCATTATTTAATTTAATATGAATTATTTCTCCTGGTTAATTGAGATTTAATACAGAACGTTTTTGTGTTTGTAAGTAGGTGTTACTAACTACAAAGGAGTAGTATGTACGGATGCATTAAGCAGTTTTGGAGGAGGACTGTTAACATTTGAACCCAAAGCATACCTGTTTTTTAGACCTTTGTGGGAATTTGCCACCTTAAATGGTGCAGGCTACATTTTGGTACTACTTTGGGGTTTCCTGTTCCACCTTAAATTGTGCAACAGTTCCTTGCTGATGCCTCTACTTACCTGTTCAGGTTTTTATCCACGCTTTCCCGCTCCACCTTAAATGGTGCAGCAGTTACAGTTATGGTGGAAGAGCTTCTTCTTATTTGGGTTTTCCAATTCCACCTTAAATAGTGTGGCAGTTCCTTGCTGGCGCGTCTGACTTTTTCCAGCTTTACCGTTCCACCTTAAATGCTGTTCTGTTTTGTTGGCAAAACTTTTTATTTTAAATATATCATTCCACCTTAATTGGTGTAGCAGTTCCATGCTGGAACCTCATCTACCTGCTCAACATCTTGTCTGAATTGTCCCATTCCACCTTAACTGGTGCAGCAGTTTCATACTGGCGCCTCATCTACCTGTTCAGCTTCTTGTCTCAATTATACCATTCCACCTTAAATAGTGCTGTAGATACATTCTGGCAACAGAGCTTCTTGTTTGAATTATTCAATTCCACCTTAAATGGTGTAGCAGTTCCATGTTGGTTCCTTATCTACCTGGTCAGCATTTTGTCTGAATTATATCATTACACCTTAAATGGTGCAACAGTTCAATGCTGGCTCCTTATCTTCCTGTTCAGCATCTTGTCTGAATTATTCAATTCCACCTTAAATGGTGTAGCAATTTCATGCTAGTGCCTCAGTCTACCTGTTTAGCCTCTTGTCTGAACTATACCAGTCCACCTTAAATGGTGTAGTAGTTTAATGCTGGTTCCTTATCTACCTGTTCAACTTTTCATCTGAATCATACCATTCCACCTTAAATGATGCAGCAGTTCCATGCTGGTTCCTTATCTACCTGTTCAGCGTCTTGTCTGAATTATTTAATTCCACCTTAAATGGTGTAGCAATTCCATGCTGGTGCCTCAGTCTACCTGTTCAGCGTCTTGTCTGAATTATTCAATTTCACCTTAAATGGTGTAGCAATTCCATGCTAGTGCCTCATCTACCTGTTCAGCGTCTTGCCTGAATTATTCCATTCCACCTTAAATGATGCAGCAGTTCCATGCTGTTTCTTTATCTACCTGTTCAGGTTCTTGTCTCAATCATACCGTTCCACCTTAAATAGTGCTGTAGATAAATTCTGGCAACAGAGCTTCTTGTTTGAATTATTCCATTCCACCTTAAATATTGCAACAGTTTAATCCTGGTTCCTCATCTACCTGTTTAGCATTGTGTCTGAATTATACCATTCCACCTTAAATGTTGCAACAGTTTAATGCTGGTTCCTCATCTACCTGTTTAGCATTGTGTCTGAATTATACCATTCCACCTTAAATGGTGCAGCAGTAACATTCTGGCTCCGAAGCTTCTTGTTTACAGCATCATTTAAGGTGGAACAGGTTAATTCAAGCAAGAAACTGGCCAGTAGGAAGTCAACCTGTGTACCAACACTCAGAACAGGCAGCTAGAGGGTCGTCAGGCAGCGTACACTGAGTTTAATCCCGTTAACCGCACCTTTACGCGTGTTGTGTAACCTCTGGTCTTGTTTGGTGTGCAGTCTGTGTTGACAGGTGTGAACAGCCCACCTGTTTTTGTCTGTGCTCTAATCAAATGCAGCCTTCAATCTCCTAGCAATGAACTCCGGTTCAGCTCCCTGCTGGGGGGAATGATCTCGCAATGTTCTGCATCAAATGAGGTTATTGAACATCAGGACATGAGCTTCTCGGTGCACGTCAGCATAAACTGCCTGTTTTTCACATTTGATTATTGGGGGCACACGGTTCTGCTGATAATGCCCGACATGAAGCCTTTGAGTTTCTCTCAGGGTCCGTAGAAAATGTTGTCGCTGTCCAAAGATATAAAAAGTATCTCCAAAATAGCAATGCTAAGTTATATATATATATATATATATATATATATATATATATATATATATATATATATATATATATATATATATATATATATATATAGTTGGTAGTGTATCTAAAACGTTTGGCTGGTAGTGTATCTAAAACGTTTGACTGGTAGTGTATCTAAAACGTTTGGCTGGTAGTGTACTAAAACGTTTGACTGGTAGTGTATCTAACACGTTTGACTGGTAGTGTATCTAAAATGGTTTGGTAGTGTATCTAAAACGTTTGGCTGGTAGTGTATCTAACACGTTTGACTGGTAGTGTATCTAAAACGTTTGGCTAGTAGTGTATCTAACACGTTTGACTGGTAGTGTATCTAAAACGTTTGGCTAGTAGTGTATCTAACACGTTTGACTGGTAGTGTAACTAAAACGTTTGACTGGTAGTGTATCTAACACGTTTGACTGGTAGTGTATCTAAAACGTTTGGCTAGTAGTGTATCTAACACGTTTGACTGGTAGTGTAACTAAAACGTTTGACTGGTAGTGTATCTAACACGTTTGACTGGTAGTGTATCTAACACGTTTGACTGGTAGTGTATCTAAAACGTTTGACTGGTAGTGTACTAAAACGTTTGGCTGGTAGTGTATCTAAAACGTTTGGCTGGTAGTGTATCTAAAACGTTTGTCTGGTAGTGTACTAAAACGTTTGGCTGGTAGTGTATCTAAAACGTTTGGCTGGTAGTGTACTAAAACGTTTGACTGGTAGTGTATCTAAAACGTTTGGCTGGTAGTGTATCTAAAACGTTTGGCTGGTAGTGTACTAAAACGTTTGACTGGTAGTGTATCTAAAACGTTTGGCTGGTAGTGTACTAAAACGTTTGACTGGTAGTGTATCTAAAACGTTGGACTGGTAGTGTACTAAAACGTTTGACTCGTAGTGTACTAAAACGTTTGACTGGTAGTGTACTAAAACGTTTGACTGGTAGTGTATCTAAAACGTTGGACTGGTAGTGTACTAAAACGTTTGACTCGTAGTGTACTAAAATGTTTGACTGGTAGTGTATATAAAACGTTGGACTGGTAGTGTACTAAAACGTTTGACTCGTAGTGTATCTAAAACGTTTGGCTGGTAGTGTATCTAAAACATTTGACTGGTAGTGTATCTGAAACGTTTGACTGGTAGTGTATCTGAAACGTTTGACTGGTAGTGTATCTGAAACGGTTGGCTGGTAGTGTATCTGAAACGTTTGACTGGTAGTGTATCTGAAACGTTGGACTGGTAGTGTACTAAAACGTTTGACTCGTAGTGTATCTAACACGTTTGACTGGTAGTGTATCTAAAACATTTGTCTGGTAGTGTATCTGAAACGGTTGGCTGGTAGTGTATCTGAAACGTTTGACTGGTAGTGTATCTGAAACGTTTGACTGGTAGTGTACTAAAACGTTTAACATTTACAGACATCAGTTCTGTCTCTATTTGCTGCAGTTCGAATCCCATTGCGCTACTGGAAAGCTGCTCGGTGTGTCTTGGTGGTTTGACCCGTGCGACCCCTGCGAGTAGTTTAAGGAGGAAAGTTTAAAGAATGACTCGCGCCGCTCTCATTTCTCTACGCTTAACTCAGAGGCGAGTTGGTTTACGCGGCGGCAGTGGCGCCGGCGCTCGGAGATTAATGAACACATTTGGTCAGGGTGAAATGCGCCTGTCCGCGAACGCCCATCCAGGACCGCGTGATTTATGGACAGCCGGCAGTGCATGAATTGTAATTTGAGACGGGTTTGTTTTTGCTCATGAAGATGGAATTTTTTAAACTCTGTGATTAATAATCCCGCCCTACCCCTTCGTATATCAAGCAACAGCGAGAGAGAGAGAGAGAGAGAGAGAGAGAGAGGGAGTGGCTGAGAGAGAGAGATGGGGAGGCGAGGGCAGAATGAAAGCTTGTCTCCTGGTTCGTGAGAGGAGAAGAAGACTCGGTGATGGATGTACTGCTGAAGAATAAATGTGTGGAGGAATATTGTAGGTGTCTTCTGGTTGATTTGTTGTATTGTTTTCTCATTTCAGGCTCACATGTCAACAATGTTGTTGGCGTGCCTGAAGAGTTAAAGCAACACTTCACCAAAATAAGCAAATTTACACAGTTTACACAATTCAGGTTCCACAGGTTCGTGATCTACACTAAGATGGATCACAAAATAAATGTGGTAACCAGTAGTTTAACTAGTTTCCATCCATCCATCCTTTATTTTCCGCTTTATCCCACTGGTTGGGGTCACGGTTGGGCTGGAGCCAATCCCAGCATCATCGGGCGAAGGCGGGGCACACCATGGACAGGTCGCCATGCTTGTGTTTGGAATGTGGGAGGATGATCTAGTTTTATTTAAGCTAAAGAAAATGGGTTTGAATGACTGATTCTTTCAACCAAAGCAATTTTTATTTCTTGGTTCTACTGACTTAACTCGGTTTGTCCATATTTACAAACAACAATATGCCATATAGTGTAAGAAACCATATAATCAATTCTATTAGAGATCACTTGAAAATGCTTCAAAGCCTGAACCATGGAGCAATTGCCTGAAAATTTGAATTCTTTAAAGATAGAGTGTTTATTAGAACTATAATTTTTTTTTAATTATACCCAATAATAATAAAATAATAATGATAATTCATTACTATAGAAATAATAATACCAAATAATAATAAGAATAATAGTATTAGTAACATTAAATAATAGATTTTTACTTTTTACTTATCATTAACTGCTTTTTACATTGTATGAAAGTTTCATGATGATTGGACCAATGAATGGTCTAAAATAGCTTGGAAAGAAATTCTGGTTCCATTAACTTACAGCTAAGGTCCTCTCCTGTAAAGTTGCCTATTTGGATGGTAATTTTGTTTCTTCTGACAGCAATAATTTATTCAGTAACAAATGAATGCATTCAGAACACAAAGTTTTAACCCTTTATACTGTGAGATTATTAGAATTGTTTAGTAATTTCTGACTTGGATCAGAACAGTCTCCATGCTGTACAACTGTGTTTTACACAATCTTTGGTTCTTCACTAACATTTAGAACCAAGTGTGGGTTTAAGAAAAGTTCAAGTGAACATCAGGTCTCAAAAACGTGTGTATCAAATATGACTCACTCAGCGTGATATTCATTTCTGCATTCTGTAAACACTCTTATCCATAGTAACTGAACATCAGTATCTATTTTTGGCCAAAAGTATTTTGGTAAATAAAGCAGACATATTCAGTACACTAACTTTTATAGTACAGATATTTGTGCTTACTTAAAAAAAAGATGAAAAAAATACTGACAGAATATTTGGTTGAACTTGATCGAATTAAGAAATTAAATAAATTGTATTTTACCACCAATGTTTACCATCAATGAGAAAGTATAGTTAATTAATTTATTTATTTTTTGTGTGGCATCCTTGCTGCCAGATTATTTACAAACAATTTCTTTATTTTTTCAGTGTAGACTAATTACTAGGGGTTGCACAACTTTAGATTATGTGGTATATCATATATGTAATCAAGGTCAAGTAGATGTTGACTAATCACTAATGACTATCGTACAACCTACTAAGTTATTCACGTGGTAACAAGCAATTGAACTAGTATAACTAGTATTAGTATTATATATAAAATATGACTTTAATTGAAAGGAATGTTCATTCAATTGAAACAATCATACAGTTTTAGTTCAATCAAACTAGTTCAATTGCTTTTTAGCACATAAACTCATTTTTCTTAGGTTCTACCAATGAAACACTTTTTTTTATAGTGTGCAACAAGAGAAACTTGATAAATCTGTGATAAAGCCAAACTCTGCAGGTCAGTAGACTATGGCATGTTCTTTCCATCAAGCCTTGGATTGTATTACTAGTTTGCAGTCTGCACAGAGGTTTGTATATGACTACAGCCCATCGAGTTCCAGAGAGAAGGAGAAATGTAGAGAGTCATAACTTGGTGAAAGGTAGTGTCTGTACAGTATATAAGACTTTACAGTACTATAGGGCATTGTGTTTGATATTATATTATATTATATTATATTATATTATATTATATTATATTATATTATATTATATTATATTATATTATATTATATTACTATAGGGACTATTTATTGCATAGAAGAACGTTCAATATGTGACCTTTGAAGAATCTGATCTATTGAGATTTTATAACGAATGCAAACTCCACAGGTCAGTAGAGCAAGATGTGCCCTTTCCAACAAGGCCTGGATCTTCATTGCTAGTCAAAGATATAAAACCTGAATCACCAGGCTTCTCAGCTTTTCTCTTCTCTGAGGTTCCCATGTTATTAGTGATCAGCGTCTGGTCACCATCAAGCCTAAATTACTGAGCAGTAGAGTTGGCAAGTCTTAAATGAGCTCTATTACTGGTGTAGAGTGATCTGTTTGCCTGGGCTGGGATTGGAACCCCAGCCTGATATCTGGAGAACATCTGTATTATCCACTGTGCTACATCAGCAAAGTAGTTTAGGAGTGTAGTTTGCTTTTGTCTGATCAGCATTGGACAAGTTGGACTTTAAAAATAAAAAAAAATCTTTATGGCAGACTCAGTTCTTTAGCTACTAATATCAGACTTCAAGTCTGCAACTTGGGTGTGATCTTAGACCCTGCCAATCAGATTTAAGAAGCAGAGTTCTCTGTTTCCTGTATTGCCTACATATGAGATGCTCTCAGTTGACAAGACTGAGATTCCTCACGGCGCAAGGCAGCCGAGGAACGGCGTTCCCATTTCAGCAGACTCAGAGTCGAGCCGAGTTTCTTCCCCCGTTCATGTCCTTGGCCTGGGGGCTCGGTGAGTCCCCGATGCAGCGCGGGATCCATTGCTCCATGGTTTGTCCCATTTCATGGCACGTCAGAGACATCAAAGAGCGCTGCTCGCACAAGCTGCTCATGCATAATACTCTTAAATCAGGAATCAATTGTCAGCCAGGGAGAGAGAAGCACAGGGCGCCGAGATACTGCAGGCCGCGAAACCTTCTCCAGTCTTCTCCGCTCTCACATTCGGCTCTCCTACCACAGTGGAAAAACACTTAATTAAAAAATTTAATTACTTGAAAGAAAAAAAAAACGTGGAGACCACATCAAAAGTTTGGGAACACAGCTTCTCCAGTGGTTTTAAAACCTCGTTTTTCCAAATGAATAACAATAAGCATGGTTAGTATGGTGGTGTAGTGGTCAGCACCGTGTAGTGGCACGGTGTAGTGTAGTGGTTAGTATGGTGGTGTAGTGGTTAGTATGGTGGTGTAGTGGTTAGTATGATGGTGTAGTGGTTAGTATGGTGGTGTAGTGGTTAGTATGGTGATGTAGTGGTTAGTATGGTGGTGTAGTGTTTAGTATGGTGGTGTAGTGGTTAGTATGGTGATGTAGTGGTTAGTATGGTGGTGTAGTGGTTAGTATGGTGGTGTAGTGGTTAGTACGGTGTAGTGGCATGGTGTAGTGTAGTGGTTAGTACGGGGGTGTAGTGGTAAGTATGGTGGTGTAGTGGTTAGTACGGGGGTGTAGTGGTTAGTAAGGTGGTGTAGTGGTTAGTACGGTGGTGTAGTGGTCAGCACGGTGTAGTGGCACGGTGTAGTGTAGTAGTTAGTACGGTGGTGTAGTGTTTAGTACGGTGGTGTAGTGGTTAGTACGGTGGTGTAGTGGTTAGTATGGTGGTGTAGTGGTTAGTATGGTGATGTAGTGGCACGGTGTAGTGTAGTGGTTAGTATGGTGGTGTAGTGGTTAGTATGGTGGTGTAGTGGTTAGTATGGTGGTGTAGTGGTCAGCACGGTGTAGTGGCACGGTGTAGTGTAGTGGTTAGTACGGGGGTGTAGTGGTTAGTAAGGTGGTGTAGTGGTTAGTACGGTGGTGTAGTGGTCAGCACGGTGTAGTGGCATGGTGTAGTGTAGTAGTTAGTACGGTGGTGTAGTGGTTAGTACGGTGGTGTAGTGGTTAGTATGGTGGTGTAGTGGTTAGTATGGTGGTGTAGTGGTTAGTATGGTGATGTAGTGGCACGGTGTAGTGTAGTGGTTAGTATGGTGGTGTAGTGGTTAGTATGGTGATGTAGTGGCACGGTGTAGTGTAGTGGTTAGTATGGTGGTGTAGTGGTTAGTATGGTGGTGTAGTGGTCAGCACGGTGTAGTGGCACGGTGTAGTGTAGTGGTTAGTACGGGGGTGTAGTGGTTAGTAAGGTGGTGTAGTGGTTAGTACGGTGGTGTAGTGGTCAGCACGGTGTAGTGGCATGGTGTAGTGTAGTAGTTAGTACGGTGGTGTAGTGGTTAGTATGGTGGTGTAGTGGTTAGTATGGTGGTGTAGTGGTTAGTACGGTGGTGTAGTGGTTAGTATGGTGGTGTAGTGGTTAGTACGGTGGTGTACTGGTTAGTATAGTGGTATAGTGGGCTGGCTCAGTGATCGGCCTGAAACTGGACTCTCTGGTGACGGTGGCAGAGAAGAAGAGAATGGACAAACTTCGGGACATTATGGACGATGCCAGTCATCCTCTGCACACCGTCATCAGCAACCAGAGGAGTCTGTTCAGTGACCGACTGCTCCTACCCAAGTGCAGAACCGACAGACTCAAAAACTCCTTTGTCCTTCATGCCATCAGACTGTACAACTCCTCTCTGCAGGGGAGGAGGGGTCACAGGAGGACAGAGGATGGGATGGAGCAGTAGATTGATAATGACACAACCGGACTAAGTGCAATAACACTAGTTAACATTTAACATTAAACAAGTGCAATAACACTAGTTAACATTTAACATTAAACAAGTGCAATAACACTGCTACTGGAATCTTAATTTCCCTGAGGGAACCCTCCCAAAGGGATCAATAAAGATCTATCTATCTATCTATCTATCTATCTATCTATCTATCTATCTATCTATCTATCTATCTATCTATCTATCTATCTATCTATCTAGTGGTTAGTATAGTGGTGTAGTGGTTAGTACGGTGGTGTAGTGGTTAGTGCGGTGGTGTAGTGGTCGATAGTGAGTCCTTGTGGTTTGACATTCGTTTGCCAATGTTTCAATCAAGCATTCAAAACTTAAAGGGATTGAAAGAAGAGAAAATGGAATTCAATCAGGTTAAAACTAAAAGGAATGTAAATTTACATAATTTCACACAATACAGTTACATAATGCCTAAATTTCCAATAACATTATGAAGATAGAGGAAAAAGTATTAAGAGAACAATTAAGATTTAATTGAGAAGCAAACAAATAAATGAAACACCTGATAATAAACCTGTTAGTAAGATTTCAACACAAAATCTTCAAAGTAAAATATGTAAAGTGAAATAAAATGAACTGAAAATGAGAAAGTACTAATAAAAAAATAATAAAATTAATAAAAAAAGGAGAAAGTTGTTGTTCAACTCAACAACTGTCTGAAGGTGATCTTAAGGGCAGATCAAAGGGAAGGTCAATGGAAGGAAGAGTAGACTCAACAATGGCTGAAGCTCTTAATGAGTGAGGGAGTATATTATCGCTGTCCAGTGAAAAACAAAAATTTCCAAAATAGTAACTTTACAGGACAGGACAAAAACTTTACTTCCATCTTTACTTTCATCATCTTTACATCATCTTACAAATAAATAAAGGAATAAACATATATATATATATATATATATATATATATATATATATATATATATATATATATATATATATATATATATATATATATATATATAGTAAATAAAGTAAATAAATTACTTTAAATGAATAAAGTAATAAAGTATCTATCAAAACAAAAAAAAAACATACACAAATCAGCCATAACATTAAAACAACCTCCCTGTATCTACAATCATTTTCCATTATTTCACCTTCACTGACCATATAGGAGTTACACTTACAGACTGTAGTTCATCTGATTTTCTGTATACTTTATTACTCTGTTCTTTAATGGTCAGCCAATGGTTGTGGTGTGTTACAGTGTGTTGTTGTGCTGGTGCGAGTGGATCAGACACAGTGCAGTGCTGCTGGAAAACAGTTCCACTCAGGTTTTATACCCAGAAATAGAATGAAACATCGCTCGTAATTGGAAATATGAGACGCACTTCTTACATTCACAATGCTTTCACTTTCCAATACATGATGTTTTTGCCACCTTCACCTCTACAGTAACACCCGGAGACAATTCAATCTCACTTTGGAATGAACCGAGGCCCAACTTCTCGCATTCGAGCTGGTATCTCTCCCCGTAATACGAGGCGCTGGAGGTGATTGGCAGGAATAAACTCACTCAGTGTTTTGCCAGAAGGAAAAAGCGTCGCAGCGACGCACGCTATTACATTCACCTGGAAATGATAGAGAGCTTTAGTGACTCGCTCAGCACTTCCATCTCCCATCTGATATACTCCAGACTTCTGTCTGGCCATTTGTGGCCATATATACACCCTAAAAACATCCTCCTTACATTTTCTTTATTAGTTCTTCGCTGTAGAGACATCGTGTGGAAAGGGCAGATGGTAGACTTTCAATTCACGCTACATTTGTGTTTGTATGTAGGGGAGATGTTTTATTATGGCTTGATCAAATTATTGTTGTAGGTCTTTTTATAGAGCGAACATTGTAGACATAGAAACATGTGGTTAACCAGTGAGCCTGTGGGTAGAGAAGGTAAACTGAATGTGATAGAATAAATAATGTAAATATGCTGATATTACATTATTACATTTATGTACCGCCAGCAAATTGACAGCAATACTAGTTACTACCTCTTAGCTATATATATATATATATATATATATATATATATATATATATATATATATATATATATATATATATATATATATATATATATAATTGTGTCAGAGTGGATATAATCCAAAATAATTGAACTAATGATAATGTAACTTATATGTGTAACTATAAAACTGTAACATGTGTATAATACTGTAAAAACCCTAATCTGGTATGTTCTTAATTTCTATCTGGTAATTGGTGGTTGTTGGATGAATCTTTCTTGTAGAATTGAGTCCCTTATGGCATGCACACTTTAACATGCCTCTTTTTATTTATATTCATCTTTAAGTGTGTAAATATTTATGTTTTTTTCAGCATATGGCCCTAATAACTTGACGTTACAATCTAAATTAACATAAAATAAACATATAATTGCATATACATAATAATGTTATATAAATAAAATGTATGGAAAATGGCCTTGCAAATTAGTTGAAAAGAAATTGCTGCTTAATTACTGAGTAATAAGTGCAAATTAATGTTAATGTAACTTATTGTATGCAATAAATAAGTTATTACATGTGTATAATACTGTACAATCAGTTTCTACCTGGTAATTAATGGTTATTGAATCAGTTTTCCCTGTAGCATTGGGTCCCTCATGGCATATATATGTTAACATGCCTTTCTTTATATTTATCTTTGGTATATTTGTATATTTACATTGGCATATGGCATCAATAACTTTGTGAGTTAACTTGGCAGAAAAGTGTAACATTAAAATATATAGAATGTAAATCCAAAAATCAATGTAACTTATTACATGTAATAAACATGTAGTTACACATACATAACAATGTAATAAGATTCAAATATATTTAAAACAATGTGAAAATGTTATTCTAGACTTCTAAAAGGTTGCCTCTAAAGATCTGTAGACCATGTGGACCAACACTCTAAAAACAAATTACCTTGCAAACTAGTAATTAAACAAGTGTTTCCTGCTTAATTACTGAGTAATAACTGCAAATCAATGCAAGTTGAACTAATTACATGAAATAAATATGTAATTACATGTAAAAATTCCCAATATGTTGTGTTCGATACTTCTACCTGGTAATTAGTAGCTGATGAATAAATATTTCCTGTAGAATTGGGTCTCTCACAGCATATACACCTCCAGAGTGTAAATTCTACATTGCTATAACTTATTAGATGTAATAAGCATGTAGTTACATATACATAATAATGTAATATAACTCAAATATATTTCAAAAATGGCAAAAATAAGTCTTCTATAAGTTGCAATTCACGATCTGTAGACCTTGTGGACCAACACTTTAAAAACTGGTCTAAAAGATATTACTGCAAATCCAAAGTTAATGTAACTTATTATATGTAATAAATATGTTATTACATGTGTATAATATGGTAAAATCCTTTATATGGTATGTTTCTAGCTTCTTTCTGGTAATTAGTGGTTGTTGAATCACATTTTTTCCTGTAGCATTGGGTCCCTCATGGCATATACAACTTTACAGAGTGTAAATCCAACATTGTTATAACTTATTACATGTAATAAGCATGTAGCTACATATACATTATAATGTAATATGACTCACATGTATTTAAAAATGGCTAAAATAATTATAGACTTCTAAAAAGTTGCTGCTCAAGATCTGTAGACCATGTGGACCAACACTCTAAAAACAAATTACCTTGTAAACTAGTAATTAAAGAAGTAATTACTGCTTAATTACTGAATAATAAGCTTCACAGTTAAGAACCAAAAAATAAGCCTGTAGATTTAATGCTGTTAAACTTCAACCTTCTCTCTCTCTCTCTCTCTCTCTCTCTTTCTCTCTCTCTCTCTCTCTCTCTCTCTCTCTCTCTCTCTCTCTCTCAGGGTGGTCTGATTGCTCTCCTCCTCCTCATCCTCCTCTTCACGCTGGTGCTGTACACTCGTCAGCGCTGGTGCCGGCGCCGCCGGGCTCCGCAGAAAAGCGCCAGCACCGAGGCCACCCACGAGATCCACTACATCCCCTCCGTCCTGCTTGGACCCCCGCAGTCTCGAGATGGCTTCAGGGGTGCGCGGCCCCACCAGCACTCCTCTGTCATTGGCATGCCCATCCGTGAGACCCCCATCCTGGACGACTGCGACTGCGAGGATGACGACCAGCCCGGGCACCTGCTGGATGGAAAGGCCCAGCTGGAGGAGGACTTCAGCAGCCAGGGCACACGCAGCGTGGACAGCCTGGGGAAAGGAGGAGGAGAGGTCAATCATAAACACAGCCTGGACAACAGAGGTGAGAGCTGCTGGATCTTTACTGAGTCTTACCAGGAGCCTGTGGCTGGGTTCTCATTGCGGCTAGAGTGGTGCGGCATGTTCATGTTGATCAGTAAGCTGGAACTTTCAGTGGAACTGGAGTGTTTGATGTTCTATTGTGTTTTCTTTCATTGTATGAAAGAAGCTTGTGCTGTCACTAAGGTTGGATACACTTAAAGCCCTACAATTGAAGATTAGTTTAAGTTTGAAGCTGCTTGTTGACTACAGTTAATTTCTGTGGGTTTAGTTACATGTCTTAATAGTAAATAGGGCTAAGAGATGCCTGGTGGTGCTTAGAAACATTGAGTAGTGTTGGAAATAGCTATTTACTTAGTTACTGAATAGTTATTTATGGAATTTACCCTTTACAACAGTGTACGGTGGGTCTAGAGGTTTGTATGCGAGTCAACACTTCAATTCCTGGGTCTCAAAACATGTTTATTGCTGCCATCTGAGCAAATCCTTGTGTCTACTTTTTATCTACTGTTCATTTCTATGGTTTCAATTTAATGCCTTAATAGTAAAGGGCTGAGAGATGCACTGTGGTGCTGAGAAACATTGATTAGTGTTGGAAATAGCTATTTACTTAGTTACGGAATAGTTATTTATGGATTTTACTCTTTACAACTCTTACAGTGGCTTTAGAGGTCTGCATGTGGGTTAACACTTCAATTCCTGGGTCTCGAAACATGTTTATTGCTGCCATCGGAGCAAATTCTTTTATCTAGTTGTTATCTACTGTTCATTCCTATGGGTTTAGTTTAATGCCTTAATAGTAAATAGGGCTGAGAGATGCATGGTGGTGCTTAGAAACATTGATTAGTGTTGGAAATAGCTATTTACTTAGTTACTGAATAGTTATTTATGGAATTCACAACAGTGTACGGTGGCTTTAGAGGTCTGTATGTGGTGCAACACTTCAATTCCTCGGTCTCAAAACATGTTTATCACTGCCATCGGAGCAAATTCTTTTATCTATTTTTTATCTACTGTTTATTCCTATGGTTTCAATTTAATGCCTTAATAATGAAGGGCTATGAGATGCATGGTGGTGCTTAGAAACATTGATTAGTGTTGGAAATAGCTATTTACTTAGTTACTGAATAGTTATTTATGGAATTCACAACAGTGTACGGTGGCTTTAGAGGTCTGCATGTGGGTCAACACTTCAATTCCTGGGTCTCAAAACATGTTTATCACTGCCATCGGAGCAAATTCTTGTATCTACTTGTTGTCTACTGTTCATTTCTATGGTTTCAATTTAATGCCTTAATAGTAAAGGGCTGAGAGATGCACTGTAGTGCTGAGAAACATTGATTAGTGTTGGAAATAGCTATTTACTTAGTTACGGAATAGTTATTTATGGATTTTACTCTTTACAACTCTTACAGTGGCTTTAGAGGTCTGCATGTGGGTTAACACTTCAATTCCTGGGTCTCAAAACATGTTTATTGCTGCCATCTGAGCAAATCCTTGTGTCTACTTTTTATCTACTGTTCATTTCTATGGTTTCAATTTAATGCCTTAATAGTAAAGGGCTGAGAGATGCACTGTGGTGCTGAGAAACATTGATTAGTGTTGGAAATAGCTATTTACTTAGTTACGGAATAGTTATTTATGGAATTCACAACAGTGTACGGTGGCTTTAGAGGTCTGTATGTGGTGCAACACTTCAATTCCTCGGTCTCAAAACATGTTTATCACTGCCATCGGAGCAAATTCTTTTATCTATTTTTTATCTACTGTTTATTCCTATGGTTTCAATTTAATGCCTTAATAATGAAGGGCTATGAGATGCATGGTGGTGCTTAGAAACATTGATTAGTGTTGGAAATAGCTATTTACTTAGTTACTGAATAGTTATTTATGGAATTCACAACAGTGTACGGTGGCTTTAGAGGTCTGCATGTGGGTCAACACTTCAATTCCTGGGTCTCAAAACATGTTTATCACTGCCATCGGAGCAAATTCTTGTATCTACTTGTTGTCTACTGTTCATTTCTATGGTTTCAATTTAATGCCTTAATAGTAAAGGGCTGAGAGATGCACTGTAGTGCTGAGAAACATTGATTAGTGTTGGAAATAGCTATTTACTTAGTTACGGAATAGTTATTTATGGATTTTACTCTTTACAACTCTTACAGTGGCTTTAGAGGTCTGCATGTGGGTTAACACTTCAATTCCTGGGTCTCAAAACATGTTTATTGCTGCCATCTGAGCAAATCCTTGTGTCTACTTTTTATCTACTGTTCATTTCTATGGTTTCAATTTAATGCCTTAATAGTAAAGGGCTGAGAGATGCACTGTGGTGCTGAGAAACATTGATTAGTGTTGGAAATAGCTATTTACTTAGTTACGGAATAGTTATTTATGGATTTTACTCTTTACAACTCTTACAGTGGCTTTAGAGGTCTGCATGTGGGTTAACACTTCAATTCCTGGGTCTCGAAACATGTTTATTGCTGCCATCGGAGCAAATTCTTTTATCTAGTTGTTATCTACTGTTCATTCCTATGGGTTTAGTTTAATGCCTTAATAGTAAATAGGGCTGAGAGATGCATGGTGGTGCTTAGAAACATTGATTAGTGTTGGAAATAGCTATTTACTTAGTTACTGAATAGTTATTTATGGAATTCACAACAGTGTACGGTGGCTTTAGAGGTCTGTATGTGGTGCAACACTTCAATTCCTCGGTCTCAAAACATGTTTATCACTGCCATCGGAGCAAATTCTTTTATCTATTTTTTATCTACTGTTTATTCCTATGGTTTCAATTTAATGCCTTAATAATGAAGGGCTATGAGATGCATGGTGGTGCTTAGAAACATTGATTAGTGTTGGAAATAGCTATTTACTTAGTTACTGAATAGTTATTTATGGAATTCACAACAGTGTACGGTGGCTTTAGAGGTCTGCATGTGGGTCAACACTTCAATTCCTGGGTCTCAAAACATGTTTATCACTGCCATCGGAGCAAATTCTTGTATCTACTTGTTGTCTACTGTTCATTTCTATGGTTTCAATTTAATGCCTTAATAATGTAGGGCTATGAGATGCATGGTGGTGCTTAGAAACATTGATCAATGTTGGAAATAGCTATTTACTTAGTTACTGAATAGTTATTTATGGAATTCACAACAGTGTACGGTGGCTTTAGAGGTCTGTATGTGCATCAACACTTCAATTCCTGGGTCGCAAAACATGTTTATTGCTGCCATCGGAGCAAATTCTTGTATCTACTTGTTAGCTACTGTACATTCCTATGGTTTCAATTTAATGCCTTAATAGTAAAGGGCTGAGAGATGCACTGTGGTGCTTAGAAACATTAAGTAGTGTTGGAAATAGCTATTTACCTAGTTAATAAATAGTTATTTATAGAATTTACCCTTTACAACAGTGCACGGTGGCTTTAGAGGTCTGCATGTGGGTCAACACTTCAATTCCTCGTTCTCAAAACATGTTTATTTCTGCCATCGGAGCAAATTCTTGTATCTACTTGTTGTCTACTGTTCAATCCTATGTGTTTAGTTTAATGCCTTAATAATAAAGGGCTATGAGACGCATGGTGGTGCTTAGAAACTTTGATCAGTGTTGGAAATAGCTATTTACTTAGTTCCTGAATAGTTATTTATGGAATTTAACCTTTAAAACAGTGTACGGTGGTTTAGAAGTCTGCGTTTGGGTCAACACTTCAATTCCTGGGTCTCAAAACATGTTTATCACTGCCATCGGAGCAAATTCTTTTATCTACTTTTTATCTACTGTTCATCTCTATGCTTTCAATTTAATGTCTTAATAGTAAAGGGCTGAGAGATGCACTTTGGTGCTTAGAAACATTGATCAGTGTCGGGAATGGTTATTTACTTATTTATTGAATAGTTATTTATGGATTTTACTCTTCAAAACTGTGCACACTGGCCTTAGAGGTTTGTGTGTGGGTCCACACTCCCATTCTTTGGCCTCAGTACTGTTTGTAGCAACCATCGGAAGCAAACCTTGTAGAACCAATATGTGAACTACGTGTGTATGATACGTCATATTTTTAACTCAATGGAATCCATTACTTTGGGCCATTTCTTTCGGTCCATTCATCATGAAATGTACATATAATGTAAAGGACAAAAGTTTTTTTATCAAGTTATGTCAAAAACTAAAATGCAAGGCTACCAGGTTTTGTTTCTGACAGTGAAATTTTAAATATTAGTTATATCCTCACAGTAATTGCCAGATTACTGCAGGTTAAGGTGTGAAATGTATTGGAGATTGGTTTTAATGGTTACACGTTCTGATTCAGTGGGCATTGTAGGAAATGTTGGGAATGTTTAATCTATAGGCACCTTCTAGAACCCAAACTGAAGACCCCTCCTGTAGGGTGGGGCTATTTTTTACTGTTGTCTTGCTTTGGGGCTTAGAAGGGGCCTTTGGTTGTTACCATTAATATTTTAGGTTGGTTAGTAGGTGCCTTGAGGACTTGAGAGTGAGAATCAGACATATATTGCCTATCAAAAGTTTGGGAACATCTTAGACTTCGGAAATTTGACAGCTATCAAATTTAAGTTTATTCGTCACATACATAGTCATACACAATACAACTAGATAAAAAATGTAGATAAAAAAATTAATTTTAAGATAAAAACGTGTATCTCCAAACTGGCAACTTTACAGAAGAGGCCAAAAACATACTTTACTTTCAATGTAAGTCAATGGAACCTGATTTTTTCCCAGTGCTTTTGGGGCATTTCTATTGGTCCAATCATTATGAAATGTATGTAAATGTACACAATGTAAACAGCTGTGTTCAAACAATGCACAAAACTGAACATTGTCAAGATCAATCAGAGATTCATGTTTTTTATTGGACAGCGACTATGTATAAACTGCCAGAGGCTTTCCTTTCCAAACTATATACTTAGCCCAAACGTGCCTTAAACACCTGAGCATGGCTGAATTACTGACCAGGCCAGTGGGGCCAGCGCCCAGGGGCCCTAGAAGTCAGGTGGCCTTTTTGCATGCCTATCAACATTTATGATACAATATATTTTTATTTCCGAGGGCCCTGCATTTTAAGGATCCTCTGACTTTTAGGGACTTTGACCCCAAGGCCTCTTGGGGGCCCTAGCCATGCTTTTGGGGGGCCCTAGCCATGCTTTTGGGGGCCCTAGCCATGCTTTTGGGCCCCTTATGAAAATGGAGGAGGCGATGTAGCACTGCTCTGACTTCGACTTCTGGCTATTAGGATTCCTAGGAAAGAGGGGGTCATAATTTTAGAGGGCTCTGGTTATAAGAGCCCCTACCACGGGACCCTAGAGAAGAGCAGGGCATACAGTTAGAGGGCCCTTGATCACGATTTTCTTTATTCCCAGAGAAAACACGATCACTATTATTATCTAATATTTAAATATAGTATTGCTTTCCCTAAAAAAACCTGCTTTACCTTTAATGTGTCAAGCTACAACAAAGTGACTAAGAAGAACACTTGTATGGAAAAGCTACGCGTCCCGAGGCTGTTGATGGGCAATGCATGCTGAAGTACGGGGCAGTTAATAGGTACACTGGGGCTCCTATAAAAGAGAAGTTGATGCCTCCTGAAATAGAGCTGTCACTGATGCTGACAGATATTTTGCCAGCACTTGGGTATCTGTCAGCACCATCAACATGTCTGTCTGTCTGAGAAATCAAGATAAGACAAGCTTAGCATATCCACATCCCTTTACGCAGCCCCCCCTCCCCCTCCACCAAAAATGGGTTAACTTGTCCCCACGAGCCATCAGTTTCGGCATCCGCGAAAGCCTCTGCCAACCCAATCTAAACAGCCATGTCCTCCATCATCCTGATCGTGACACTTAACTAAAGCTCAGCATGGCTAGGAACAGTGGCATTCCTCTCCCACCCTTTAAAGTGACACCTACATGGCATATTTGAGCGCGTCTAGGGGGCTCGGATTTGAAATCACCTGCCAAGCAGAGGCTAATTATAGCCATTGACCCGAATTTGCAGCGAGACGCGGGCGGACTGGATGGCTCTGGAGAGAGTGGGCCATTGACTCACCGCTGATGAGTTGCTTTAGATGTTTCCCACCGGAGGGCCGCGAAGGCCAGCCGGTTCAGACGGAGGATGTTTGGATGGCGGCTCAGTATCGACAGAGAGCCTTTGTTTCAGTGCTGCTCGTATGCTAATGATATCATCTGCTTTCATGTACATGTGCAAGAGTGGTCAGTGAGCTTGTGCTTGTTGTGGACACGGGGGTTTGAGAGGCCAGGGTGGATCTACTATACGTCTAGTTCTATGTGTTTGAGTAATGGAGTTAGGAAATCAGATCTACAGTAGTTTCCTGGTAGGGTTTTATTAATGGTCAGTGGTCATCAGGCCACATAAGCCTACATACCCAAGTATACACTACCACTCAGAAGTTTAGGATCACGTTAGAATTTCATTTCATACAATTTTCATGCAATTCACAAACAATATCGTTCATTTCACAATTAATGTAAGTGTATCAGATGATTTTTAAAGAATAAAAATGTTTGTATTAAAGTCTATTTTTGTATAGAGGCTTATTGTACATATAGTTCTATTATCAGCAATTCTCAGTCCTCTGTCTAAATCTCCTGGTACGGCCACCAATCCAAGTTAAGGATGTTATTGGGCTAATTGATTGGTAGGACACTCTTGATCAGTTGTGATGCACAGCTGAAAAACATTCTACTAATAAGTGAGTATAAAAGGGTTAGTTTAGTATCTGAAGCATCAGCAGTTGATGGCTTGCTGACCGATTCACAATGACCAGAAAGAAACAACTTTCTTTAGAGACCCGTCAGTCCATTGTTGTGTTAAAGAAGGAAGATACTCCATTGAAAACAAGAACATTTCACTGTGATCCCAAACTTTTGAGCGGTAGTGTATATATATATATATATATAAAAACTTATTTTAGTTCAATTGCTTGTTACCACATGGAGTGTTCTATTATAAAGTGCACATGAAGTCATTTCTTTAGTTTAAACCAAACAATCAATCAAACAATCAATCAATCAACCTTTATTTTCACTCGGGAGTACATTGAGAGAGACCCTTATTTACAAAGTCGCTGAGCATTACAATTATTAAACAAAAAGGGATAAAAAATAAAATAAAATTAATTTTAATTAGTACTTAAGATGTAATAGAAACAATTAGAACAGAGACAAAATTAAGATAAATCATAAAAAAAGAAAATAAAAACTGAATAAGAAACTATAACCAAGAATAAGACAAAGGTAAAAAAAAAATTAGTCAGTAAAAATAGATACAAATATAGTAGTAAAACATAAAATACTAAAAGAAATAATATTAAAAAATAAAAGTAATAATAATAATAAAAGAGTAATAAAAGCAAGATATAAGAGTGGTAAAAGAAAATTAATATAGAAAAATACAAAACTTCTAAATATCAAAATCTTTAATCTGTTTACTAAAATTAGATAAAACATTGGCAGGTCGTGTGGAGGTGGTTAGAAATTAAGAATTAAAAATTTCAGTAAAAACTCTAGGAACCTGAAGGGTGATCCAATCACTGGAGCGAGTTCCGTAATATGTGCTAATCTCACTGAGCATTGTTGTGATATATGATGGCATACGTCCTTAAGCATATTGTCGCTGTCCAGTGAGAAACATGCATCTCAATTTTTAGTTTTCTGCATAATCTGAACATGTCAGCTGCTGTTAACACTGTGTGAACACAGTTTATTAAGAATGGACCAATGAAAATGCTCCACTTGGGAAAAACTCTGGTTTCATGGACTTACATTAAAAGTAAAGTACGTTTGGTCTCTCCTGTAAAGTTGGCACTTGTTTTTTCTTTGAACAGCGATAATATATAAGTAGAGCACAGTATTATATTAATCTAATGGTAATTAAAACTAGTCCAATTGCTTTTTACCACAGTATTTCTTTTTCTTTCTACCAGCAAATAACTTTTTACAGTGTATATTTGAGTTTTTACCAGTTTTATAGCTTTCTGTCGAGAGACCTTCCACCCAATATCACAGTCAGTGACATATCTCAGACTTTAAGACAAGCCTAAAATACATGACTTCATAGTACCAAGTGACTGAACCTAAAAATGACTTTGATTGTGGTTGTGAAGTCACCAGTAGGTTGGAACACTTATTTGTTTTAGATTTGCTAATACCTCTACCTTTTTTTAATTATGTTGGGATTTAACCTGATGTGTTCAGCCCGGCTTTGTAAGTTCTGACTAATGGGCGTCAATTTTACAGTGGGCATTAGTATCTACATATACTTAGAGTGGGCTTCTAGTATCTATACTTCTACCTGAGTAATGAATGTGAATACTTTTAACACCTTTGGTGTAGCATACAGTTAAAGGTCAACAGCTAAAGCAGTAGCTGTTTTCGTCTTGACTATCAAAGCTGTGCTTTGTTCTATGTTTACGGATGCCAGCATGTCAAAGAATGCCAGAATAAGAGAAGTAAGCAAGTCTATTTAAGATGAACTAACAGTCGTGCGATGATTTAGACAAGCTTTTAGTGGACTTGGAGTAATTAGTGCACTACGCTGGCCTTGTAGCTCCAGCGCCAAGCCGGAGAAGCAACGTCCAGACACCCAACATGTCTTGGCTGGCATTTGGGGGCGAGAGGTTAAACTGGGTATTGATTTTCCATTGCTTTCGCTTTACGCTGATAGTTACGCCACTTTGCATGAGCCTCATAGCACATTTGGCACGAAGCTTCACTTCTGGTTACACATTTAGTGTAAACCTCATCTCCTCAAGTCAGGATGCAAATGCTGAAAGCATCAAACGGGGCCTGACTTCACGTTTAACAGGGATCTAAGGTCATGTCAATGGCCTCGGTTTACACGGACCCTCACCAACACCGCTGCCAGAGTTTAGCTTCAATAATTTACCATGGATATGAGAAGCATTTTTTTTTTTTGGTGGGGGGAGGGGAGGGTTCGAGAAAGCTCTTTGTGTTATATTGAATTATGCATGGCCAAATGTTAACCGCTCCCTTCTCCTGTGAACGGCCCGCATGACCCGTATATTTATCATCCTGAAAAAGCAATTTAGTCGACTCATCCTGGGCGACCCCCGGTGACCTCCTAGCTGGAGAAGCGTGAGCGATAGGAGCGGATGCTGAGATAGATCGCTGGAGGTGCTTTGGTTGTGTCGTGTTTGTTTTGGTGCTGGGGAACGCTGTTCGGGATGCTTTTGAATTATTTATCCGGCGGGACCGTGTGGGTTTCTACTTACACTTAAAGAAAGAACTCTTTACACAAACTTTGCGCACAACTGATGTTTTTTTTTTAACATGAATATATATTTTTGGAACTACGCCAAACCCTTATGCAAGACAAACACAGCTATGTTGGGCCAGTTCCACTAATAATGTTCACCTAAACCAATTAAATTCAATATGTATTTAAGTAACTTGCATATCGTCACTGTCCAAAGAAAAATATATACCTCCAAAATGGTAACTTTACAGGAGAGGCCAAAAACCTTCTTTACTTTCAATGTAAGTCAATGGAACCAGAATTTTTCCCAGTTGATTTTGGTACATTTGTTTTGGTTTATTCATCATGATATTTTTCCACAAAAAATGTTCAAACGGTGTAGAAAAATAAAAATCAACAAAAATGGCGATACACTGACTATTGCTTAATTAGTTCTACTTGCTTTTATCCATCCATTATATAATGCTAGTCGGGGTCACGAGGGAGCTGGAGCCAATCCCAGCATCATCGGGTGAAGGCGGGGTACACCATGGACAGGTTGCCAGTCCATCATATGTCCAACACACACTCACTCACACACTCACACCTACGGGCAGTTTAGAGTGAGGATCAACCTAACATATATGTGTTTGGAAACCCACTCAAGCACGGAGAGAACATACACACTCCACACAGAACCACCCAGACCGGGAATCCAACCCAGATCATCTTACTGTGAGGAGACAGTGCTGACCACTACACCACCATACTGACCACTACACCACCATACTAACAACTACACCACCATACTAACCACTACACCACCGTACTAACCACTACACCACCGTACTAACCACTACACCACTATACTAACCACTACACCACCATACTAACCACTACACCACCATACTAACCACTACACCACCATACTAACCACTACACCACCGTACTAACCACTACACCGCCATACTAACCACTACACCACCATACTAACCACTACACCACCATACTAACCACTACACCACCATACTAACCACTACACCACCGTACTAACCACTACACCACCATACTAACCACTACATCACCATACTAACCACTACACCACCGTACTAACCACTACACCACCGTACTAACCACTACACCACCATACTAACCACTACACCACCATACTAACCACTACACCACTATACTAACCACTACACCACCATACTAACCACTACACCACCGTACTGACCACTACACCACCATACTGACCACTACACCACCGTACTAACCACTACACCGCCATACTAACCACTACACCACCATACTAACCACTACACCACCATACTAACCACTACACCACCATACTAACCACTACACCACCGTACTAACCACTACACCACCATACTAACCACTACATCACCATACTAACCACTACACCACCGTACTAACCACTACACCACCGTACTAACCACTACACCACCATACTAACCACTACACCACCATACTAACCACTACACCACTATACTAACCACTACACCACCATACTAACCACTACACCACCGTACTAACCACTACACCACCGTACTAACCACTACACCACCGTACTAACCACTACACCACCGTACTAACCACTACACCACCATACTAACCACTACACCACCATACTAACCACTACACCACTATACTAACCACTACACCACCATACTAACCACTACACCACCGTACTAACCACTACACCACCGTACTAACCACTACACCACCGTACTAACCACTACACCACCATACTAACCACTACACCATCATACTAACCACTACACCACCGCACTAACCACTACACCACCGTACTAACCACTACACCACCGCACTAACCACTACACCACCGTACTAACCACTACACCACCATACTAACCACTACCCCACCATACTAACCACTACACCATCATACTAACCACTACACCACCGTACTAACCACTACACCACCGTACTAACCACTACACCACTATACTAACCACTACACCACCGTACTAACCACTACACCACCATACTAACCACTACACCACCGTACTAACCACTACACCACCATACTAACCACTACACCACCATACTAACCACTACACCACCATACTAACCACTACACCATCATACTAACCACTACACCACCGCACTAACCACTACACCACCGTACTAACCACTACACCACCGTACTAACCACTACACCACTATACTAACCACTACACCACCGTACTAACCACTACACCACCATACTAACCACTACACCACCATACTAACCACTACACCACCATACTAACCACTACACCACCGTACTAACCACTACACCACCGTACTAACCACTACACCACCATACTAACCACTACACCACCATACTAACCACTACACCACCGTACTAACCACTACACCACCGTACTGAGTGATCACTGTAGCATGCAACAACACAAAGCCACAATTAGCAGCAGAGAATCTGGCAACTCACTCTTACAGCCTTTAACATTATGGTCATGCGACTATAACATACAATATATGCATAACCACACATAGTGCAAGGTTGGTCGGAAGAATGACACACCCAGTATGCAAATAGCTGGTGCCAGGAGCCAATAGGAAAGAAGTTTTAATCATCAAGGTTGCACTGCCCAAACATAAAGCTTGTAAATTGATCACAAAGCCCCAATAAAGCACCCAAACCATCAGGAGCCAATGAAATTAGTTTCTGTGCAACATGTAATTGATATGCGTCAAGTAGAGATGAGCTGAAGTAGAGATGGCATTTTGAGATATGTACACACTCACCCGCTGAATCAGATACTCTTTGAGGCGTCTCATTGGCCGCTCAATATCGGAGGGATAAGAAAGGATGATGAGTGGTTTTAATCATCTCCGCTCTCCGTGGAGGCCTATTAGAGTGGAAAGTAAAAAACATTTAATGTCCATATAAAACACAGACCCTCTTAAGACTCACCAATGCCATGCCACTATGTTCTATGACTTTTAGTTGAGCACATTTTGAGCCACTTTGCTAATGAAGTCACCTTCATATGTGGTTCTAGATCAGATATGTATCCAATTTGTGGGCATCTGACAGCACTTTGAACATTCAGATTGGATTTCATGTCTCATGTCTTAACAAGAAGAAGGAGAAGAGGAACAGTGATGGTCAGTGGAGGAGAGAAACTGTCACTGTTCAACAGAAATACATCTAATAAGAGTAATTTTTTTAAAATCACGCATTACCAAACGGGCTAATGGCGTCAATGTTATGCTCATGTAATTAGAATTATTAGTAATATTATTAGAAATTGTTTTTTTTTTCTTGGTAAGGACGTAAAAGGGTTATCCAGCCAACGCAACTCGTGTAAACTTTCTAGATGCTTCAGAAGCCTGGTCTGCTTCTCGAATCCACTGTTTTGCTTGTTTACATTATCTTTTAATGAGGCATATGTTCAAGGCTAGTTGGTTCAGGTCCAGTGTGGAATGAGGTGTAGGAGTAAAGAAAGAAAATAAAGGCTGCTAATTTGCTGCTGTCAGAAGGAAACGGGGTACATTTACAGGAGGAGCATTTTTAGCTGCAGTTGGGGTAACAGTAATATCCTGGAAGTCATTGCAGACCATAACATTCAGCATAACATTATGGAACAGCAGTGATGGTCAGTGGAGGAGAGGAACAGCAGTGATGGTCAGTGGAGGAGAGGAACAGCAGTGATGGTCAGTGGAGGAGAGGAACAGCAGTGATGATCAGTGGAGGAGAGGAACAGCAGTGATGATCAGTGGAGGAGAGGAACAGCAGTGATGATCAATGGAGGAGAGGAACAGCAGTGATGGTCAGTGGAGGAGAGGAACAGCAGTGATGATCATTGGAGGAGAGGAACAGCAGTGATGATCAGTGGAGGAGAGGAACAGCAGTGATGGTCAGTGGAGGAGAGGAACAGCAGTGATGATCAGTGGAGGAGAGGAACAGCAGTGATGATTAATGGAGGAGAGGAACAGCAGTGATGATCAGTGGAGGAGAGGAACAGCAGTGATGATCAGTGGAGGAGAGGAACAGCAGTGATGGTCAGTGGAGGAGAGGAACAGCAGTGATGATCAGTGGAGGAGAGGAACAGCAGTGATGGTCAGTGGAGGAGAGGAACAGCAGTGATGATCAGGGGAGCAGAGTAACAGCAGTTCCGGGCGTAGGCAGGGTACACCATGGACAGGTCGCCAGTCCATCGCATGACCTACTTGTTACCACATCAGGTTATTTTTATAGGTTGTACCAATGAAGAACTTTCCCTGTAGTACAGAAGTCGCCATGGTTACTCTTAACAATCCTCCCAGTTTGGTGTTGGTACCAATAAAGACCAGCGTTTACTCCTATTAAGTTTAACCAGTCTCTGCTTAAGTCTGCCGAGCTAGCGTGGGCCTCTATCCCCTGGATGACGGATGAAAGTCCCTCTAAGTGATGTGGACAAACAGCCGAGGTTGGAGCCTGAATAAATCATTGAGCGTATTCTCCTGGCGTCTTGCCGGCTCCCGCTCCGGCCAGCGCTCGCTCATTACCGCTCCAATTAATTCACACGGCGGAATATTTGCATGGTGACCTTGCGCGCCGCCTTAGCTTTTAATCTGGATGAGTAATCGGATCACAGGTTCATGAAAAGACTCTTTTCTTCGCAGGCTTTTGTTTGGAAGATATCCTTGAAAACGCTTCACCTAGAGGTCAAAGACCTGCATTAGAGAAGTATTGCTCGGTAACACTTTATTCTAACGTCTGATACTTAGTGATTACTAACATAGTAACAAGCTGTTTATAGATGTCTTAAAAGCAGTTAATAATATCTTAATAAACGGAAGCAAAGCATTATAAAGTTGGGGGTCTATATATGAAAAGGGGGGCTCTACCCCCTGTAGGTGTATTTGTTCTAGGTACTAACAGAGCCTACACCATGTGATGTAAGTGGATATAATACTGTTTACAGTTTAACAGTAATAATAATGGAGTGATTGCAATCCAGTATGAATCTGCAACATGTGTAGTGTTTAAATGTGACAGTAATAAATATGGAGTGGTTTTAATCCAGTATGAATCTGGAGGGTATACTATAAATATAGTCAGACAGTCATATTTATGGAGTGATATAATCCAGTATGAATCTGCAGGGTATTCTATAAATATAGTCTGACAGTCATATTTATGGAGTGATATAATCCAGTATGAATCTGCTGGGTATTCTATAAATATAGTCTGACAGTCATGTTTATGGAGTGACTGTAATCCAGTATGAATCTGCAGGGTATACTATAAATATAGTCTGACAATCATATTTATGGAGTCATTGTAATCCAGTATGAATCTGGAGAGTATACTATAAATATAGTCTGACAATCATATTTATGGAGTCATTGTACTCCAGTATGAATCTGCAGGGTATACTATAAATATAGTCTGACAGTCATGTTTATGGAGTGATTGTAATCCAGTATGAATCTGGAGAGTATACTATAAATATAGTCTGACAGTCATGTTTATGGAGTGATTGCAATCCAGTATGAATCTGCAGGGTATTCTATAAATATAGTCTGACAGTCATGTTTATGGAGTGACTGTAATCCAGTGTGAATCTGGAGGGTATACTATAAATATAGTCTGACAGTCATATTTATGGAGTGATTGCAATCCAGTATGAATCTGCTGGGTATTCTATAAATATAGTCTGACAGTCATGTTTATGGAGTGACTGTAATCCAGTGTGAATCTGGAGGGTATACTATAAATATAGTTTGACAATCATATTTATGGATTGACTGTAATCCAGTATGAATCTGCAGGGTATACTATAAATATAGTTTGACAATCATATTTATGGAGTCACTGTAATCCAGTATGAATCTGCAGGGTATACTATAAATATAGTCTGACAGTCTTGTGTATGGAGTGACTGTAATCCAGTATGAATCTGCAGGGTATACTATAAATATAGTCTGACAGTCATATTTATGGATTGACTGTAATCCAGTATGAATCTGCAGGGTATACTATAAATATAGTCTGACAGTCATATTTATGGAGTGATTGTAATTCAGTGTGAATCTGCAGTGTGTAGTTTTTATGGTTTACAGTGTTCTGACAGGTTCAATCTGGACTCATCTGACCTTCTGCCTTCACTCCTGACTCCAGTCTATATGCTCCTCAGCACACTGAAGCTGATTAGCCTCACTAACAAGTGGTTTTCTTACGTCCACGCAGCTGGACAGGTCATACCCCGATCCCAGTCATTTCAGCTTCTCCTCAGCTGACGTCTTTACCACAGGACACGTCTCCCCACATGGTTGTTTAAGCAACGAGAAGCTACCCGCTGCAACAGTTGCAGTTAAAAGAATTGTTGCAGCTGAAGCGCATTAATCACTGCAGTAATTATGCAGTCAGACGCTCGTAAGCATGTTCTTATTTGGATCCAAGCAGTGACTTGTTTTGGGCAATCATAATATTTAGAAATACAGTTTCATCACTGAGCTATTATCCGTTTCAGGCAGCCTTGCTCGCATCATTAGTCAAAGCCAAAGATGTGACCATGCAGTAGAATTGGAACCCCCCCGCACACACATACACACTTTTGCCAAGGACTTGAATGAGATAAAGAGGGGTCTAAAGGGTCTTCACAGCTCGGGACTATCTATAAACAGCCGAAAAATTGAATTTCATCATGCAGCCAAGTGGCAGGTGGAAGGTTAATTCGGCTTGCGGTCCCCGGGGGCCTAGGAGGAGAGAATGGCTCTATCTCAGCTTTTACAAACGTATCCCACTGCTAATCGCAGGCTGGTAGGTATTGTCCACTCAACAATAAGTAGGGCTGGCAGCGGTCAGTAGGAGCATCGTGGGACTTTGGTATTTGACACTGGAAGCTCTCCACTGGGACCCTAGGTGCATCGCTGTTTACCCTAGGTAATCTATATTATTTTACATGCTGATGATTGTTTATATGTTAAAATATGTAATAATGCCTATAAGATTATATTACGTTCATTAGATATTAAACTAGAACTATGAACATGAAATATGTATTAGTGCGTATTAGATTACAATACATTTATTAGATACTGGATTAGAACTATGAACTTGTCCCTTTTGTCCCTTTACTCCACTCTCCCAACCCCTTCCCCAATAATTTATATTATTTATACTGTATAATAATATATATATATATATATATATATATATATATATATATATATATATATATATATATATATATATATATATATATATAATTTTATATATTGATGATTGTTTTTCTGTTAAAATATGTAATAATGCCTATAAGATTATATAATAAGTTCATTAGATATTAAACTAGAACAGTCCCCCAAATTACTCTAAACTATTTGTAATATATATATAAATAATTGTTAATTTGTTGAAATATGTTTTAGTGTGTATTAGATTACATAAAATTTATTAGATACTGAATTAGAACTATGAACTTGGCCCTTTTGTCCTCAATTATCTATATTATTTATATATTGATAATGCATATTAGATCATATTAAGTTCATTAGATATTAAACTAAAACAATGAAATTTGCCCTCTGTCACCCAAATTACTCTATACTATTTTTTATATATATTAATGATTATTTATCTGTTAAAATATGTAATAGTGTGTATTAGATTACATTAGTTTATTAGACTAATTGAAATAGAACTATGAACTTTGCCTTCTGCACATACACCCCCACCACAAGCTTCAGTCTGATTGATTTGTAAGTGTATTAGCTGTGTTTACCCATAAATCTCTGATTATTATCTCTAAACTCAATCAGACGAGACAGTCCAGACCCCACATGTGCAGTGAAGGACTTAAATTGACATTATAATATACAAAAATTGACATTTTAATAGAAAATATTGGCTGATTCTTTGCTGCGGCTGCAAGAAATCACTTTAATGACCATCGCAGTGCTGTTGTAACCCGTTTGTTGCCATATGAAAGCTAATGCAGGGAGCTAATATCAGTAATAACAGTGGATTTGGGGTGTTTTTTGGATATGGATTGCTCACTGGTGCTTGGTAACAGTTAGAGGAGCTCATTCACAAACTGGCTAGTGAGGGCAGGGTGTGTTGAGTATTCTTATACATGTATTGTGTCTGTAGCATTAGCCATTCTGAAGTTATGAAGGCAAGAACACAGCCATGTACATCGTCTGTACATCCAATTTACTTATAATATATATACAAATGGCTATTTTCAACACATACCTGCATGTAAAGCACATGGCTCTATGACGTAGCACCTTTTTTGGATAAAATGGGATAAAATAACTTTATCATACCCAACATTGCTGTGTCTTTCTCTTGGATGCGCGTCCTTTAAAATCAATGGGCGTCTGAACTCATCTCCAGATGCTGGCTATCCTCCCCGGTGAAACAGTGCCAAGCCTATAATACAGCCATTTTCATTTTCAGCTTATTTCACAGGCTTTTGCTTTCAGTCTTGTCTTCAGTAAGTGAAGTGCTGCTCAGTGGGGTTCAGGTCGGGTCAGTGACTTGGCGAAGCACATTTTGGCCTTAAGAAGTCCATTGTTGCTTTAGTGCTGTATTTCGAGCCATTGTGCTGCTGTAAGGCCATCTGCCGGCTTTTGAGGCATTTGATTGGATCCGTACCCTTCAGACTTGGTTCTGCAGCTGCGGTCTGCGGGCGTTATCAGTAAAGATTGTCGGTTTCGTTGGCAACTGCACGTGCCCGTGTCACAATTCTTCGAGGATAAGATAGCGTGGTTTGAATCATCGCTGTCATACGCCGTTCTTTATTTAATCCTTCTTCACACTTTCTCAAACGCTCTTCGTTTCAGTGAACCCCCTCCGGAGCTTTACACATCTCTTTGTACTTTTTAATAATTAGATCAACACCTTTCTGCTCCTGAATAATCTTTCAGTTCCAGTGTGAATCTGCACTTATTCCAGTCTGACAGTAATAACTGCAGAGTGATTATTCCCCAGTATGAATCTGCGGGTTGTGTAGTGTTTACAGTCTGACAGTAATAACTGTGAAGTGATTATAATCCAGTATGAATCTGCGGGTTGTGTAGTGTTTACAGCCTGACAGTAATAACTGTGAAGTGATTATAATCCAGTATGAATCTGCGGGTTGTGTAGTGTTTACAGTCTGACAGTAATAACTGTGAAGTGATTTTAATCCAGTATGAATCTGCAGTGGGTGGAGTTTTACAGTCTGACAGTAATAATTGTGGAGCGATTATAATCCAGTATGAATCTGTAGTGTGTGTAGTGTTTACAGTCTGACAGTAATAACTGTGGAGTGATTATAATCCAGTATGAATCTGCAGTGTGTGTAGTGATTACAGTCTGACAGTAATAACTGTGGAGGGATTTTAATCCAGTATGAATCAGCAGTGTGTGTAGTGTTTACAGTCTGACAGTAATAACTGTGGAGTGATTATAATCCAGTATGAATCAGCAGTATGTGTAGTGTTTGCAGTCTGACAGTAATAACTGTGGAGTAATTATAATCCAGTAGAAATCTGTAGTGTGCATAGTTGTATAGTGGGACAGTGTGTGAAATTATTATAATCCATTATGAATCTGCATTTTGTGTAAATATTTGCAGTCTTTTGCCGTGATTATAATCTAGTATGAATCTGTGTAGGGTTAACAGTTTGACAGTAATAACTGTAGAGTAATTTTAATCCAGTATGAATCTGCTGTGTGTGTAGTTTCATAGTCTGACAGCAATAAATGAGGAGTGATTATAATCCAGTATGTATCTGCAGTGTGTGTAGTGTTTAAAGTAAGTAAGTAATAAATGTGGAGTGCTTTTAACCCAGTATGAATCTGCCGGTTGTGCTATATTTACGGTCTACTAGTAATTATTGCTAATAGTAATATAGTAATTATAGTAATTGATGTTGATCTGGTATGAGGGTGTGTAGTTTAACAGTTAAATAGTAATAATTGTGATGTTAATCCAGTATGAATCTGTAGTGTGCATAGTTGTATAGTGTGACTGTGTGAATTGATTATAATCTATTATGAAGCTGCAGTGTGTGTAGTGTTTACAGTTGAACAGTATTAACTGTGGAGTTAATTTAATCCAGTATGAATCTGTGGTGTGTGTTTTGTTTACAGTTGAACAGTAATAACTGTGGAGTGATTATAATCCAGTATGAATCTGCAGACTCATGTATTAAGCCTAAACTCAGTGTAAAATGATTTCCAGTAGTAATTCTCCACTGACACTGAAGTCTAGTCTAGGACTCGTGTCCAGGAAACTGCTGCCTGATGTTTGTCCTGACGTTCCAGCTCCATGATGACCCGCTTTACAGACACATCATTGGTCCTCACTTAGAGGGACAGCACCACACTCCGTAAACAAATGGCGCATCTGTTTGCGAGCTCGCTCGTCCACTAACCAGTGACATAACGACGCGCAGCTGGCGAAGACGACGGAGAGGCGTGTGAAGCGAAACTGACTGTAATTCATACTGAGCTTTTTTCAAGGAACGAGCTAAAAGCT
This sequence comes from Megaleporinus macrocephalus, assembly GCA_021613375.1. Classification (NCBI taxonomy): domain Eukaryota; kingdom Metazoa; phylum Chordata; class Actinopteri; order Characiformes; family Anostomidae; genus Megaleporinus; species Megaleporinus macrocephalus. Next base: position 33,743,790 of record CM038726.1, on the reverse strand, counting down.
TAGAGCTGATGTGCTGCAGTTTAACCTCGTAGCCATTGTCTCTGGAGTACAAAGCCAGAACAACAAACACTGTGTCACCGTCAGCTTACTTCCAATCTGAGCTACACACACACACACGGGCTTCTGCTTCTCCTCCGCCTACACGGCCAACGTACCGCTTAAAGAAGATCGTCAGGCGCGTTATGTAAGGTTCGTAAACGCATTTCCAAGCAATGTAATTGTGACAGCACCTCAGAGAGCTGCTCAAACATCCACAGAGCGCTCAACTCCAGTGAATCAGGCTTTGATTTTAAGCTCTCCATCACTTCCTTCAAAGCCATGAAGAACATAAAGGATCAATAGGCGTCTTTCAGACTATTACTCTCCTCTTTTAATCAAGCAGATACTGAACATCCAGCGTGGCTCACAGCCGCTCTGTGGCTCTGCCGCTCCCTCGGAAATCACCAGAGGGGTGAGCTAAAGGTCGTATACCTGGAGGTCTTTTAAACAGGCCAACAGATGACGGGCAGCCTTTCACCTGCATGGCACGGTGGCCGGTGGGGGGCTGGGTGGCCGGCGTGATAAATTAAGTGTCGTATGGCGCTGTGGTGGGCCGCCAATCTCTCTTCGGCATGAAGGCAGAAAACCACAATTAGGTCCACATCATAATCATCATTCATCAGAGAGAGAGAGAGAGAGAGAGAGAGGAGAGAGAGAGAGGAGAGAAAGAGAGAGGAGAGAGAGAGAGAGAGAGAGAGAGAGAGAGAGAGAGAGAGAGAGAGAGAGAGAGAGAGAGAGAGAGAAAGAGAGAGAGAGAGAGAGAGAGAGAGAGAGAGAGAGGAGAGAGAGAGAGAGAGAGGGCCTGGTGCACAGTGTATTGTTGTACAGTAATGTACAGATAATTGTATATTAAATGCTTTTGATCTGTTCAGTATGTTTTTCTTTGCTCATATTACACACACAGTCAGCTCCACTTAACATATAGGTGCACTTTGACTTTCTGTAATTACATACTATGTAATTTGCTAGCCCCCCTTTACACCTCTCAACAACCAGGACCCCCACAGAGCAGGGGCTATTAGGGAGGTGGGCCATTATCAGTACTGCAGGGACTCTGACTAGGTGGTGTGTTGGTGTGTGTATTGCTGGCGTGAGTGGGTTTTACAACTAACTTGAATCCCCACTAGTTCTTACATCATCACTAACACTTACATCACCACTAACACTTACATCACCACTAACTAACACTTTAATACACATTTAAATCACCACCAACACATCACCACTAACACTTACATCACCACTAACACTTACATCACCAATAACACATCACCACTAACACTTACATCACCAATAACACTCACATCACCACTAACTAACACTTCAATACACATTTAAATCACCACCAACACATCACCACTAACACTTACATCACCACTAACACTTACATCACCAATAAAACATCACCACTAACACTTACATCACCACAAACACTTACATCACCAATAAAACATCACCACTAACACTTACATCACCACTAACACTTACATCACCACTAACACTTACATCACCACTAACTAACACTTCAATACACATTTAAATCACCACCAACACATCACCACTAACACTTACATCACCAATAACACTCACATCACCAATAAAACATCACCACTAACACTTACATCACCACTAACACATCACCACTAACACTTACATCACCACTAACACTTACATCACCACTAACTAACACTTTAATACACATTTAAATCACCACCAACACATCACCACTAACACTTACATCACCACTAACACTTACATCACTAATAACACATCACCACTAACACTTACATCACCAATAACACTCACATCACCACTAACTAACACTTCAATACACATTTAAATCACCACCAACACATCACCACTAACACTTACATCACCACTAACACTTACATCACCACTAACACATCACCACTAACACTTACATCACCACTAACACCTACACCACCACAAACTAACACTTTAATACACATTTAAATCACCACCAACACATCACCACTAACACTTACATCACCACTGACACTTACATCACCAATAACACATCACCACTAACACTTACATCACCACTAACACCTACATCACCACTAACTAACACTTTAATACACATTTAAATCACCACCAACACATCAACACTAACACTTACATCACCAATAACACATCACCACTAACACTTACATCACCAATAACACTCACATCACCACTAACTAACACTTCAATACACATTTAAATCACCACCAACACATCACCACTAACACTTACATCACCAATAAAACATCACCACTAACACTTACATCACCACTAACACTTACATCACCAATAACACATCACCACTAACACTTACATCACCAATAACACTCACATCACCACTAACTAACACTTCAATACACATTTAAATCACCACCAACACATCACCACTAACACTTACATCACCACTAACACTTACATCACCACTAACACATCACCACTAACACTTACATCACCACTAACACCTACACCACCACAAACTAACACTTTAATACACATTTAAATCACCACCAACACATCACCACTAACACTTACATCACCACTGACACTTACATCACCAATAACACATCACCACTAACACTTACATCACCACTAACACCTACATCACCGCTAACTAACACTTTAATACACATTTAAATCACCACCAACACATCAACACTAACACTTACATCACCAATAACACATCACCACTAACACTTACATCACCACTAACACCTACATCACCAATAACACTTTCATCACCACTGACACTTACATCACCACTAACACTTAAATTACTACTAACACATAAATCATCACTTACATCACCACTAACACCTACATCACCACTAACACTTACATCACCACTAACACTTACATCACCACTAACACCTACATCACCACTAACACTTACATCACCACTGACACTTACATCACCACTAACACCTACATCACCACTAACACATCACCACTAACACTTACATCACCACTAACACTTACATCACCACTGACATTTGCATCACCACTGACACTTACATCACCACTAACACTTACATCACCACTAACACTTAAATTACTACTAACACATAAATCATCACTTACATCACCACTAACACCTACATCGCCACTTACATCACCACTAAAACTTAAAGCACCACTAACACTTTCATCACCACTAACACTTATATCACCAATAAGATATTAAGATAAGAAGATATTAGAGAAATGTCTGTATGTGAAGTGGTTTGGATCAAACTAGTAAGTGAGAAGTTTAAAAACCTGAAAAGTAAGAGGAGAAAGAGGAGAGAGTCTCGTTCTAACAGTAGCAGTCTTGGAGAGAAAGTTACAAATCAACTCAGTACAAAATGCCTCTGGTGTGTCAAAGTATCAGCAACTAAACCTTGACCCCCCCACGCACCTCCCTCCAATGAGGGTCATGTTTCTGCCGTGGGCTTTAATACACAGGCAGCACAGCGGCAGGAAAATAACACATCGTCAGCGCGGCAGGTGCTGCGCTAAATCCTCGGGAATGGGGGTGTGTGTCTGGAGAGGGGGATGATGGGAGATATGTGGTTTGCTGTTCAGGAGCACAGGTCTTTTCTCTGGACTCGGCACAGACCCGTACAGGGGGCATTAGATGTTGTGGTAAATCCAGTGTGATGTGAAGGCCGACACACAGAGAGCTGATATGAGCTTTGGGCTTCTCCCCACAGGACACACCGCCACATTCTGCTGCAGCCAACGCAGCTGTGTGCGGCTCTCCTGGACCTGTTCAGCAGAGATGCTCTCATACACACTTATTTTCAAATCACATAATAGAAATGTGTGTGTGTATATATATATATATATATATATAGTAACATACTAACATGCACAGTCACATTATTATGACCACCAGCTAATAACCAGGAAGACCAACATGTGCAGCACGGACAGCAGCTAGGCGGACTGTGAGACTCAATAAAGTCCTGGTAGGTGGTCACAGGTATCTGGAGGTATCATGCTGACTGCAGTGCATCCCACAGCTGCTGGAAGGAGTGTGAAGGAGGATCCATAGAGCCAACACCACCATCCAGGTGGTCCCACAGATCCTCAGTTGGGTTCAAGTCTAGTTAATTAGGGGTCCAGGGAAGCACGTGGAAGTCTTGGTCAGCTCTTCCAACCAATGTGCCTCAGAGTATGGTGTACGTGACCTGCAAGGATGGATTCAGACCCAAATCGGTTGAGGGTGACTTCTACATTTTATATATATATAAATGAAACTGCACTGAAATGTGTACTGTATGTATTGGATTAATAACACATTAATAAAATTCATAATTCATTAAGTACAATAATATAATTAAAATGTTTGGAATCAATGTTCTATATCTATATGAAACCAATATACGACAAATTTGGTTGCAAATAAAGGTAATAATAAATGTTAAATGATAGTTAGTGGTATGCTTGTTTCTTCAAGTTTCAAATTAGCAGTAGAAATATATAATATAAATATACAATAATGTAATTAAAACTTAAGAACTTAATATTCAGGAAAGCAGTGTATATATATATATATCATTGCTGTCCAATGAAAAACTCCTATAAACTCCTATAAAAATTCTTGGGAAAAAAAATGCTTAAAAAAAAATCTGGTTCCATTGACTTACATTGAAAGTCAAGACTCTCCTGTGAAGTTTCTATTTTGGAGTATCTTGATTGTAGTAACAGCATATTTGCTCTAATGTAATAACACTTTAGTAATAACATGAGTGTAACTGCATAATGTTATTACTAATGTGTAATAACACAAGAGAAACATGTGATGTTATACATCTTATGTAATTACATGAGGCATAATAGAAATTGATGCATGTGTAATTACATAAGATATATTACTGTAATCCATCTGTAACCATGGCTACATCACTAGTAGTTACACTGTTGTTGCATATGTTGTTTATGTGTAACTACACAGTTATTACAGACACTTAATATAACGTGGGACCAAGAATTCTCCAGTTATTGAATAAAACAGCCAACAGTGTGTTTTGGGGAGGAGTTTGTATACACTACTCCGATCTCCACTGTGCAAGTTATCATTGCGTTTAAAATAATCAATAATATTAATATGTTAAGTGATTAGATTCTATGGATCTCTATAAATGTATGGCCAAACTTTCGCTTCACTTGTAAGTGAATTCTGGACAGTTTTCACTCTGTCTCTCTACTTATTAGGCCATACTGTAGAAACACAATCAGGACATCACACACCCGTGGCACCGGGCCACCAGCCGCCCTGCAGAGAGGAACCAAATCAAATGTGTGGATTAGAGCGAGTTAGGCTGGCAGGGCTGCGGCGCTCGCTGAAGGGAAGCATATGGCAGGCAGAGACTTGTTCGCTCGCTACAAAAGAGTGTGTGAAAATTACAAAAGGGCTCGCGGGTGTGCGATCCTTTCGGGTCACCTTTTAAAGCGACGCTGTTGGCACCCATGAAGTAGACATGTTGTTGTTGTTGTTGGGTTCTGAGTGAGAAACAGTGTCCATACACGTACACACGTAGGGGCGGAAATATGTAACACTGTGGTATCTTCAGAACACGTGGTACGTGGCACGATAAACTATAAGGACAAAAGTATGTGGACACCTGACCGTCTTACCTTTGTTGGACATCCCATTCCAAAACCATGGGCATTAATATGCTCCTCAGACCACAAAAAAAAATATGGGTCTCCAAAATAGCACCGTTACAGGACAGACCAAAAACTTTACTTTTAATGTAAGTCAATGGAACCAGAGCATTTCTATTGGTTCATTCTTCTTAAAACTTTCATACGATATAAAAAATCACGTTCAAATATATATATATGGCCATGGAAAGCCATTTAATGACACCCTTGATTCATCATAGTTCCCATATATATATATATATATATATATATATATATATATATATATATATATATATATATATATATATATCATAGTTCCCATATATATATATATATATATATATATATATATATATATATATATATATATATATATATCTCATAGTTCCCATATATATATATATATATATATATATATATATATATATATATATATATATATATATATATATATATCATAGTTCCCATATATATATATATATATATATATATATATATATATATATATATATATATATATATATATATATATATCATAGTTCCCATATATATATATATATATATATATATATATATATATATATATATATATATATAGTTTATAACATTTAAACCACAAGAGATATTGCAAATCCAATCGCATTAGTCAATATCTGAGACGATTCTAGTCTTCTTTGATCTGCAACATGACCACCTTCCCATTGGAAAACTTGACCTTGATCCAATATGGTGGCTTTCAAGATGTTGGCCATGTTCAGAACATAGCCTAAAAGATAGACCCCCTCATCTATTATTTGTTGGGGTATTCAGATACGTCATTTTCCCTACACACAACCCTCCAGCCGACACTTGGCATGGTACATAATGATCTTAGGCTTGTGTGCAGCTGCTTGGCTCTGGGAACTCAGTGCCACCTTAACCAGCTCCTCAGTATGATCCATTCTACTGCCAATGGAGATGGCATGTCTATGTGCTTGATTATTTATATATATATATATATATATATATATATATATATATATATATATATATATATATATATATATATATATATATATATATATATATCTTAGGAATTGAGTATTTATTGGCTTGTTACCCATTTGTCCCTGTACTCAAGCTGGGAAGGTAAAGTCTAGCAATCTGTTCTTCCTCAGGGTCATGTTAAGCTCCAGAAGACCTTCTCTTTGAGCTGATGTTATTATGTAAAGATGTATGAAGTGGCTAATGTGCAGCTGTTTGGCCATGAAAGCCATTTAATGACACCCTTGATTCATAGTTCCCATTCCGATGTTGCTGCCAGAGGCAGTTTTGGAATGTTGCTGCTCCTTGATGCTTCCAACAGCATTTACAACTGTCTGGGCAGATGTAGCAGGACAGAATCGCCACAAGTTTCTGTGGTAGGCTGTGGATTAGAGATTTGGGATCTCTCCTGAGTGAGTACAGGCAGTTTGGAGGCTGTACATTGAACGAAACCATAATGTTTGGGTGGGACGGAAAATGAATGGGACTCTATGGGGAAAAAAGAGGGATGAAAATAAAACGGACAAACAGACGAGTGTGGGGCAAACCACCAGTACAGTCATGGTCAGGGGTCTACCCTGAGTTAGTGTATGTAAAATGGTATCTGTTGGTCGAGCAGAAGTTCAGTAGATTGGCGTGCACTTTTCCATCCTATTCATTCTCTATGGGGAAAAAATCCTGCAAAATTTGTCGTTTTCCAGAATCCATGCATTTGATCAAAAAGCTGTAAACAAGCCCTAATCACACAATCAGACCGGACAATCTAGAGACAGAACGGAGTTGATATCTCAAACTTCGGGACGAGTTACCCAGCAAACGGAGAACGGTACAGTTGCAATGCACAATTAATAATAATCTTAATTTTTAGAGCACTTTTCTTTGCAGTGGCAGCTCAAAGTGCTTTACAGACAGAGTCTTGAATAGTTACAGTCAAAGTTCAAATGTATAAGTACTCAGATGTACTTAAGTCAAAATGCTGAAGAGACAGAGTCGCAAAAGATGCAGAGCTGTTTTAAAGGAGAGGAGATTGAAATGGGAGCGCCGGAGCGTCGGGTGTGACTGGGTGGCAGTAGTAAATGGTTTACGTGGCTCAGGGGTCAGGCAAGAGGGCTCCGCTGCAGAATTCTGCTTATGGCATTAAGGGAAGTCAGGCTCTGCATAGAGTTGAACTTCACTGAATTAACTCTGAATTTTAAGAACACTGACAGCACAGTGGTGTAGTGGTTAGTATGGTGGTGTAGTGGTTAGTATGGTGGTGTAGTGGTTAGTATGGTGGTGTAGTGGTTAGTATGGTGGTGTAGTGGTTAGTATGATGGTGTAGTGGTTAGTATGGTGGTGTAGTGGTTAGTATGGTGGTGTAGTGGTTAGTATGGTGGTGTAGTGGTTAGTACGGTGGTGTAGTGGTTAGTATGATGGTGTAGTGGTTAGTACGGTGGTGTAGTGGTTAGTATGATGGTGTAGTGGTTAGTACGATGGTGTAGTGGTTAGTACGGTGGTGTAGTGGTTAGTACGGTGGTGTAGTGGTTAGTATGGTGGTGTATTGGTTAGTACGATGGTGTAGTGTTTAGTACGGTGGTGTAGTGGTTAGTACGGTGGTGTAGTGGTTAGTACGGTGGTGTAGTGGTTAGTATGATGGTGTAGTGGTTAGTATGGTGGTGTAGTGGTTAGTACGGTGGTGTAGTGGTTAGTACGGTGGTGTACTGGTCAGTATGGTGGTGTAGTGGTCAGTATGGTGGTGTAGTGGTTAGTATGATGGTGTAGTGGTTAGTATGGTGGTGTAGTGGTTAGTATGATGGTGTAGTGGTTAGTATGGTGGTGTAGTGGTTAGTATGATGGTGTAGTGGTTAGTATGGTGGTGTAGTGGTTAGTATGATGGTGTAGTGGTTAGTATGGTGGTGTAGTGGTTAGTACGATGGTGTAGTGGTTAGTACGGTGGTGTAGTGGTTAGTATGATGGTGTAGTGGTTAGTATGATGGTGTAGTGGTTAGTACGGTGGTGTAGTGGTTAGTACGGTGGTGTAGTGGTTAGTATGGTGGTGTATTGGTTATTATGATGGTGTAGTGTTTAGTACGGTGGTGTAGTAGTTAGTATGATGGTGTAGTGGTTAGTATGGTGGTGTAGTGGTTAGTATGGTGGTGTGGTGGTTTGTATGATGGTGTAGTGGTTAGTATGGTGGTGTAGTGGTTAGTACGGTGGTGTAGTGGTTAGTATGGTGGTGTGGTGGTTTGTATGATGGTGTAGTGGTTAGTATGGTGGTGTAGTGGTTAGTACAGTGGTGTAGTGGTTAGTATGGTGGTGTAGTGGTTAGTATATGGTGGTGTAGTGTTTAGTATGGTGGTGTAGTGGTTAGTATGGTGGTGTAGTGGTTAGTACGGTGGTGTAGTGTTAGTATGGTGGTGTTGTGGTTAGTATGAAAGTGTAGTGGTTAGTATGGTGGTGTAGTGGTTAGTATGATGGTGTAGTGGTTAGTATGATGGTGTAGTGGTTAGTACAGTGGTGTAGTGGTTAGTATGGTGGTGTAGTGGTTAGTACGGTGGTGTAGTGGTTAGTATGGTGGTGTAGTGGTTAGTATGATGGTGTAGTGGTTAGTATGATGGTGTAGTGTTTAGTACGGTGGTGTAGTGGTTAGTATGGTGGTGTAGTGGTCAGTATGGTGGTGTAGTGGTTAGTATGATGGTGTAGTGGTTAGTATGGTGGTGTAGTGGTTAGTATGATGGTGTAGTGGTTAGTATGGTGGTGTAGTGGTTAGTATGATGGTGTAGTGGTTAGTATGGTGGTGTAGTGGTCAGTACGGTGGTGTAGTGGTTAGGATGGTGGTGTAGTGGTTAGTACGGTGGTGTAGTGGTTAGTATGATGGTGTAGTGGTTAGTACGGTGGTGTAGTGGTTAGTATGATGGTGTAGTGGTTAGTATGATGGTGTAGTGGTTAGTACGGTGGTGTAGTGGTTAGTACGATGGTGTAATGGTTAGTACGGTGGTGTAGTGGTTAGTACGGTGGTGTAGTGGTTAGTATGGTGGTGTAGTGGTTAGTATGGTGGTGTGGTGGTTTGTATGATGGTGTGGTGGTTAGTATGGTGGTGTGGTGGTTAGTACGGTGGTGTGGTGGTTAGTACGGTGGTGTAGTGGTTAGCATGGTGGTGTATTGGTTAGTATGGTGGTGTAGTGGTTAGTATGGTGGTGTAGTGGTCAGTATGGTGGTGTAGTGGTTAGTATGGTGGTGTAGTGGTTAGTATGGTGGTGTAGTGGTCAGTATGGTGGTGTAGTGGTTAGTATGGTGGTGTAGTGGTCAGTATGGTGGTGTAGTGGTCAGTATGGTGGTGTAGTGGTTAGTATGGTGGTGTAGTGGTTAGTATGGTGGTGTAGTGGTTAGTAAGGTGGTGTAGTGGTCAGTATGGTGGTGTAGTGGTTAGTATGGTGGTGTAGTGATTAGTATGGTGGTGTAGTGGTTAGCATGGTGGTGTAGTGGTTAGCATGGTGGTGTAGTGGTCAGTATGGTGGTGTAGTGGTTAGTACGGTGGTGTAGTGGTTAGCATGGTGGTGTAGTGGTTAGCATGGTGGTGTAGTGGTCAGTATGGTGGTGTAGTGGTCAGTATGGTGGTGTAGTGGTTAGTATGGTGGTGTAGTGGTCAGTATGGTGGTGTAGTGGTTAGTATGGTGGTGTAGTGGTTAGTATGGTGGTGTAGTGGTCAGTATGGTGGTGTAGTGGTTAGTATGGTGGTGTAGTGGTTAGTATGGTGGTGTAGTGGTTAGTATGGTGGTGTAGTGGTCAGTATGGTGGTGTACTGGTTAGTATGGTGGTGTACTGGTTAGTATGATGGTGTAGTGGTTAGTACAGTGGTGTAGTGGTTAGTACGGTGGTGTAGTGGTTAATACGGTGGTGTGGTGGTTAGTATGGTGGTGTACTGGTTAGTATGGTGGTGTAGTGGTTAGTATGGTGGTGTAGTGGTTAGTATGGTGGTGTAGTGGTCAGTATGGTGGTGTACTGGTTAGTATGGTGGTGTAGTGGTTAGTATGGTAGTGTAGTAGTTAGTACGGTGGTGTAGTGGTCAGTATGGTGGTGTACTGGTTAGTATGGTGGTGTAGTGGTTAGTATGGTGGTGTAGTGGTTAGTATGGTGGTGTAGTGGTTAGTATATGGTGGTGTAGTGGTTAGTATATGGTGGTGATTGGCTCTGACTAACGGGATAAAGTGTAAGATAATGGATATTAAGAACAGTTTGTATCTTCTCCTGGATCGTATTTGGAGACTGTTCAGACAGCAGGGATATTTTTAGAGACACTCATGACACTCAGCATGCCGTTAATACAGTGAATACCTCTGCGCAGCCTGTACAGTGCAGACTGACTGAACCTCGAACACCAGACGATGAAGCACTGAGGCGTTTCTGGCTAAGACAGTGTCTTTAATAGACAGATCCTTCTAAGCCCCCTTTGTAGCTGGTGAATTTGTAGCTGCTCACTTTTTTTTTTCTTTTTTTTTAAAAGCCTTGCTTGTAGACGCGTCCAGGATGGGCAGTAAAAGAGTCGATTTAGACTACAGAGAGAAGAGACGCTGTTAAAAATACAAATCACCGCTCGTGTGACCTGAATCAGCTACTGTAAAACACGAGGCGCAGCTTGTGCAGTCTAGTCTCTACCTTCCACATCTGCACTTAATTCCCACTCCTCACATCTACACACACTGTCCACTGTATCAGCTCCACTGACCATACAGGAGCTCCACTTACAGACTGTAGTTCATCTGATTCTCTGTATACTTTATTACTCTGTTCTTTAATGATGAGGGCCCACACAGGACCACCACAGAGCAAGGTAGTGTTTGGGTCATGGATCATTCTCAGCACTGACTGGTGTGTTAGTGTGTGTTGTGCTGCTGCTGGAGTGTTTAAACACTGTGTCCACTCACTGTCCACTCTATTAGACACTCCTACTACTTGCTGGTCCACCTTGTAGATGTAAAGTCAGAGACAGTAGCTCATCTGCTGCTGCACAGTTTGTGTTCCTCTAGTTCTTCATCATCAGTGGACACAGGACACCGCCCACAGGACACTGCTGTCTGGGTAGTTTTGGTTGGTGGACGATTCTCAGTCCAGCAGTGACACTGAGTGGTGATCCACTCCCACCAGCACAACACACCCTAACACACCAACACCATCTCATTGTTACTACAGTGCTGAGAATGATCTAATGCCCAAGTAGTAGCTGCTCTGTGGGGGTCCTGATCATTAAAGAACATAGTAATAAAGTATATAGAGAATCAGATTAACTACAGTCTGTAAGTGTAGCTCCTGTATGGTCAGTGGAGCTGATCATTTATGAATTAATTACCAATACAGGGTTTATAGAAAGTGTTATCAACTGTGGGCTGCCTGGCTTTGACCACTGCTAGCTCAAGTATTCTAGATTTGGGCTGGAGTGGAGCTCCACTGGTTGGTAGACCACCAGAACCAGGACTGAGCACTCCAGCCTCAGGCCTTGAAGAGCTCAGAAGCTTCCTGCATTTGTATTCCTTCTTTCAGAGATGAGGCCGAGTTTCCAGAGGGGGAGAGTTTGTGGTAGTTTGAGTGAAGTGGTGGGCTGACCGCTGTGGATACCAGCAGATCTTAAGGAAAGCGAATGTAACCAGAACCTGTTTCTAATGTTTATTCACAGTATTGGTCAATCTCCCATTGTCTCGAGTTCTGAGTAGCTGCTTTCCTGCACTGTTCTAGGTAAAGGTAAGTGTGCTGAAATGATTGGTCACGGTAATCGATGGTGCGGGTGCGGCGGGTAGAGATTAGGTTGAAAAATGGAGTATTCCTTTAGCGGCCAGAGAGCAGCTGCTTCACTGTAGGCTATTATAAGTCTGTGTGTGTGTCTGCGAGGCCTGGAGAGTGGTGTTTTTATTAACTAGACTGAGAGTGCTGAGGTCACCATGCCCCAGGGGCTGCAGTATAACACTCCAGCATGCAGGCAGGAAGGAAGAGAGAGGAAATCGAGACGTGTGCACACGTGGGTGATGGCGGACCGGTAGAACGGCATCAATCTGAAGGTGCCCACTCAACTGCATTGGTTTGGAATGACACTGAATAAAATATGTGCTCGTTTAAAAAGTTGGTTATTTTGAATGTACGGAAAGCGTGAGCTTGGAAGAAGATCCAGAGAGATGCTCTTTTATTGAACAAGCCAATGAATGATAGCAAGAACTAGAAAAACAGTGTAGTTCCTGGGCGAAGGGTAGGATGGTTGTTGAGCTTAAACCGTGGGAGGAACGAGGGATGAATAAACGACAAGTAGAGGAGTGCGGGTCAGTGTGTTTGGGGATCTGCTCTGATCTGAGTGAGTACAGGCAGGTTGGAGGCTGTATGGTTAACAAATCCATAATGTTTGGGTTTGGATGAAAATGAATGGAACTCTATGGGGTGGAAAGAGGGATGGTAAAAATTGACAAACAGACGAGCGCAGGTCAAACCAACACTGCAGTCGTGGTCGGGGGTCTGCCCTAAGTCAGTGTATGCAAAACGGTGTCTGTGGGTCGAGCAGAAGTTCAGTAGATTGGCATGCACTTTTCCATCGTAGTCATTCTCTATGGGACTGGCCTGCCTGAGGGTTGTACTGCACCAAACCAAGTTCCCCCAAGTTTATAAATATTAAAATATGAAATTTCCCATTTTGCCCAGTTTCTCAAGGGCTTGGTCAAAAAAGTGAATTGTTCTTTTCTCAAACTACGAGGTACATGAGAAGATGTGTAAGCTCTACCAAACTACAAAAGAAAAGACCAGAAGAACCGTAACCAAACATGTTGCTCTCAATTCAGCATTAGCACCATAATGGTGGACCGCCCAACCAATATGGTCCACCTACACCTACATATCCTAACTAATCAGTTCGCTGCCTCAATGACACCAACTTCGTGCTCCACAGGTGACCACATAATGCATAATAACCTCCCCATGAATTGAGTCCCACAGACCCTCTTTAGGAGTTACCATTCTGTGGAGGAGAACCAGCACCAGAGCATCCATATCCAGAGAAATGTCTCACTTATGAAGCTCCGAGGAAGCAGACGTGTCGGGTGCTGGTGAGTCTATCAGTTCAGTAACTGTTTTCTGATCAGTGTCCACCGCGCTAGGCTATCTGGACTGTAACTAACACCCACGCAGAGTGGCTCGGGCAGCTGGCTGGACTTGGGTTTCACCGGCTTTCAGAAATATAAACTCACCGTCTGTGTGTAGGAGGACACGCCCACCTTCCCACTGTGCAGGTACTGATACGCTTCAGTACTTTTATAGTTTTTCATTCCTGAACCGTCTACACCCTCCGAGAGTACAGAGTAATTAAACATGTCTTCATGAGTAACCTCAGACCACCTTCTCATATCACCCACCCACTGTGTTATTAACCTCAGACCACCTTCTCATATCACCCACCACTGTGTTATTAAACTCAGACCACCTTCTCATATCACCCACCCACTGTGTTATTAACCTCAGACCATCTTCTCATATCACCCACCCACTGTGTTATTAACCTCAGACCACCTTCTCATATCACCCACCCACTGTGTTATTAACCTCAGACCACCTTCTCATATCACCCACCACTGTGTTATTAACCTCAGACCACCTTCTCATATCACCCACCTACTGTGTTATTAACCTCAGACCACCTTCTCATATCACCCACCCACTGTGTTATTAACCTCAGACCACCTTCTCATATCACCCACCCACTGTGTTATTAACCTCAGACCACCTTCTCATATCACCCACCTACTGTGTTATTAACCTCAGACCACCTTCTCATATCACCCACCCACTGTGTTATTAACCTCGGAGGAGACAGTGTTGTCCCATTAGAACTTATTACTGTCTCTCTGGTCTGTAACTGTATTCATTTTAGTTAGATGAGCGGAAGGTCTAACACAAAGGTGGAAGAAACACATGCTTGAAAGTGGGTGTGGCCAAATACGGGGAATATTCTGGCCTTATAAAATGCTATGCATGTAATTATGACTACTTATAGTGGTTATGCATGTTTATGGTATTATATCTTATATTCTATATGCATTATATTGTATTTCTGCTATCATAAGGCAATACCTATACCACATAGAGCTACATACATGCATTCATATAGCATTACGAATACCGGACTCTCTTTTCAATACACCCCGCCTGACCGAGACCATTCAAACTTCTGTGTAGGAGCGCCGGCTGCCTGGCTTTGACCGCGGCTGGCTAGCACTCTGCCCGGCATGTATGTGTTTGTGTTGTGTCACTTCTGCTTCTCCTCTGACAGATTATCCTGGCGGTGGCAGTCACTTTAGAAATAAATATTTTTTTCCCGCTTCTCCGTGGCGCTCTACGCCGGCAGTCAGACGCCGCTGACAGCGCCGCTTAAATGAGACAGATGAATGGAGGGATTTTACATGAAGCCCCCCAACCACCACCACTCCCCCTCCAGCCTCAACACACAAGCTTACTCACTCGTCACGTTCGCCTGGCCGCTCACTCATATTTCCCGACACGCCATCAACCCTTCTTCAGACTCTTTTATCCCTCTCTCTCTCTCTCTCTCTCTCTCTCTCTTTGTGTGTCCACTCTCTCTCTCTCTCTCTCTGTGTCCACTCTCTCTCTCTCTCTCTCTCTCTCTCTCTCTCTCTGTTGCAGTTAATTCAGGCCAGACTGAATAGAGCTGACAATCAGCCTTGATTTGCGACTCGGCCGCTGGCAAGGTTAATATGATTATTATTGCAATTTGTTCATCAGCTCTTTCCAGACAGCAACAAGTCGGTAAACAGTCGTCTGCAGTTAGTTTTATGAATGAGAGATGAGGATGATGGTGATAATAATACTAATAATACTAATAATAATAGAAAATAATAACAACAAGGCATTTGCATGGCGCGGTTCTCAAACTCAAAGCCATCAGCAATAGACCATAGAATGGAACACAAAGACATAGGATCCTAGTGTTCAAACCTACAGGGACCTCTTGTACTTTTAACCGGTGTTAATGTTGTTATATATGGAAAATATTATTATTATTATTATTATTATTATTATTATTATTATTATTATTATTATTATTAAAGTTTATTTATGTAGCGCTTTTTACAACAATGTTGTCTAAAAGCAGCTTTACAGAGTTTTGAAAACAAACAGTTACAACATATATCCCCCAGCGAGCAAACCAGAGGCAACAGTGGTAAGAACACCTCCCTCAGACTGGAGGAAGAAACCTTGGGAGGAACCAGACTTACAAGTGGAGACCCATCCTCCTCTGATCAAACAGTATTTACAGTTTAAACTAAATACCAAAGAAAAGAGTCTCTGTTTGAAATCTGGATAGCAAAGCTTTAGAAGCTGCACAGGTAGAGGCAGTCTCTGACTGAGGCAGTCTCTGACTGAGGCAGTCTCTGACTGAGGCAGTGTATGACTGAGGCTTTATGAAAAGTGGGCGTGAGCTGAAACAGTCCCATCCTATCTCAATGCTGGTGCATCTGGATGGTGTACAGTGATGTAACTAAGGGTGTAGCAGTTGACACAGATGGACAGGTGAGCTGGCTGTTGATGGTGGGGAGGAGGCCCTGATGGTCAGTCCTCCAACAGACAGTCAAGTCATGTCAAGTTTATTTGTATAGCGCTTTTTACAACGATGTTGTCACAAAGCAGCTTTACAGGAATTTTAAAAGCATGAGAAACATGAAATCACAGCTCTTTATCCCTTGTGAGCAAGCCAGAGGCAACAGTGGTGAGGAAAAACTCCCTCAACTGGAGGAAGGAAGACTTACAAGGGGAGACCCATCCTCCTCTGGTCGAAACAGTATTTACAGTTTATAAACTACAGGACAGTTCTCTGGGCTCAGGATTTGGTTTTATCACAGCTAGTTTAAAAGACTTAGGTACATGACCCAGACTAAGAGAAGAGTTGATGATAGTTGAGATGGGTTTAATAATAGCTGGTAATACTTGTTTCAATAGGCTTGTTGGAATCATATCGAGTGTGCATGTAGCAGAAGTTGAAGAAGAGATACGTTTTTCTAGTTCTGTCTGCTGGAGTGGACAAAATGTTTCTAGTCTTTCTTCTAAAACCACATTTCGTGCTGTCCCAGCCAAACCGGATGGAGGATAGGTTACTGGTGTCAGTTGAACTTTTTGTCTAATGTTCTCAATTTTGCTATTAAAGAAGTCCATGAAATCATTGCTGCTGTGGTTGGCGGGTATTTGAGGTTCAGTTCCTGGTTTTTGGTAAGTTTGACGATTGCTCTAAATAAAACTCTAGGATTGTTTTTGTTGTGTTCGATGAGTGAGGACAGGTATGCTGAGCGTGTTTTAATAAGTGCCTTTCTATACCTGCTAAGGCTGTCCTTCCAAGCAGAGTGAAATACCTCCAGCTTAGTTAGTCGCCATTTGCGCTCTTAAGGTGCGTATTTCATTGTTGTACACGGAGCGAGCTTTTTCTGTTGCATCTTTTTAATTTTTATAGGTGCAGCATTGTCTAAAGTTAATCAGAGCGAATTTTCTACACAGTCAGTTAGTCTGTCTAGCTCTGTTGGGTCTGAAGGAGAAGCTATAGTTGATAAATCTGGAATGCTGAGATGTATTTGGCATTATTGAACGTTTCATGCAATAACGGGGTGATGCACATAAATTTTCACTGAGACTACTGAAGTCTGGGGAAGAACAGTAAGATTATGTATATCAACACCTAAGCTCAAAACTAGATCTAGTGTGTGATTACAATTATGTGTAGGCCCTATTACACTCTGAGTGAGACCTACAGAGACTAAGATAGATGAGAAAGCCTTTTTTAATGGCTTTAATGAAAGACAGGAGATTATTATTAATATTATTATCTGCTCTGGTATTCAAACCCCAACATCTAGTTATTCAGACAAGACAAGAAGAGACTAGACAAACTCATTAAGAGGGACAGCTCTGTCCTCTTAGGCTGCTTTACCCCAAGTGTGTGAAGGAGTGGTATTGCATACCACACATACACACAGCGGACTACATACACGCACACTTAAACCTTACACACTTACAGATGTTTTTTTTCAGTGTAACATAATGTGCAAAAGTTTTCCATTACCCTATACAATTAAGAAACAACTTGCAATTATTTGTAAATACTATTTGTAAGTACTGGACTTTTTATTATTTCAATTGTATATACTGTACTGTTTATTTATTGTTTGTACTGAGTGCATTGCTCTCCCTTTGCTGTTGTAACACTGAATTTCCCCCACTGTGGGACTAATAATGGATTATCTTATCTTATCTTATAGGGATTCAGAAATCAAGAGCAATTAATTTTGTTAAATCTTCAAAATGGATAGCAACCAAAATCTACGCTATCAGCCAAAAGTTTGGGGATGCACCTACCCAGGCTTTTCTTATTTGTACTATGTTAATAGTTAATAATATGAGTGAATAACTGTGAAGAGATCAAAACTATAAAATAACTAATAGAATAAAACTTCTGGTTATGTTTAAAGAATGTTTATAGTGTTATAGTTAGAAATGAGCTCATTTGCTCTGATGCAGGTTTACATACTTTGAACATTCTGACCAGCATCTTCATCATGAAGAGTCACATGAGCTGCTTCTCTACTGAAGGACTGAAGAAGGACTGAAGAATATAGTGTAGATGCTGAGATCTTGTTCTGATAAACAGGTTTGGGGTTTTATAGCTCTTATAAAAATATACATTCCCATTTTTAGATTTAGATACAGTCAAATGTTTGTTTTAGTAATATTTATGTATATGGGCTCCAACTTCACTGTTTACACTCGTCTCTCAACACATTCAGATCTAAATGCCTTTATAATTATAAACATTTATATTCAGTTAGGTGTGTCCAAACTTTTGACTGCTAGTGTAGCTCTACCTGCACTTGGTGCTGTCATAGAAATATATAAAATAAAATAAAATCTATTATATAATTGTGCCATTTTTTTGTTATTTAATGGGGTAAAATGCATAGAGGTTCTCAGATAAGCCTCTAACTGGCCACTGGCTTTACTAGGAGTTGAACAACTTTAGACTTTTAAAAGTCGACAGTTATGAGATGAAAGTGAAGTCAAGGATTACGAAAGGCTGATGACATCATGAGAAAAAATGATGTAAAATATCAAATCTGACTTCAGGAACCGATGAAGCAAAAGCTTCACAGTAGAGCATGACGTGCCCTATCTACCAAACCTTGGATTGCATTGCCAGCCCTCAAGGAACTGGAAATATGGACCAAGGAACCTTGTAAAATTTAACTTCTCCAGCTTAGGTTCACCCTCAGAGGCTTTGCTGAGAAGACAACAGACATTACACTGTAAAAAGTATTCCATTGGTTCAACCTAAAAAAATACTTAGTGCACAAACAAGCAACTTGAACTAGTTTGACTCAAAAAATTAGTTGAATTGAAAGAATCGTTCATTCAAACTACTTGTTTAGGTGGAATTCAGGTTGTACCAACAAAGCACTTATTACAGTGTTATATTTGTGCATCTTGTTGGCATTTTAAAATAGATAGCATAAAGAAATATAATTCTACTATCGCTTTATGCTGTTGCAGACTCTATTTTGGTGTTAAAAGCTGAGATATATTATTTAACAAATACTATATTATTCATAATATTGTAATATGTTATTTATATTTGAATTATTTAATGGGGGTAAAAAGCATAAAGTTCTTAGATAACTCTTTAACTGGCCACCCGCTTTACTGTTTGTGGAAGACTTTTATATGTTGGGCGTTGATAGAATCAGACAGCTGATGATGTCATGGATAAAACCACAGTTTTGTTGGTTTTATTCTAAGTCTAAACAATGAACTTAATGTGGTTACAAGCAATTGAAGTAGATTAACTCATCAAATTACTTAAAATGAATTGAAATTGTTCATTCAAACCAGGTATAAATCACTTTTACTTGTCAGCACATGAAGTAATTTTTTGGGTTGTACCAACAAAACACTTTTTGCAGTGTCATTTCTTGCATCTTGTTAGCATTTAAAAATGGATATAATCAAGAAATAAAACTCTACTAGTACTTTTTGCTGTTGCAGACTCTATTATGGTGATAAAATTTAATATGTTACCATATAAAGGAATTTTTTGTTAGTTGTACCATAAAAGCATTAAGAAATATTGCTTTGCTCACACTTTTTGCTGTTGCAAAACCCTGTATTTGGTGTTAAAATTTGAGAAATATTATTTAAGAGGACCTTTTTTATTGTTTAATGGGTTAAAAACTTTAAAAAAAGTTAACCTTAAGTTAAAAAGATTAGGAGCTAAACAACTTCAGATATTTTAAAGTTGACAGTTTTAATCGTTTTTATGGTGGTATATTGCTTATACCATCAACTGTGGTCTTACAACGCATATATCGTATACTGTAAAGACAAGAAAAGCTGCACCGCTTAAAATAAACACAGTCTAAATTAAATCCTTCTCAGTAGTTTATCAGTTTGGGTTGGTGACCACTGGTTTATATCATGTTATGAGATCACCTTAAAGGACGTCTATATCATTAAAATAAAACTTATACTCTAAAACTGCTCTCCCTTTTCTTTCTGACGGCAAGAAAAGAAGTTACAACAAACCACAGGAAAGCTCTGCAACAAGCAAGGTGAACTAATTTTACTCTGTAAGAAGTGTTGGCTCAATCTACAAACTCCTACTTCATGTGGTAACAAGCAATTGAACTAGATTTGCTCAACAAATTACTTTAATTAAATTGAAACTGTTAATTCCATCTAAACTTTTAGTTTGAATGAAACTAGTCCAGTTACTTTTTCCCACATGAAGTACATTGTTTTAGGTTGAACCAACAAAACACTACTATTAAGAGAGTCAAGGCTTTCAAGGCTTTTTAAAAATCAAGGCTTTCAATTTGGTTCTGGACGAAGAGATAGAAAAACAGTCACCAATAGGTTCAGAAGTTGGAGGGCATGACTATCAATTACCTTCAACCAAAGCAAGCAAATGGAAATAGTGATCAATCATAAGTGATAAGTTAGGACCTGACTTGAAAAAGCAGCAATGACCACAGTGGGCAGAGGTTTGTGCTGGAGAAGAGAAGAGATTGGTTGGCGAGGGTTGTTGGTGGAGAATAGAAGCACACTTTGCTCTTTGCTAAGTGAGAGTAAGACCTTTCAGCTGATTAGTACAGTGCTCCACAGTATTGAGCTGAGAGTCCAATGAATAGAGAATCCATGTAATCGAGTAACGGTAGAGCGAAAGTGTTTCATCTCTCGTTTAAAGCGGAAGGCGAAGGTTAGGAATGTTGCACGAAACGGAAAAATTCTAATTTCAGCGAATGAATTGATGCGGACCTTGGAAATAAACGAGGGAACGAAAGTTAAACGAAGGCTGGGAACACCTTGCAAAGGCTTGTAAACCACACCGTTAATGTTGGGGCAAAAAGAAGGAACCCGGAAAAGTGGAACTGGGCCTGACTGGCAGCGCCCGTCTCTTCGTTTCAGTTCTTTTAATCATGTATAGCTTTCAGAGAGCGGAGAGCAACAAGAAAGGCTTCTAAGGAGTGTAGCAATAAAACACTGAGGCCATAGCATTAGACGTGCTGACTAAAAGGGAGCAAGTAGGGGAGAGTCGGGTAAGATGAGCCATTTTTTACTTATGTGGCCTTCAAGATCAAAGAAAATGAGGTAGAATTGCAGTTAAACTGTCTAACCTAATTTCAGGATGTTTCTATGTCATCTATGACTAAGACTTATAAAAAATATGGCTTCTTGTGGCTCAATTTGCCCCAGGTTAGGGGCAAGTTGATTCGAGTCATTGGGTAAGTTGCACCATCTGAAGGTAAACTGATCATCTAACATAATCATAATCAAACCCATATGGCATGTTAAAGATAATTCACCTTTTTATGTAAACAATTTAATTTCATGTCAATTTAATAATCAGTCGTTTAAGCCTAAAGAAGGTAAATTAACATAAAACAAAGCAAATGAAGTTTACATTTTAATCAATTTCATTGTTTGCATTTGTGAAACAATTTGCTAGATACCAAGGAACTTGGTGAAGGTCTCTTCATTGACTCGGCCAGATCTCAATATCCAACATTTTGTTCTGTCTGTATCCGTAAGTGTTCAAAAAACGAATGTATTTACAGAATGAACACAGAGTATCGGTATTTAACTTGTCTCTTTAACATATTTCTTTCAGTAGTGTCACTAGAATACACGTTTCTTAATCGTCCAGTGTAGAACCTGAGACTGTTCTAGATACCGCTTTAAAACACATGTAGCTGCTTCTCAAATCACTCTCTGCCAAAATATATAGTCCACAAACTGTCCAATTTCCCTATAAATATATATATATACTGTTAATTCCAACCAAGGATGGATTAAGGATAGTTTGGGCTCCTGGGCAAAGAGTTGCCAAGGGATAACAAGTGCCCCTTGTGATTAAGGGCCCTCTAATGGTATGCCCTGCTCTTCTCTAGGGCCCCAAGGTAGGGGCTCTCATAACCAGGGCACTTTAAAATTACACCCCCCTCTTTTCTAGGACCCCTAATAGCCAGAAGTCAAAGTCAAAGCAGTGCCACAATGCCTTGTACGTTTTAATAAGGGGCCCAAAAAGCATGGCTTTATATTTACGTTTACGTTCATTCCGTAATGTATTTACAGAATGAACGCAGAGTGTCGGTATTGAACTTTGAGCATAAAGGAGTCTTTAGCATGTTTCTTTTAGTAGTGTCACTTGACTACGCATTTCTTAATCGTCCAGTGTAGAACCTAAGACTGTTCTAGATACCGTGGGAGCTTTAAAACACACATAGCTGCTTCTCAAATGACTTTCTGGCAAAATATATAGTCCACAAACTGTCCAATTTCCCTTTAATAAAACAACAAATATATATATATATATATATATATATATATATATATATATATATATATATATATATATATATATATATATATATATATAAGCACACAAAATCATTCATTGGTTACAAATCCATAACGAAGTAAAAAAATCCTAACAGACTCATATTAATCTAAAAATTAGTCATTAGATTAATCGACTAATCGGAAAAATAATCGTTAGATCAATCAATTATAAAATTAATCGTTAGGTGCAGCCCTACCCAGGACCGACCCCTGAGGCCCTCCTCCAACAACAGGCAGATTTAAAGTTCCAGCCCAGAGGCCTGCTGTAAGTAAGTCCGTGTGCGGTGGCCCTCGTGGACGGAGTGCTTGTTTACCGGAACGGGAAGAAGAAATGTGGCGAGCGGAGGCGTCCCAGCAGAGGCCGTGCCGCTCGGGTCCCTGAAGTGTGTTTCCAAGTTATTTTGATGAGGCTCTGAACCATGAAAATGCCACCTTGGCATTCAAGGAATGATTCACATAAAAGTAGGCATAAAATTTAAATCTGGGGGGAGGGGGAGGGTAGCTGACGGGGTGCTTCTCTGACAGACGAAGACTCATCTGGACGAAGAGCTTTTTGCCATCTCACCCTAAACACCCGGCGCACTTATAATCATAGGGCCAGATAGTGGAATCGCATCCTCGGCCCATAAAATCCAGCCATTTGTAACGCGCATAAAAGCTAATTATCTGTTTCTTTGTCGCGGGCGCCAGTTATATCACCCATCACGGTGGCAAACGACACCTCAGACCCCCGGTGGAGTGACTGAGCCATCCACCAAGACCAGGCTTGAGCAATTAGCATGCAGCAGTTGCTCACCCTTCTCCAGCCACTCCGGCTCGGTGCAAATGGCTCTGAAGTGGCGATGACAGCTGCTAGCATCTACTCCAGGCCACTGGATCCCATTTCAGTGAGAGATGTGAGTGTAGAGAGTATCGTTTCAAGCCACATTCCTCCCATCATCCCCCTCCTTCCCTCCTCTCCCCCCGCCTTCGTTAAATACGGAGATGACAGAGCCTCAAAGGGCACGGGGACATTACGCTCTGATTGGACCCGGGGCTAATTGAAGGAACGGCTAACGTCATTAGAGAGAGACTCCTTTAAAATGTCACCGCTCCATTCGTCACGCGCCGCTTTGTATTCAGAGGCGCGGTGGGTTTCGCCATGATTAAAGCGTGAGATTGAAACCTTGGCCGTGCACATCAAAGAGCGAGCGTTCGAGAGCTTTCGCTGCGCTTCGTTCCAGAGCGAGCGTACCTCCACTCGCTTTTCGGACTTTTCTTTATCTGTGGCTTTGATGAACATTTTTCCGTGTTGGCGGGAAAGTTTGTTTTCTGGACGAGTTGCGACAGATTGGCTCAGCTTGCATGGTTATTGCTAAAGAGTAGAAGAAAGAAAATATATATACAGGGGTTGGACAATGAAACTGAAACACCTGGTTCTAGACCACAATAATTTATTATTGGTGTAGGGCCTCCTTTTGCGGCCAATACAGCATCATTTCATCTTGGGAATGACATATACAAGTCCTGCACAGTGGTCAGAGGGATTTGAACCCATTCTTCTTGCAGGATAGTGACCAGGTCACTACGTGATGCTGGTGGAGGAAAACGTTTCCTGACTCGCTCCTTCAAAACACCCCAAAGTGGCTCAATAATATTTAGATCTGGTGACTGTGCAGGCCATGGGAGATGTTCAACTTCACTTTCATGTTCATCAAACCAATCTTTCACCAGTCTTGCTGTATGTATTGGTGCATTGTCATCCTGATACACAGCACCGCCTTCATTGGATGGATTCACATGGTCCTCCAGAATGGTTTGGTAGTCCTTGGCAGTGACGCGCCCATCTAGCACAACTATTGGGCCAAGGAAAAGTCATGATATGGCAGCCCAAACCATCACTGATCCACCCCCATGCCTTACTCTGGGCATGCACCAGTCTGGGTGGTACGCTTCTTTGGGGCTTCTCCACACCGTAACTCTCCCAGATGTGGGGAAACAGTAAAGGTGGATCATCAGAGAACAATACATGCTTCACATTGTCCACAACCCAAGATTTGCTCTCCTTGCACCATTGAAACCGACGTTTGGCACTGGAACGAGTGACCAAAGGTTTGGCTATAGCAGCCCGGCCGTGTATATTGACCCTGTGGAGCTCCTGACGGACAGTTCTGGTGGAAACAGGAAGCTGAGGTGCACATTTAATTCTGATGTGATTTGATCAGCCGTGGTTTTATGTTTTTTGGATACAATCTGGGTTAGAACCCAACATCCCTTTCAGACAGCTTCCTCTTGCGTCCACAGTTAATCCTGTTGGATGTGATTGGTTCTTCTTGGTGTTATGCTGACATTACCCTGGATACCGTGGCTCTTGATACATCACAAAGACTTGCTGTCTTGGTCACAGATGCGCCAGCAAGAAGTGCACCAACAATTGGTCCTCTTTTGAACTCTGGTATGTCCCATAATGTTGTGTTATTGCAATATTTAGAGCTAAACTGTGCTCTTACCTGCTAACTGAACTTCACACTCTGCTCTTACTGGTGCAATGTATAATTAATGAAGATTGGCCACCAGACTGGTCCAACTTAGCCATGAAACCTCCCCCACACTAACATGACAGTTGTTTCAGTTTCATTGTCCAACCCCTGTTGTATATAATATATAATACATGTGCTTATTGTCACTGCCCAATGATCTCCAACACAATGACTTTACAGGAGAGGACAAAAACTGTCTTTACTTTCAATGCAAGTCAATGGAACCAGAAGTTTTTCCAAGCCATTTTGGAGCATTTCTATTCATTTCTAACAAAATTCATGGTTTTCTTTGGACGGCCAGCAATAGTAGTGCAAGGCTGAACAGGGAGCGCAAGAGTTTAATATTTTATAAGATTTTGGTTGCAATCATTGATTACGGTTGATTCAGTCTTGCTGTGGAACCCTCTTTCCTGCTTGTAAACTGCAATGGGACTCTCACCACATGGCTTATATTATCTAGATCCTCCGTGGGCAGTCTGGCACCCAGTGGTTACGTCCTCCACATAACGCTTCACATTCCACCTACACACTCCACACTAGCCCCATGACTGAAGCTCCAAATCCTCCGCTGCCCCTGTTACTCGGCACGGTTGGTCAGTGTTGTCGGAGAGGTTTGTTTATTTATTTGCATTTCATTTAACTCTCTAAGTCTTCGCTGGTTCACGTCTCCCCTTATCGCACAGTTGTCTCGGCCTTGGAAAGCATAGTTTAACACCAACAGCCAAAGTTTCAGCTAAAGTCGAGCAATGCATCCCTTCCAGCTACTGCATGGCTAACTAACGAGAGCTGAACGACAGAGGAAGAGAGAAAGCCAGGGCCAGTAGTGTAATGATAACAATGAAGCCATAGCGGTGGATGATTTGGTGAAGGGGAGACAGTATAGACTGAAAACTAAAGAGGGCTGAGGATTGAACCCTGAGGCACACCTTGAATAACAAGGTCGTGTTGGGTGGTATAAAGATCCGGACATGGATTTACTGTGCGCCCTCAGTTTGTGCATGAATGAATGTTTTCACAAAACGCCATGTGTCACTAATGTGTGTGTTTATGTGGTTGTGTGTGTGTTCATTAGTGTGTGTATGTGGATGATTCACTGTCCCCTAATGTCCCACAACTGTCCCCACTTGTGTGTGTGTGGTTGTTTAACTGCCCACTAGTGTGTGTGTGTGTGGGTGTTTCACTGTCCCCTAGTGTGTTTCTTAACTAGTGTGTGTGTATGTGTGTTTCACTGTCCCCTAGTGTGTTTCTTAACTAGTGTGTGTGTATGTGTGTTTCACTGTCCCCTAGTGTGTGAGTATGTGTGTGTATCACTGCCCCCTAGTGTGTGTCTGTTAACTAGTGTGTGTATGTAGGTGTTTCACTGTCCCCTAATGTCCCACAACTGTCCCCACTTGTGTGTGTGTGTGTGTGTGTGTGTGGTTGTTTAACTGCCCACGATTGTGTGTGTGTGTGTTTCAATGCCCCCTAGTGTGTGTGTGTATGTGGGTGTTTCACTGCCCCCTAGTGTGTGTGTTAACTAGTGTGTGAGTATGTGTGTGTATCACTGCCCCCTAGTGTGTGTGTGTTAACTAGTGTGTGTATGTGGGTGTTTCACTGCCCCCTAGTGTGTGTGTTAACTAGTGTGTGTGTATGTGGGTGTATCACTGCCCCCTAGTGTGTGTGTGTGTGTATTAACTAGTGTGTATGTGGGTGTATCACTGCCCCCTAGTGTGTGTGTGTTAACTAGTGTGTGTGTGTATGTGGGTGTTTCACTGCCTACTAGTGTGTGTGTATGTGGGTGTTTCACTGCCCCTTAGTTTGTGTGTTTACTAGTGCGTGAGTATGTGGGTGTATCACTGCCCCCTATTGTGTGTGTGTGTGTGTGTGTGTGTGTGTGTGTGTGTGTTAACTAGTGTGTGTGTGTATGTGGGTGTTTCACTGCCTACTAGTGTGTGTGTATGTGGGTGTTTCACTGCCCCTTAGTTTGTGTGTTTACTAGTGCGTGAGTATGTGGGTGTATCACTGCCCCCTATTGTGTGTGTGTGTGTGTGTGTGTGTGTGTGTTAACTAGTGTGTGTGTGTATGTGGGTGTATCACTGCCCCCTTGTTTGTGTGTGTGTTAACTAGTGTGAGGGTGTATCACTGCCCCCTAGTGTGTGTGTTAACAAGTGTGTGTGTGTGTGTGTGTATGTTTCACTGACCCCTAGTTAGGTAAGTGTATGTGTGTGTATAGGCTGTATAGGCTGAAAAATAAGAGGGCCGAGGATTGACCCCTGAGGCACACCTCAAATCACAGGGTCGTATGGGGGGATATATAGATCCAGACATGAATTTTCTGAGCGCCGGTGCTCTCAGTTTGTGCACGAATGAATGTTTTCACGAGACGTCATGCTGCTTAGATCTGTGGAACCACAGGAGCCCGTCTCCTGCTGTTTGAAAAAATATATTAAATGATCTGCTGGCGTCTTGCAATGGCTGCATAATTTGATAATCATTCCGTTCACTCCGGTGAATCTGCTGCGCAGTCAGCGTCTAGCACTATCGGTTTTGATGGCAGTCAGCACGAATCGGGGGCTGGAAATCCGAGCGCGCCCGGTGCAGCTGAACAGTCGCAAGCGCTCCGGAACACTCCATCACTCCCACCTTTCGCCCTTTGTTGTGAAGCTGCGAACGCAGCGGCAGCAGGTTCCGTCCGGCCCGTCCGCCGGCTGTGCTAACCTTTCCGCGGGGCCCTACCTGCTCTCTCTTCTGCCCTCGCTCCAGCACGGCGCTATATTTGGCTCACTGTCTCCTTAGTAACCACATTTGCGGAGCGCCTCATTGAACCACGAGGAAGAAGAGCTTTTAATCATCAGCGTGGTCGCGTGGCATGGGCTCTCATTTCCTCCGTTTCATTGTAATTGAAAAGCACTCTGTACGTGACGGGCCTATCGCAGGCTCTGTTGACATCTCCGTCAATCACAGAGGCTCACCTCGCTCGACCGACGCTTTGCTCGAGATTTGCTTCCTAGGTGGAACAGTATGTTATCAATTACGTAAACCTGTTCAACTGTGTGCTTGGTGGGTTCCAAAGAGGGGCATGAGGTTCTATGGATTGAAAGCCTGTATGAACATTGAGTTCAGTACATAGAACTGTACACGCCGTGAACCTCAGACTCTGTTCTTCAGATATGAATCCTGCTTTTACAGAAGAGAGAGGATAAAACAGGTCGAGCTCCAGACCCTACACTGTTACGTATCAGACTTATTAATATTTACACCCCCAACATTTACACACAACCACAACAACAACCAGACTGGTGGACTATGTTCCAGGCTGTGAAGGCAACATCAGCATATTTCATTCCTTCTCAACACTGCCCCCTAGTGTGTGTGTGTGTGTTAACTAGTGTGTGTTAACTAGTGTGTGTGTTTGTTTAACTAGTGTGTGTATGTGGGTGTTTCACCTCCCCTTAGTATGTGTGTGCACTAGTGTGTGTATATGTGGGGCTGTGTATATTTGGATGTTTCAGTGTTCACTAGTGTGTGTGTGTGTGTGTACTTGAGTTTCACTGCTCCCTAGTGTGCATGTTCACTAGTGTGTGTGTGTATATGTGCATGTTTCACTGCCCCCTAGTGTGTGTGTTCACTAGTGTGTGTATATGTGCGAGTTTCACTGCCCCCTAGTGTGTTCACTAGTGTGTGAATATGTGGGTGTTTTACTGCCCCCTTGTGTGTGTGTTAACTAGTGTGTGTAAATGTGTACTTGAGAGTTTCACTGCCCCCTAGTGTGTGTGTATGTGGGTGTTTCAGTGTTCACTAGCGTGTGTGTGTACCTGAGAGTTTTACTGCCCCTAGTGTGTGTGTTCACTAGTGTGTGTACATGTGGGTGTTTTAGTGTTCACTAGTGTGTGTGTGTGTGTGTGTGTGTGTGTGTGTGTATGTGAGTGTTTCGCTGCCCCCTAGTGTGTGTTTGTGTATGTGGGTGTTTCACTGCCCCCTAGTGTGTGTGCTAACTAGTGTGTGTGTGTGTGTGTGTATGTGGGTGTTTCACTGCCCCCTATTGTGTGTGTTAACTAGTGTGTGTGTATGTGGGTGTTTCACTGCCCCCTAGTGTGTGTGTGTGTGTGTGTGTGTGTGTGTGTGTACTTGAGAGTTTCACTGCCCCCTAGTGTGTGTGTTAACTAGTGTGTGTGTATGTGGGTGTTTCACTGCCCGGATCAATCATTTCGATTATGTAGCTTCTATATAAAAACAAGAACTTCTTTCATTCAGTAGCGACGCTGGACTTCATGTTCTCAGCTCTGCGTTTTTTGCCCACTTGGTAGAGAACAAAGAAAGTACTGCATATATAATGGGGCTCCTGAGGACCCCTAGAGGTCCAACGTCACAGTACCCAATTTAGGAACAACTGAAAGCAGGACCTGCATAAATGAACGAACGTATGGAAGAGAAAGAACACAGGAACAGTGGCCCAACACGGTTTCCTAAACTCTACCTAACCCAAGCACAGTCAGCTGAGGAGCTGTAAAAAGATCTTCTCTTCCTTTCTCTTATACTCACAGGAACCCAACGCATCCCCCTTTCTTCCATCCACTTCTCCCTACTGTCATTATTCCCTAAAACTTTACAGGAGAGCAAAGAAAACTGATTGTAAAACACCGCTTTCTTTTTTTTGGTCCATTCAGCACAAAGTGCTCGTGCGGCGGAAGCCGCAGCTGCTGCTTTCTTTCTGTTACAAGCTGTGTTTATTTATTTGTTTGTTTATTTGCTTTCTTTTCTTTTCTTTTTTTTGCTGCAGCCCCAGAGAAATCAGAACTTTGGATCTGTGTTTGGCAGCCAACGGACAAATGCCTGCGTCACTGTATCTCTCTTTATCCCCGACCTGGCTAATCCCCACCAGGTGTGTTCAGCCTAACAAGCCCATATTATTGAGCCCAACCCGCGAGACCCCCTCAAATACCTGGCTTTAGAAAGAACGTATGTTCACCTACGGTCCAGCGCTGATGCTTTCACGCCAAAGAGAATAAACAGCAGGTGCTCACTCAAAAGCCTTCGCGAGTTTGGCGTCATGTATTCGAGCTACTCTTCTTTAGTTGGATCTCAAACGTTGTCCTTCATGTTACTTGGGCTTTGACTGCAGGTTCCCAGGCCATGATGAGCGGCTCTTGACGTTCCAAAGCATCTCCTTTGTTGTCTCATCCATTAATACCACCAACAGCCCTACTGTAAATATTCAAAGGATCAACCAGTCAAAGCCTTTAGAGCCCCAGAAAACCAGGGTTTCTTCCTAAGAGGGTTCAAACTGGTACAGTGGACTTCTTCATTCAGTACACCTCCATGTAGCTACACTCACTGTCCATTATATCAGTCCCTGATGGACTGAGAATCGTCCACCAACCAAAACTATCCAGACTTCATCCACTGATGAAGGACTAGAGCAAGGGTCACTAATAGGCGGACCTAGACGTTGTCCGATGCGGACCCAAACCGATAAACTCTTGAGAGCAATTTAATTATTATTATTTTATTTTAAGCGTTAAAAGTATTTTATGTGGCGGATCTTTTCTAGTCTTTACGGTATACGGGCTTTGCAGCGCAGTATCCTCAGAGACCAATCGAGTGTTGTGAGATCACTAAAGGTGCTCCTCAGCCAATCAGATCTGTGCATATGTGCATTTACATCTTTTGTACTGTAACTACAATAAAAGTAAACTTAAGGGTTTACTGTTAGTTTACTAGCTTGTAAGTTTTCTTTAAGTGAGCGTAACAAAATACTTATAACTTACCGCTTATATTATTGTTGTACTTTAAAGTTTATGATGACCCTTACAAAAAAGAAGTTTATTTAAGTGTACCATTAGTTTACTTCTTTTAAACTAAAAGGAAGTGAGTATGCTTTCAGTTTACTTTTTATGTACTTCTCAGTGATATACTAAACACAGTTATACTTAAGTATACTGGGTATAGAGTATAGAAGTATAGAACAGTCTAAGTATATTTGGCCTTTACTTGTACTTAATTTTTGATTGAGATAGTAGAAGTAAGTATTCTTGCTCTGCACAAAAACACATCCAGTTCAATATTTATTTAAAATTTAATTTATAAAGATTTACAAAGATACAAATGTTTCTTAATCTGAGTGTGTCTTATTTATTTTATGTGTGTCCACTGGTAAGTAAATGTTGTTAAGTTCTATTTTAAGTAGAAAAAAACCTTTACTTTACTTTAAAGTACAACAATAATATAAGCAGTAAATTATAAGTATTATGTTCACTTAAAGAAAACTTACAAGCTAGTAAACTAACAGTAAACACTTAAGTTTACTTCTAGTCTAGTTGCAGTACAAAAGATGTAAACTAGTTGTATACTTGGTTTGCTACTCTTACACTTGAAGTGTACTTAAAAGTATACTTTTAAAAACTAGAAAGTGGGTCAATTTAATCCCAAGAAGTATTACAATAGTACATATACAAGTGTACTACTAGTACAATGACATTAGTATAGTAACTGCATAAAGTATACTTAATAAAATGAATTTTAAGTATACTTATTTTCTGTAAGGGTAAGTTTAAGAGTTTTTTTTCTACTTAAAATAGAACTTAACAATGTTTACTTACACACCAGTGGACACACGTAAAATAAACAAGACACACTCAGATTAAGAAACATATTTGTATCTTTATGAATCAAATTTTAAATAAATATTTTATAGAAGAAAACTTACTTCTACTATCTAAATTAAAAGATTAAGTACTAGTAAAGGCCAAATATACTTAGACTGTTCTATACTTGTCAGTATAACCCAAGCATACTTAAGTATAACTGTGTTTAGTATATCACTGAGAAGTACATAAAAAGTAAACTAAAAGCATACTCACTTCCTTTTAGTTTAAAAGAAGTATACTAATGGTACACTTGAATAAACTTCTTTTTTGTAAGGGTGAGTAAAAACCATTAATTAGAAGGTTTGACATATTTAATTCAGTTCAGCATTTAAACAGTAAATGTACTGAATGGTATGTGTGATGTGTTGAGGTGTCAGTAGCTGATGGTATAAGATTTAAATACTAGGCCACTTTAGTAAACAGGATACTGACGTTAGAAATGATGATGGTCCGGACATCTGCCTGAGGAAATTTCCTCTGACTGGACCTTACTGAATTCTAATTAAATACACCAGGACTAGAGGAACTCAAACTGTGCAGCAGCAGATGAGCTACTGTCTCTGACTTTACATCTACAAGGTGGACCAGCAAGTAGTAGGAGTGTCTAATAGAGTGGACAGTGAGTGGACACTCATGTCTGTTTTTTTTTTTTTTTTTTTTGTGTGTGTTTCTTTCTGATTCTCTCTGTTCCACTTCATCTCCACCTCCTTGCACCTCCTCCTGCATTTTACCCCCCTGGTCCCCCCAATTCGAAACCCCCCAACCTTATCTGCATGGAAAAGAAAAAAAAATGCAATACAATGATTGTTGTTATAAAATAAATGATAAAGATTTAATAGTCCTATGAACAGTGGTGGGCCCAAAATAACCGAAAAACACTGTCTGATCCACTCACACCAGCACAACACACACTACCAGGTCAGTGTCACTGCAGTCACTGCAGAGAATGACCCACCACCCAAATAGTACCTGCTCTGTGGTGGTCCTGACCATTTAACAGATGAACTACAGTCTGTAACTCTGTATTGCTACTAATGGGTCATAGGGTTGCCGATGGAAGGTTACAGTGATAATATATTCATCCATGGTAGTTTGCTGAGCCAGTGTTTTCTCGAGCACCATGCTTTTCCTGGTTGCTCACATCTTCACGCATGCCGTGTGCTGGGGGACCTCGCGGCTCATAGATAATTTATATGAGACATGTTTTGCTGCAACCTCCTGTTTTCCTCTCTCTCTCATAGAACAAACCTTCCTGCTCCACCTGCCCTAGATCTCTGGAGCTAACTTCACGCTCACTCCTGGCTCTGGACGTGGTCCAGTACTGCTGCTGGGTGTTTGTGCCTTTGCTGAAGTGATGTCAATGTCCTAGCAACCTTGGTGCTGAGCTGTTAACATGCATAATTGAATGCAGATGACAACAGTGCTCCACGTCTCCTGTTCTCCTGTGCTCGCCTCCCTTGTTACATCACCCGTGCCGCTTGTGCTTGGAAGACTATGCGGGTCCCGGTGTTTGTAAATGTAATGATATCTGGCTGTGGGGTAGATTCTCTCTGTGGAGAGAGCCTGGAGAGGAACTCCAACCAAGGTGTAGTAAGGCTGCTGTGAAGCATGGTGGTGGGAGTGTCAACGGCCGGGGCTGGTTTTCTTACAGTAAGATATCTGGTGGTGCAAGTACAGAGTGTAGTTCAGAACCTTGTTTATCAAAGATCAAGATCCCCTACAGGTCCACCACACAGACCCCCCCCATAATACCACCACTACATAGCAGGTACTAGAGTCTGGGGCTGTTTTTCTTACAGTGAGATATCTGGTGGTGCAAGTACAGACTGTAGTTCAGAACCCTGTTTATCAAAGATCAAGACCCTCCTACAGGACCATCACACAGACCCCCCCACAGGACCACCACACAGACCCTCCATAAGACCACCACGACAGAGCAGGTACTAGAGTCTGGGGCTGTTTTTCTTACAGTGAGATATTTGG
Organism: Megaleporinus macrocephalus; assembly: GCA_021613375.1. NCBI lineage: Eukaryota > Metazoa > Chordata > Actinopteri > Characiformes > Anostomidae > Megaleporinus > Megaleporinus macrocephalus. The sequence goes on along the minus strand of CM038726.1, from coordinate 33,710,045 downwards.
TGGCACAAGTACAGACTGTAGTTCAGAACCCTGTTCATCAATGATCAAGACCCCCCCCTTCAGGACCACCACACAGACCCCCCACAGGACCACCACAAAGCAGGAAATGGAGTCTGGGCTGTTTTTCTTACAGTGAGATACCCCTAGCCATGCTTTAAGTCCCCTTATGGAAATGGATAAGGCGTTTCGGCACTGCTCTGACTTCGACTTCTGACTATAAGGGGTCTTCGGAAAGATGGGGGCATCATTTTAGAGGGCCCTGGTTATGAGAGCCCCTACCAGGGGGCCCTAGAGAAGAGCAAGGCATACCATTAGAGGACCCTTGATCACGAGGGGGCGGGTTGGGTGCCCAGACTATCCTTAATCTGTCCTTGGCTCTGTGGTGGTCCTGTGAAGGTCCTGACAAGGGTAACAAAGTATATAGAGAATCAGATGGACTACAGTCTGTAAGTATAGAACTACAAAGTGCTCCTATATGGTAAGTGGAGCTGATAACAAGGAGGTATACTTAATGTTATAGAATCTAATGTAGGATTTCTGGACCTGTAGACTTCAGAGAACTCAGAAGCGCTAGATGCTTTCATGGAGAAAGATTACTTCAGGGCCAGCGAGCATGAAAGGCAGGGCCTGGGAGGCAGTGCTTTCTTTGCCTTCTACAATATGAATTTCACTGGGTTGCAAACTCTAGTGCCTTGAATCTCTTAATACTGTATGTCCAGGTGCTGAATCCGGTTTATAAAGATGGAAGGATCGATCGGTCATGTATTGTATCGGCCGATTTTTAATAAAAAAAATGTGATCGGCTCATATTTCTCCAATTTTGCTAATCTCAAGAGCCGATCGATGGTGTTAAACAAATGAGCCTAATTTCTGTATTTCCAGCTAGCATTTCATCCAGGAAGAGGAGAACCCCCTCCGGCCAGCTCCCTGCAAATCCTATCTGAACCACTAGGTGGAAATACATACCCTTTCATTTTCCACAGACTGACTAAAGCAGCGGCCTCGTGAGAACAGTTTAAGCGTTGACCACATGTGCGGAAAGAAAACATCGTCCGTCTGGCAGTTTGTTACCGTATGTGACTCAAACTCATCCAGGACAGTTTATAACATCTATAAAATTAGTAACATCAGTGTCTCTCACGGAGAACCAAGACAAAGACATTTAACACACTAATCTGATACACACTTCAGAGACACCACACAGCGGAACACAGTGAGTATCAGTAAACAGCAGAGCTAGCACACACAGCTAACACTAAACAAACAACCCAGAACACATACAGACCAGATCTGACCGGTACGAACAGAACAGCAGCAAAAACAACCAGAGAGCTAAAGAACCACAGCCAGAGTGATTGAGTTTATAGTTCTAGATAAGCAGCTCTTCTCGGCTGTAGAAGACGTTCATTCTGCTGCTTAATATTCCACCTGGATCCACGCTCTGCTGTTCCTAGTAGAGATACTTTTCAGATTTTCAATATTAAGCTGTTTCACTTAATTTTTAAAAAATATAAACCAGTTTAGACCATGATTCATGACTTGCTTGCGCTAATAACTATGCTGTGGCATATAGCCCCACCCTCGATTGGTATTGGCTATCGGCCGATCGTGCTGAAAGGTGATCGGCGATCAGAATCTGCCTCAAAAATGCTGAATGGTCCATCTCTACTGTTTTATAGAACAGCTGTCAGTAGTTTCCCTGGAACACCTGTCAAATATCCTGATTGTGGCGAGGACCTGACTCATATCATTACGATGTGCAATTTCAATTATGACTAATTGTTTGTTATTGTTGTTTTTCTGCTGGGGTGACATCGCCCATGTGTTGGTAATCAACATAAAATAACAGCAATATTTAAAAAATAATTGGCTGTTCAGCTGCTGCATAGACCCTACTTCAAGACTTCAAGTCTTCTGTAGCACAGCAGATGAAAGAGTTTATATATATATATATATATATATATATATATATATATATATATATATATATATATATATATATATATATATATATATATGGAAGCTTATACTATATTGTGCATGTTTCTATTTGTTTTAGTTCTGTTTACATGGTTAGTGTGTGGGTTCTATATGGCAGGCTTAGAGTTGAGTTTATTTAAATTAATCTTGGATTCTTGTGATTGGTAGAACTGACCAAGATTTTAAACCTGAACCAGATCCCATGTCCAGATCCAATCAAATCAGTGGATTTATGCCAGATTTGATGACAAACATTCAGCAGCACATAGACTTATACTTAGACTCATAAACTCCTCAGCACTAGTATTACTGCACTCTGTGGAAGGATGGAGCCCCATCCAATACTTCTGGGGTATGTGAAAGGGGTGATGCTCCCTAGAACATCTTTTGGGAGATGTTCGCCGTTGGTCACCTTTACATAAGTTGGAGTGATAAGTTCCATTGAATGCCATTAATAAAGTTTTGCTGAGATTAATCTCCGAGGAAATACCTTTGGGATGCAATGAAGCTCCACTGAGCCTCTTTTGGATGAGTTGGAGTGATAAAGCTCCACTTAACTTCTTAGTATTAAGTCTACCTGGAGAAGCTCCATTGAACAGCTTTGGAGTTGGAGAAGAAAAGCTTCACTGGACACCATTGGGATGAATTGGAGTACTAAATTTCAGTCTTTGGAATTCAGTGGAGCCCCATGAAACGCTTTTGGAAGGAGTTGGAGTAATGAAGTTCTGTTGAACACCGTTGGGATGTAGCAGAGCTCACTTGAACCCCTTTCCCATGAACACATTCAGAAAGCTTCAGAAAAAGATTTGGAATAAGAATGTTCTACTAAACTCGTTCTGAATGCAGTGGAGCTCCACTGAGCACCTTTGGAAAGACTTGGAGTGAAGTAGTAGAATGCAGAGGATCTCTATTGCACCCCTTTGAGATGAACCGGAGTGATAAACTTCCCACACACACTTTCAGAAATCAATGAAGCATCACTGAACACCTCTGAGATGATGTGGAGTAAAAAAAATCTGCTGAGCTAAATGTAATGAAGCGCCATTGAACACCTTTGGAATGAGTTGGAGTGATGAAGTTCTTCTGAATGCCTTGTGGATGCAGTGGAGCTCTATTGAATACCTTTGGAAAGAGTTGAAGTGATATGGTTCAGGTAAACATCTTCTGGAAGCAATGGAGCTCTATGGAACACCTTTGTGAAGAGCTGTAGTGCTAAACCTCTGTTGAACACCTTTTGGAAGCATTGGAGCTCCACTGGACACTATTGGGAGAAGTTGAAGTGATGAAGTTCTTCACATTGCCTTGGGGATGCAATGGAGCTCTATGGAACAACTTTGTGAAGAGTTAGAGTGTTAAAAGTTAACATCTCCTGGTTATAGTGGAGCTCCACCGAACACCATTGGGAAGAGCTGTAGTGCTAAACCTCTGTTGAACACCTTTTTGGAAACATGGGAACTCCACTGGACACTATTGGAAAGAGTTGGGGTGATGAAGTTCTTCGCATTGCCTTGGGGATGTAATGGAGCTCTACTGTATACCTTTGGAAAGAGTTGGAGTGTTGAAGTTAACATCTCATGGTTACAGTGGAGCTCCACTGAACACCGTTGGGAAGAGCTGTAGTGCTTTGAGGAATAAGGTTCTGTTGAACACCTTTTGGAAGCGACAGAGCTCCATTGAACACTTTTTTTAAGGAGTTGAATGCCATTAACAAAGTTTTACTAAGATTAATCTCCATGGAAATACCTTTGGGAAGCAATGAAGCTTCACTTAACCTCTTTTGGATGAGTGGGAGTGATAAAGCTTAACTTCTTAGTATTGAGTCTACCTGGAGCAGCTCCATTTAACACTTTGGAAGTGGTTGAAGTTCTGCTGAACATCTAGATGCAACGGAGTTGGGAAGAGCTGTAGTGCTAAACTACTGTTAAACACCTTTGGGATGCTGTAGAGCTCTGCTGAACCCCTTTCTGGGATGAGTTGGTGTTATTAAACACTATCGAACACCTTCAGAGAGCAGTTCAGCTCCACTGAACCTCTTTTGGATGAGTTGGAGCGATAAAGCTTAACCTTTTAGTATTGAGTCTACCTGGAGCAGCTTCACTGAACACTTTTGTAAGGAGTTCTGCTGAACATCTAGATGCAACGGAGTTGGGAAGAGCTGTAGTGCTAAACTACTGATTAAACACCTTTGGGATGCTGTAGAGCTCTACTGAACCCGTTTCTGGAATGAGTTGGAGTGATGAAACCCTGTTGAACATCTTCAGAGAGCAGTTCAGCTCTATTGAAGCTCTTTGAGATGACCTGGAGTGATGAACCTCTGATCAAGTCGTGTTTGGGATTAAATTTATTAGGCCAACATCACCACTCACTGCTCTTGACTTGACTTGACTGGGTATCTGGATACTCCTGGATCTTTAGCAACCAGTCTGGGTGTATGAGTAGTTCGGAGAGAGTAGAGCAGGAGTTGCTTGCTGTCTTTCCCCCTCCAGGACCATCTTTGAAACTCTGGCTGTACGGATGTCCTGAGGGGCATGGAGTCGCAGGGCTGGAGCGCATGGGGGAGGAAGGAACACTTAGTAGCGGAATTGCCTCATTGTGCCGCGCACCCTTCAGCCATTCGACTCCCGCAGGAGCAAATTGAATAGGGAGAAAATTCTCCTGCAATAACAGATTTATTTTTAGCGTGTCAAAACTGTCTGCCAGCGATGAAGTGCTGCAATTATCCATTCTTCCCGCGAAGGTTTGACGCTTCTCCAAAATGGTTTGGTAAGGATTTTTCCCACCTTCTGTTGCTTAAATGCCCGTTTGATTTCTTTCTATCCGTTCTCTTGTAAAGGGGGTCGCAAAGGCTCTATCATTACACCTGGGCGGCACAAACAAACGCGCAGGTGCACAAACACGCACGCCTGCCGCATATTGCCTGCTCCGCCGCATATTACTAGAAGCTCCCGAGTTTATTAAGTGCAAACATTAAAAAATAAATAAAGGAATCGGCCAAACCCGCCGCACATAGACGGACAAACAAACAGGCAAGCAAACCTCTGACAGGTGAAACAGCAGATAAACGCTGCACAAACAGCGGGACGCCGGATGTACCAAACCAAACACGGGTTCAGTCTCGCCGTCGTCTGGCAATCTCTCAGTTTCGCATGACTGCTCCATAACCCAGGCTCTCGCATCGAGGGCTGTTTCAATAAGGCATCAGGCAGCACAGTCCCTGATCTCCAAATCCACAATCATACATCACTAGCCAATGCTAGAACTCTCCATTCACTAGGTATTCATTCACAGTTGAGACCTTCGTGCTTCACCCACAAGTGTGTGTTGAGGTGGTACAAGGACCCTAATAGAAGTTCACCCATTCAACTTAGGGCGTACTAATCCAGGCCCGGGCAAGGTTCCCTGCCGAAGCACGGTTCGTTTGACTAGTGTGATCGCTCCGAACCCAGTTAACCGGGCCCGCTTGAAGAGGTGGGCCAGGGCACGATTTGCTTGGACTTGGTTCACTTCCGTGCCCGGGCCTGCTTGGAGACTCGTGTGATTGGTTTATTTTGGTGGAACTCAAACATGACGTCAGTGATGCGATGCTCATGTTAAACTTCTCTTCCAAAAAAAGGCTGCGTTGTGATGACATAAGTGTGCTCGGGCACGAATTGATGAAGGCAGTGTAAGTGCAGGCCAGGGGGGGGGGGGGGTGTGGGGAGGGGGGATAACCGGGCCCCAGCTCAGAATAAGCAAACCGGGCTCAGTGTGAGTATGCTCCTAATGAGCCACTACATTAGCATTGAGTTTAAAACACTATATTATTACTGTACTGTTGGATTCATACTCCAAACACTAGGAGGCAGCATATCACCTATCATAGGAAACAAGAAAATATACAGTCCCTTCTCCTCCCTCTTCATTTCTTACCAGTCTAGAAGAAGTTCAGCAGTAAACGTTCTTCCTTTCCTCTCCAAGAGCATCTCCAGCAACAGCACTGACGTTAACTCTTGTTCAGCTTCTATATATTTATATCACTTCTTTTGTTTCGCTGCTGAATGTGGTTTCTTGTCAAGATTGGGCAGCAGTTTCAGCCATCATTTGGTTTGCTGAAATTTCATTGGCTTAAATGATCTAACCGCAAGCAGCTTCTTCGAAATGATGGATACGAGGTTAGAATACACTGTCTATAGGCAGCATTGCTGATTCCTCATCCTCACATGTTGGACTGATTTGACTGGATGCTAGAGAGATTCACCATCACCTCTTTAGGTACACAGTGGTATTACAGTGACTCACTATCACCTCTTCAGATACACAGTGGTATTACAGTGACTCACTATCACCTCTTTAGATACAAAGTGGTATTACAGTGACTCACTATCACCTCTTTAGATACACAGTGGTATTACAGTGACTCACTATCACATCTTCAAATACACAGTGGTACTACAGTGACTCACTATCACCTCTTCAGGTACAAAGTGGTATTACAGTGACTCACTATCACCTCTTCAGATACACAGTAGTATTACAGTGACTCACTATCACCTCTTCAGATACACAGTGGTATTACAGTGACTTACTATCACCTCTTTAGATACAAAGTGGTATTACAGTGACTCACTATCACCTCTTTAGATACACAGTGGTATTACAGTGACTCACTATCACATCTTCAAATACACAGTGGTACTACAGTGACTCACTATCACCTCTTCAGGTACAAAGTGGTATTACAGTGACTCACTATCACCTCTTTAGATACACAGTGGTATTACAGTGACTCACTATCACCTCTTCAGGTACAAAGTGATATTACAGTGACTCAATATCACCTCTTCAGGTACAAAGTGATATTACAGTGACTCATGATCACTTCTTCAGGTACAAAGTAGTATTACAGTGACTCACTATCACAACTTCAGATACACAGTGGTATTACAGTAACTCACTATCACCTTTTCAGATAGACAGTGGTATTACAGTGACTCACTATCACCTCTTCAGGTACAAAGTGGTATTACAGTGACTCACTATCACATCTTCAGGTACAAAGTTGTACTACAGTGACTCACTATCACCTCTTCAGGCACAAAGTGGTACTACAGTGACTCACTATCACCTTTTCAGATAGACAGTGGTATTACAGTGACTCACTATCACCTTTTCAGATAGACAGTGGTATTACATTGACTCACTATCACCTCTTCAGGTACAGTGTGATATTACAGTGATTCAATTTCACCTCTTCAGGCACAAAGTGGTACTACAGTGACTCACTATCACCTCTTCAGGTACAAAGTGGTAATACAGTGACTCACTATCACATCTTCAGGTACAAAGTGGTACTACAGTGACTCACTATCACCTCTTCAGGCACAAAGTGGTACTACAGTGACTCACTATCACCTTTTCAGATAGACAGTGGTATTACAGTGACTCACTATCACCTTTTCAGAAAGACAGGGGTATTACATTGACTCACTATCACCTCTTCAGGTACAGTGTGATATTACAGTGATTCAATTTCACCTCTTCAGGTGCAAAGTAGTACTACAGTGACTCACTATCACCTCTTCAGGTACAAAGTGGCACTACAGTGATTCACTGTCACCTCTTCAGGTACAAATTGATATTACAGTGACTCACTATCACCTGTCAGCCTATAAATCCTATTATTTTCCCATCATCATCATTATTATTATTATTATTATTGTTATTATTCAGCTAAACAGCTTAAAAGTAACCACATTGTACTGTTGCTTAGGCAGCATTGTAACTCTGGGATAGTACTCCTCATGCATGCATACAGACATCAGCAGTCCAGGCATCCCCACAGCTGAGTTTCTGCTTTATCCAAGCCACACAGTCTAGCCTGCATCATAGCAGCAATGTAGCAATGTGCAAGTGGCTCAAGAAGCCTCTGAGTCACAGTTGTATCTTTATAGATGTAATGGCAAACTCCTGAGCTAGCAGGAAAATATCAAAACATAGACACAAACAATACACAACCAAATAAAACCCAGCATACTCATACTGGATTTCATACACACCGGAATGTAACCTTGTTTGGTTTATGATTTGGGTCATATTAGGTACACACAGGTCTTGTTGTATTTCCAAAAAAAATATGTTTTGATTGTGTCCAACTGTGATTGGGGCCAAACAATTAGCTTTGACCTCAACATTAGGCCAAATGAAGCTGTTGACCAAATTTCCTATATATTAAGTTGAAATACAAATAATTATGTAATATTCTGCATTATCAGCTTGAAACTAGGGATGTAAACATTCAATTGTGGGTGCATTTTATTAATTTGCTGGGGTACAAAAGAAGTAAATGTGCCCTCAAAGGCCTATCAGTGCTTTTTCCGAGAACTAAAACAATAAAATAACAAGAATGGAGGCAAAATTTGGCGTACAGAGTCAGTGCAACTTTAAAAATATGATTTCAATCCAATATTTGATGTCATGGTGACCATATCTGAATACTGAAATCATTATTTCAGTATCCCTTCGGTTATTATTATGTAAAATTAAGATTTGCCCTGTTATATGTCTTGAGAACTATCGATGGTTCTCACACTACTATAGGTTTTGTTAGGTTAGAGCCTGAGAGAAGAGAGGATGTATTTATTTATTTATTTTAAGGTTACTAATTGAATGTTAGTGACATCTAGTATGATCAAAAACAACCAGGACAAATCTTTTATACAGCTAAAACAGCCTGGGGTCTAGTTGAACGCCATTTGTCTCCATTAAAATAAGAAAATTCATTAAATATTAAGCTGATGTCAGTCATGTACACTTCATTATCCTTCGCAGTAATAAGTGTCTGAACATGAGCATGTTGCCGTTTGCGTGTTGTTAATGATGGAGAAAGTAGCTTGGTCCAGAATCAGGGACAATTTATTCCTCAGACAAACAAACATGTTGGCTTGTGGCTTATTGAGGAGAACAGACCTTGTGTAGGAGAGTCTCAGCACCTGACATTGTACCAATTAGCTGTGGTGTTGGTGGCAACTCTGGGAAAGCCTCTCTTATGCCTTCAACACACGAACCATCTGCTTTTCTATTTGACTATTTTTAACAATTAAATGTTTTACAGTATACGACTTGGTGTGATGCTCAGTGCTATAACAGCAAGCTTCATTTACAGCCCTACACTAGTTTAAACTATGTGTTTATCTGGAGGTTAAGAACAGAGTAGAGGAGATGGAGGTGAGGAACAGAGTGGAGGAGATGGAGGTAAAGAACAGCGTGGAGGAGATGGAGGTAAAGAACAGCGTGGAGGAGATGGAGGTGAGGAACAGAGTGGAAGAGATGGAGGTGAAGAACCGAGTGGAGGAGATGGAGGTGAAGAACAGAGTGGAGGAGATAGAGGTGAGAAAAAGAGTGGAGGAGATGGAGGTGAGGAACACAGTGGAGAAGCTGGAGGTGAAGAACAGAGTGGAGGACATGGAGGTGAAGAACAGAGTGGAGAAGATGAAGGTGAAGAACAGAGTGGAGGAGATGGAGGTGAGATGTTACAGTAGATGTTGGAGGTGAGATGTTACAGTAGATGTTCGAGGTGGTGCTGATGTGATGAAGAGAGGTTTGAGCTGAACTGAAAGATGAGCTGATATCGAGCAGCAGATTAAGAACCACCAAGAAAACAAACCACTACATACTAAAGTGTTGAGCTACAACTGATGTGTTGGTGAACCTCGATACCGAGGAGCTCCACAACGTCTGTCGGTTACTGTCCAGTAGATTAACCAGCACCACACACTCAACTCCGCCCCTCTCATCATTAACGTTACACTGTTTACTTACCATAACGTATGCTTTTAAATCGATCACCAGTGTTCACCCCCAGATCACCCTCACACACTACAATACTCACTCCTACTGACCACCAGTGTTCACCCCCAGATCACCCTTACACACTACAATACTCACTCCTACTGACCACCAGCACCATCAGCTCAGCTTCTCCTTCACCAGTTCTCCTGTTTCCACCTTAAATGGGTGTGCAGGTACGTTCTGGCTCTTGCTGCACTGTTTAAGGTGGAACAGGAAAACTGGTGAATAAGCTGCTTCACCCTCGTGCGCTCGTAGGAGTGAGTATTGTAGAGTGAACAGTTGGTCTGGGGGTGATGTGGCTGGTCACTGGTGAGAGATTTAAAACTACAGCTACAAGAAATGCTCGTCGTCCTCACTGCAGATGTTTTCTCCGCCATGAGCATCGGCTTTTGGTACACAATAAAAGCTTCTCATAGTTTCTCATGAGGTATTTCCAGAGAGTGTAATAGCGCCCCCTATGTGGAAAATCAATTGTGGCCCTCCAGCTGGAGGTGGCATTATTTGCAATCAACCCATTGCTACCCATGAGTATCGCAATACTATGTGTTGTGATACTGTATTGATTGATTATATTGATTATGATGAATAGTTTAATGTACAGATTAGTGGGTAGTATTGTGTTGTGTTTAAATGCTTGACCACTAGGTGGCAGTGTTGCTAATTAGCGCAGTTATGCTGCTCTGTGATAGTCTCAGAGTTCTGTTTAAAGCACAGAGAGCATCATGAAGACAAAGGAACACACCAGGCAGGTCCGAGATACTGTTGTAGAGAAATTTAAAGTTGGATTTGGATACAAAAAGATTTTCCAAGCTTTAAACATCTCAAGGAGCACTGTGCAAGCGATCATACTGAAATGGAAGGAGTATCAGACCACTGCAAATCTACCAAGACCTGGCCATCCCTCTAAACTTTCAGCTCAAACAAGGAGTAGACTGATCAGAGATGCAGCCAAGAGGCCCATGATCACTCTGGATGACCTGCAGAGATCTACAGCTGAGGTGTGAGAATCTGTCTATAGGACAACAATCTGGCCTTTATGGAAGAGTGGCAAGAAGAAAGCCATTTCTCAAAGAGATCCATAAAAACTCTCGTTTCAAGTTTGCCACAAGCTACCTGGGAGACACACCAAACATGTGGAAGAAGGTGCTCTGGTCAGATACAACGAAAGTTGACTTTTTGGCCACAATGCAAAACGTTTTGCGTAAAAGCAACACAGCTAATCACCCTGAACACACCATCCCCACATGGTGGTGGCAGCATCATGGTTTGGGCCTGCCTTTATTCAGCAGGGACAGGGAAGATGGTTAAAATTGATGGGAAGATGGATAGAGTCAAATACAGGACCATTCTGGAAGAAAACCTGTTGGAGTCTGCAAAAGACCTGAAACTGGGACTGAGATTCATCTTCTAACAAGACTATGATCCTAAACATAAAGCAAAATCTACAATGGAATGGTTCACAGATTAACATATCAAGGTGTCAGAATGAAGTCAAAGTCCAGACCTAAATCCAATCGAGAATCTGTGGAAAGAGCTGAAAACTGCTGTTCACAAATGCTCTCCATACAACCTCACTGAGCTCCAGCTGTTTTGCAAGAAAGAATGGGCAAAAATGTCAGTCTCTCGATGCAAAACTGATAGAGACATACCCCGAGCGACTTGCGGCTGTAATCATAGCCAAAGGTGGCGCTACAATGCATTAACGCCAGGGGGGGCAAATAATTTTGCATGCCCAATTCAAAATTTTTTTATTTAAAAAAAAAGTTTGAAATATCCAATAAATTTCGTTCCACTTCACGATTACAATTTCATATCTTTATGTTTGAAGCCTGAAATGTGGCAAAAGGCATTGCAAGGCACTGTATATATATATATATATATATATATATATATATATATATATATATATATATATATATATATATATAAAATCGTAAAATGATCTGTATCATGATACGTTTCGCATCACCAGGTTCTTGCAAATAGACAGCTGCAAAAGGCACTGCAAGGCACTGTATATATATATATATATATATATATATATATATATATATATATATATATATATATATATTTAATCGTAATATCTGTATCATGATACGTATCGTATCGCCAGGTTCTTGCAAATAGACAGCTCTAATAGTTTTACAGTGTTTTTCTGTTATTATAGATTCAGCATTAATGCCTGTGAATGTTATGAGTGTTGGTGTCCAGGTCCATTCCTCTATCCTCACAGTTACAGTCACAGTCGGTCACGCTATCACAGCCCGAGCGCAAGGGCAGGCCGTTCGTCCGCCGCATCAAAGCCATTCACTCAAAGCACAATTGAGAGGGAATCATTCTGATTTATGGCACATTCCATTAACTGAATTATCTGCGGCTGTGATGAATTGCTCAGTCATAATAATTACATTTGCATAATGTCTTTTCTGCTTCATTTCCGCCCTTACATGTGTTCGTAATTACTGGAGAAGCAGGACGGCGCAGACCTGCCCATATTTCTCCCTTAACTTCTGCTCCATTTTCAGAAGTTTACCTCCGACGCTTGTTCTGAACGGGAGCTGCGGGATTAGCACACGCACCCTTCAGAATACGATGAGGTTTTCGGAGGAGCTGAGGACGTCTACACGTAAAACCCAGACCAACAAAAAACATTAAGGCAACGTTCTGTATTAGTCTTTAAAGAGTTCTGATAAGTGCTGATAGAATATTGTTAATCCAGTATGTTGTGTATGGTGAAGGAGCTTTTCAGGCACAGCAAGAACAGTTTTTAAGTAATATTAACATTACAACTGACAACACGAACACTGACTGCACATGAAATAATCAAGTTGGCCATTTTTTTTATTATGTTGATCCAATTAGCTAGCAAGCTAAACAAGCAAAGTTAATCATTTCCCAACAGCAAAATAACAGATATAACAACGGTCTTTGACAGATTTAGTCTGACTGACTGACTGACTAAACTGACTGACTAATTAACTAACTAACTAAATGACAACTAAGTAACTGACTAACTAACTAACTGACGGACTAACTGACTGACAGACTGAGTGACTGACTAACTGACTAAGTAATTGACTAACTAATTGACTGAGTGACTGACTTATTGACAAACTGACTAACTGAGTGACTGATTAACTAACTAATAGACTAACTGAGTAACAGACTAACTGATTAACTAATTGACTAACAGAGTGACTGACTAACTGACTAACTAATTCACTAACTAAGTAACTGACTAACTAATTGACTAACAGAGTGACTGATTAACTAACTAATAGACTAACTGAGTAACAGACTAACTGATTAACTAATTGACTAACAGAGTGACTGACTAACTGACTAACTAATTAACTAACTAAGTAACTGACTAACTAATTGACTAACAGAGTGACTAACTAATTGACTAACTGAGTAACTAATTGACTAACAGAGTAACTGACTAACTGACTAACTAATTAACTGAGTGACTGACTAACTGACTAACTAATTGATTAACTGAGTGACTGACTAACTGACTAACTAATTGACAGACGAAGTGACTGACTAAATTACTAACTAATTGATTAACTGAGTGACTGACTAACTGACTAACTAATTGACTAACTGAGTGACTGACTGACAGACTAACTAATTGACTAACTGAGTGACTGAGTAACTGACTAACTAATTGACTAACTGAATGACTGACTAATTGACTAACTGAGTGACTGACTAACTAATTGACAGACGAAGTGACTGACTAACTGACTAACTTATTGACTAACTGAGTGACTGACTAACTGACTAACTAATTGACTAACTGAGTGACTGACTGACAGACTAACTAATTGACTAACTGAGTGACTGACTAACTGACTAACTAATTGACTAACTGAGTTAACTGGCTAAATGGCTGAGTGACTAACTGAGTGACTGACTAACTGACTAACTAATTGACTAACTGAGTGACTAACTAACTGACTAACTAATTGACTAACTGAGTGACTGACTGACCGACTGACTAAATAATTGACTAACTGAGTGACTGACTAACTGACTAACTAATTGACTAACTGAGTTAACTGGCTAAATGACCGAGTGACTAACTGAGTGACTGACTAAATGACTAATTGACTAACTAACTAATTAACTAAATACTTACTGATTGACATACTAACTGATTGACTGACTGACTTATCGACAGACCGACCAAAACTTCAGAAATAACACATATAACAACTGTCTATGATAGATTGAGGCTGGCTGGCCAACTAACTAACTAACCAACCAACTGACCGACCAACTGACACAACTGTATAGTTACACATGAACAACATATGCAACAACCATGTAACTACTAGTAAATTAGCCACTGCTAAAGATAGATTACAGTAATAGAGCTGATGTAATTACACATACGTATTCATTTCTTTTTGGCTAATGTAATTATATACGAATATCTGGATAGCATATTCTCCCTCATAAATACATAAATATTCTAATTTGAATTATGTAATGTAACTATATAAGGTGTACTGCTGTATTCCATCTGTAACAGTGGCTACATCACTAGTATTTGTATGTGTTGTTCATGTCAAGTGTTATTACAGACACTTAGTATGAAGTGGGGTCGGTCTGATCAGTGAGCATGTGATTGAGCTAATAACAGAGACTGAATTATCTGGAATGAAAGTTATGTCTGTGTTTAAGGGTCGATGTCTTCAGCTCTATGAACGCAGCCATTGATTCAGTACTGTTTAGATATTTTGAGACACTCAGAAAAGCACTGTAAGTGATACTCTCTGGCGTGGGGGGCAGGGGGAGTCAGGCTTGCTAGTGAATGGGGGTCTTTTGTCTGGTTTTCTGTTCTCACGTTCACTGTTATATTATGTAATTGTTACCGTAATGCAGTACAAATATGCTGAGTCAATAGTCTCAGAAGCTGAGTGGAGCCAAGCTGTGGTCTTTGGAGCAAAACACAATGCTAAGGTTCTACATAAGGTTAGACTACTGTGAAACGTCTTAAGATTATAAAACCCTCTATCTGATCAATACGTGTACATTCACCAGTAAGAACACCAGATCTGATTAGAACAGATGTAAATAATCATACATACAATACAAAGTAACATGAATATCTTATTGTGAGAGAAGTAGATCATATCTTGAGCTCCAGTTTGAAGAACAAAGTTAGGTTCCAGATTCTCCTGGACGCCCCAGACATTGTATGAATGTATTCAGTTCCTTCAGCAGCAATCTTGATTTAGCTTAATGAAGTACTGAGCAGTCAAAGCAGACCTACCCCACTGTCCCGGCCATGTAATAGCAGTTCTCTTTTGCTGCTGACAATAAAAGAGTATTCGTTTGCCTCGTGCTTTAGATGGTAAATTTGGTGTCAGAAGTGGGGTAGCTAACCACTACACCACCGTACTAACCACTACAGCACTGTGCTAACCACTACACCACCGTATTAACCACTACAGCACCATACTAACCACTACACCACCGTACTTACCACTACACCACCATACTAACCACTACACCACCATACTGACCACTACACCACCATACTAACCACTACTCCACCATACTGACCACTACACCACCATACTAACCACTACACCACCATACTAACCACTACACCACCATACTGACCACTACACCACCATACTAACCACTACAGCACTGTGCTAACCACTACACCACCGTATTAACCACTACAGCACCATGCTAACCACTACACCACCGTATTAACCACTACACCACCATGCTAACCACTACACCACCGTACTAACCACTACACCACTATACTAACCACTACACCACCATACTAACCACTACACCACCGTACTAACCACTACATCACCGTACTAACCACTACATCAATATACTAACCACTACACCACCATACTGACCACTACACCACCATACTAACCACTACACCACCGTACTAACCACTACAACACTGTGCTAACCACTACACCACCGTATTAACCACTACAGCACCATGCTAACCACTACACCACCGTACTAACCACTACAACACCGTACTAACCACTACACCACCATACTAACCACTACACCACCATACTAACCACTACACCACAATGCCGCCTATATATCAATTAAATTAAATTTAATTAAATGAAATCTGAATCTAAATCCTTGGCGCTATGAAACACTACTGATTACTCTTTGACTAGTTGCAGTTGCATATTTCCACCAGGGAGGTCTCCAGACCCCCCAACCATATACAGTGTTGCGTTAAATATTACATAGTTAATTATATTCCTTTATTCTATTTCTAAAAGATACAAACATGGTTAAAATATCACCAACACTTTTCCTAATATCCCTTTTCCTAATATCACCAACACCTAAGACTTCTAAAAGATATAAAATAAATGTTTTGTCAAATTCTGATCACGATTAAATATCTTCTTTTCTGATTATAAACACACCTGGACTGTGGATCGAAAGGGTGGACTCTGCGCTTTCATGCTTGCTAAGGAATGTCTGCTGTTTTAATGAGCTGTGAGCGAGGTGCCTTGGGCTAGATGGGTCTGGCTCTCCCCAACATGGGAGCTGAGGACGTCTGGGTGATGAGATTTCAGCACCTTGGATAGCGTTCTTGTTTCCTGGCCTACAGCGTTGCCAGTTATTGCACCAATTATTGCTCTGTCTGTCAACAGAACAGCCATTTGGTTATGACAGTGATTATGCATTGTATGCACATATTTGCCAGTTAGAGGTTCTGGTTCTGTCTGGGTTTATGGGTAAAACACGATAAACAAATGGTACAAAACTGTAAATAAACAAATAAATAAATAAATACTAGTAATTATAAAAGTAGTTGTTGTTATTATTATTATTATTATTATTATTATTATTATTATTATTATTATTATTATTATTATTATTATTTTATTATTATTACTATATTAAGTCAGTGGAACTATTTTTGATGTAATGGAACCACTTTTAATGCAATAGAACACCTTTTAATGCAATAGAACACCTTTTAATGTAGGTCAGTGGAACCACTTTTAATGTAATGGAACCACTTTTAATGTAATGGAACCACTTTTAATGTAGTGGAACCACTTTTAATACAGGTCAGTGGAACCACTTTCAATGTAAATCAGTGGAACCACTTTTAATGAAGTGGAACCACTTTTAATGTAATGGAACCACTTTTAATATAGGTCAGTGGAACCACTTTCAGTGTAAATCAGTGGAACCACTTTTAATGTAGTGGAACCACTTTTAATGTAATGGTACCATATTTAATGTAGTGGAACCACTTTAAATGTAGTGGAACCACTTTTAATGTAAGTTAATGGAACCACTTTTAATGTAATGGAACCACTTTTAATGTAATGGAACCACTTTTAATTTAAGACAATAGAACCATTTTTGATGTAATGGAACCTTTTTTAATGTAATGGAACCACTTTTAATGCAAATCAATGAAACAAATTCAATGTAATGGAACCACTTTTAATTTAATGGAACCACTTTAAATGTAATGGAACCACTTTTAATGTAAGACAATGGAACCACTTTTAATGTAATGGAACCACTTTTAATGTAATGGAACAATTTTAATGTAGTGGAACCACTTTAATGTAAATCAGTGGAGTTTTCCATGCTATTTTGGAGCATTTCTATTGGTCCATTCATCAGCATCAAATTTTCACATTACTTTCAAATGAAGTAGAAAAAATACTAACAATACTTTGTTGGACCACCTTTGGCAGCAATTATAGCCTCAAGTCTTTTTAGATATGATGCTTGGCACACCTTTTGGGCAGTTTCTCCCGTTCTTCTTTGCAGAACCTCCCAAGCTCCATCAAGTTGGATGGAGAGCTTCAATGCACAGCCATTTTCAGATCTCTCTAGAGATCTTCAATTAGATTCAAGTCTGGGCTCTGGCTGGACCACTCAAGAACATTCACAGAGTTGTCCCAAAGCTACTCCTCTGTTATCTTGGCTGTGGGCTTTGGGTCGTTGAACCTTTATCCCAGTCTGAGGTCCAGGGCGCTCTGGAGCAGGTTTTCTTCAAGAATGTCTCTAAACATTACTTCAATCATCGTTTTCTCAACACTGACTAGTCTCCCAGTTCCTGCTGCCAAAAATCAACACCACAGCATGATGCTGCCACCACCATGCTTCACTGTAGAGACGGTATTGGCCAGGTGATGAGCAGGGTCTAGTTTCCTCCAGACATGACGCTTGCCATTCAGGCCGAAGAACTCAATCTTTGTTTCATCAGACCAGAGAATTTAGTTTCTCATGGTCTGAGAGTCCTTCAGGTGTCTTTTGGCAAACTCCAATTGGCCTAAAATGTTTGTCCTTCTGGAAGGTTCTCCTCTCTCCACAGAGCAGCACTAAAGCTCTGTTAGAGCGGCCCTTGGGTTCTTAGTCACCTACCTGACTAAGGCCGTTTTACCCCAATCACCCACATTGGCTGGGCTTCCAGCACCAGGAAGAGTCCTGGTGGTTCCAAACTTCTTTTATTTACAGATGATGGAGGCCACTGAGCTCATTGGGACCTTCAATGCTGCAGAAGTGTTTCTGTACCCTTCCCCAGACCTGAGCCTCGTCTCGGAGGTCTACAGACAATTCCTTGGACTTCATGGCTTGGTTTATGTGTGTCTTTCCAAATCATGTCCAATCAGCTGGATTGACCAAAGTTGGACTCCAATCGAGTCGTGGAAACAACAGAAGGGTGATCAGCGGAAACAGGAGCAACTGAGCTCAATTTTGAGTGTCATGGCAACGGCTGTAATATTTATTTTGGAATAAGACTGTAACATAACAACATTTGTATATATATTTATGTGTGTGTATATATATATATATATATATATATATATATATATATATATATATATATATATATATATATATATATATATATATATAGCAAAGCTGAAGCTCCCTGAGATTTCCTCAGTGTTCCCGGGCAGAACCCGAGCTGTCCGTGAATACCCCGCCGCAGGAGATTTTTGTGGCTGCGCACGTCGCCCCGGGGCCGGGCTGAGAGTCCATTAGGCGCTGTCCCGCAGGCACCAGACGGGCCAGATCGATGGGCTCGGCCTGTCACTTCTCATTTGGCCGATTTTTCCAGATGCATAAAGCTTTCTTGCTTCATTACCCGGCGAGAGACGGTGAGGAGACAAACGGGCCGCATGCTCTGCCCCTGAAAACTCACCTCGCCCATGCACGCTGCACGATCTTCAGATAGCAGCTGCAGAGAAACACTGCGGTATTAAATATCTGATGTTAAACAGCCAGAACTGCAGAGATAGAAAGATGCAACGATGGATTGAGGTGCGTCAGTCTGAAGCTGTTGGCTCAGCTGGAAGGTTCTTCAAACATATTTGATTATTGCACTGAAGGAATTCTTGGGCTACCCAGCAAACACGAAACGTTGCCACAGCAGCATCTACTTTCTTGCAACCTTGCCAAATGGTGGCGTTTTTACACTGTCTGAACAAGGTTGTCACAATGTTCTCACAACGTAACTACTAAATAACATTGTTTTATGGTATTATATTATACTTCCACAGTTCCATTGAGTTCCATGCAGATATAATGGAATGTATGAAGGAATCTAGGAGTTTGTGACAACGTACTGATAATGTTGTCACTATGTTATCACAATGTTGTCATACGGCACCGCAACAGTATGTTGTCATAATGTTGTCCCTATGTTACTGTGTTTGAATGATAATTAGTATAATTAAAAATATATAGAAGTAACGTCACTGTCCAATGAACAATAAGTATCTCAAAAATAGTAACTTTACAGCATGGGAATGATGATGATCATGATGATGCTAATGATGCTGATGATGGTGATGATAATGATGATGATGGTGGAGATGATGATGGTGATGATGATGATGACAATAATGTTGATGATGATTGTGGGGATGATGGTAATGATGATGATGGTGATGATGATGATGGTGATGACAATAATGTTGATGATGATTGTGGGGATGATGGTAATGATGATGATGGTGGGGATGATGGTGATAATCATAATGATCATGGTGATGATGGTGATGATGGTAATGATGATTGTGATGGTGATGATGATGATGATGCTAATAATGATAGTTATGGTAATGATAGTAATGATGGTGATGATATTATAAATGGATCAATAGGACAGATCCAAATGTAAAAATCCGATTCTGTTGATTCCATCATTATAAACTAAGAAAGTTTTTCCTTCATCTTGTAAAGTTGTTCTTTTGGAGGTTTTGTTCCAACATATGAAAAATGTTTCCCAAGATGTTTAAAAGTCTTGTTGCACTAAAATGAAAATTCAGGAAGCACATGCCAGAATATATAAATAAATAAATATATAAATAAATTACAAGTAAGTAATGATCAAAAATCTTTACTGATAAAATTTGAATTTGACAAAACTGAGCTGAGTGATAACGTAGCGGCAACATTGCCAGTACATTGTCACAACCTCCTAGAATCCTTCATACGTTCCATTATATCTGCGGGGAGCTCCATGGAATTGTGTCAAGCTAACAACAAGCTGATCTTTCTACAGTGATATGTGTGTGTCCCAGTGATAGCAGTGAAATTTCTATTTAACTTTAAACAGTTTTGCATGATTGCCTCTGTTTGAAGTTCAGTTTAGCCCAACGTTTGGAGTCTAAACACAATCTAAACTTTTTAAGATTTTATTAATTTTAATTAATTAACTTTCATTCTGTTTTCAGAATGTTTTAATTCTGTATGTTGAGCAGAGTGTTGTTTCTTCAACTGGTATCAAGTCTAAAAGTTACTTGGTGGTCTAGCTATTCCTGATATTCTGTCCACTTGTCTAACAGTCTCTCACAGAAGCTGTTAAAAAGTTTCACATGGCTGATGTTCTCTGTGATGATCTACTGCTACATATTTGATGACTTTTCTTTATTTGTTTTTATTCAGCCAATATATTTGGCCTTTTTGTTTTTTTTATCAACTAAAAATGTGTCTGTGGTATTTGTACCTGAAAGACTTTCTGGAATGTGAAAGTGGGGACTGAAAGCCAAATTAAATAACAACAACAACAACAACAACAACAACAACAACAATAATAATAATAATAATAATAATAATAATAATAATAATAATAATAATAATAATAATAATAAAATCTGCCATATCTATAAACAGCAGCCTCCTTAAGTAAATCTAGTGAATCAATTTTTTTCTGAAGAATCCATATAACTAATGATTTGAAGCCACACTGAAACATGATACTATGGTTTCCTGCTCTACGAGTGGTGCCAGTGACTCCAGCTGGAACCTTTACAGGTGGGGCGTCTGTTAATAGTGCTACCAGTAATTATCACTGCTGTTGTTTCCCCGCTTCTCCTGAACACATGCGCTGCTGAGGCGAGTTTAAACATCAGGTGAGTCACTCGCAGTGACTCACGCTCCGACTTATCGGCCAGGACTGTGAGATGGAAATATCAGTGTGGGTGTCCATATTAAATGACGTGCATCATCCGTCCTGAGCTGCTTGAAATGCAGCCCACGCACTACTCTCGCTCGCCATGGCGTGATAGTATACCTTCATGGCCAGTGGGACTTTTATTTATGTATTTATTTGATATACTATATACAGGTTTTAGTATACAGCCCATACTAATGACACTGGCAGACAATATAATTTAAATAATGTTCAAATTTAATTATTTCATTATTTATAATATTATGCAGACACTTACTGGACCGGACCCTAACTTTAGACCCCAGATATTAAAGGTGTGTACTTGTTATTTAAGTTATTCTGTATATATAGGCACATACAAAGGTTTGGGCGCCCCCTGGACATGATTTAAAACTTATTCTTCATAAAGAGCAGCTGGTCTTCAATATAAAAGATACATGTTTCTCATAGTTTAATAGTATAAATAGTGGGATTTTTATTTATTTATTTATTTATTTATTTATTTATTATATATATATATATATATATATATATATATATATATATATATATATATATATATATATATATATATATAGGTTTTAGCATATAATCCATAATAACATAATTGACAGACAATTTCTGTTAAATTTTATTTGATTATTTTATTATTAATAATAACATATTGTTCATAATTATGCAGTCACATTCCAGGCCCTAACTTTAGACCCCAGATATTACAGTTATGTAGTTATTATTGAAGTTATTCTGTATATTCAGTTATTCAGGCACATACAAAAGTTTGTTGAATTTCTAAATAAAAAACAAACTTAACTTGTTCGCACACTTTCAGTGCTGAATTACTGTGAACACATGTGGGAAAAGATACCTGTGCACAAGATCTAGCACCTTTTATATCATCTCTGTGCAAAAAGAAACAATTATTTCTAAAATAGTAACTTTAAATGTAAGTTAATGGATTCATTTCAAGTGATTGTGGAGCATTTCTATTGGTCCATTCATCATTACACTTTCACAGGATATAAAAAGCAGTTCATGTTCAAATGATATAGAAGATACATGTTTCTCATAGTGTAGTAGTATATCTTTATAGGCAGTGGGATTTTTATTTATTTATTTATTTTACTATATAGAGGATTTAACATACAGCCCATACTAACGACACTGACAGACAATTTCTGTTAAAATTTGAATATGGATGCAGAAACAATGCAATGCAGGTATTTTCCAGACCCTAACTTTAGACACCAGACATTACTATGTAGGATTTTTGTATTTATTCATAAATATTTTTTGTATTTATTATTTATTTATTTATTGTGCTATATAGATGTTTTAGCATATGGCCCCTATTAACATCATTGACAGACAATTTCTGTTAAACTGTATTTGATTATTTTATTATTAATAATAATATATTATTTATAATTATGCAGACACTTTCCAGACCCTAACTTTAGACCCCAGATATTAAAGCTATGTAGTTATTATTAAAGTTATTCTGTATATACAGGCACATACAGAAGTTTGGGCTATGTTTTGTTGAATTTCTAAATAAAAACGAATCTTAACTTGTTCTTCACGCGGATCACACTTTCAGTGCGGAGTTGCTGTGAACACATGTGGGAAAAGATACCTGTGCACAAGATCTAGCACCTTTTATATCATCACTGTCCAAACAAAACTCCAAAATAGTAACTTTACAGTGGAGGACAGAAATGTTCCTGCCTTTTAATGTAAGTTAATGTAAAGAGGTTTCATTCTAAGTGATTTTGGGGCATTTCTATTGGTCCATTCAATGTAAGTTAGTGTAAAGAGTTTTTATTCTGAGTGACTTTGGGGCATTTCTATTGGTCCATTCAATCTAAGTTAATGTAAAGAGGTTTCATTGTAAGTGACTTTGGGGCATTTCTATTGGTCCATTCTATTCTAAGTGAATGAAGTTCTATTGGACACTACCGGTTAAAGGTTTAAGAACACTACCAGCCAAACGTTTTGAAACTGTTGGTGAACCATTGGCTGGTAGTGTTCTTAAAACTTTGACCAGTCGTGTTATATATAGATATATATAACACAGCCTGGCTTACTGATGCCCTGCGACCTCCATAAACATAAACCATTTAGAAGATGAATGAATGAGTGTATTTGCATATTGCAGACTTCAACGATGTGCCATCCATCACACCCATATGAGCTTGTTTAAAACGTATATATAATCATAATTTAACATAACTCTCTTCTAGGAAGGCTTTCTGATCATTCTGGAGTGCACCTTGTGCCCATTCAGTCAAATGAGCATTGGTGAGGTCAGACAGTGATGTTAAATGAGAAGGCCTGGCTTACTGATGTTTCATGCCATCCCAGGTGCAGTCCACTGGAGTTACTCCACACCAAACTCTTCAGACCTTGTGTTTATCAATCCAGAGTCCAGTGGTGGAGCTTTACACCACTCCAGAATCCAGTGGTGGAGCTTTACACCACTCCAGAATCCAGTGGTGGAGCTGTACACCAGTCCAGAGTCCAGTGGTGGAGCTGTACACCACTCCAGAGTCCAGTGGTGGAGCTTTACACCACTCCAGAGTCCAGTGGTGGAGCTGTATCCCACCTCAAGGTCCAGTGGTGGAGCTTTACACCACTCCAGAGTCCAGTGGTGGAGGTTTACACCACTCCAAAGTCCAGTGGTGGAGCTGTACACCACTTCAGAGCCCAGGGTTGGAGCTTTACACCACTCTAGAGTCCAGTGGTGGAGCTTTACACCACTCCAGAGTCCAATGGTGGAGCTTTATACCACTCCAGAGACCAGTGGTGGGGCTTTACACCACTCCAGAGTCCAGTGGTGGAGCTGTACACCACTTCAGAATCCAGTGGTGGAGTTTACACCACTCCAGAGTCCAGTGGTGGAGCTGTACACCACTCTAGAGTCCAGTGGTGGAGCTGTACACCACTCTAGAGTTCAGTGGTGGAGCTGTATCCCAGTCCAAAGTCCAGTGGTGGAGCTTTACACCACTCCAGAGTCCAGTGGTGGAGCTTTACACCACTCCACAGTCCAGTGGTGGAGCTGTACACCACTTCAGAATCCAGTGGTGGAGTTTACACCACTCCAGAGTCCAGTGGTGGAGCTGTACACCACTTCAGAATCCAGTGGTGGAGTTTACACCACTCCAGAGTCCAATGGTGGAGCTGTACACCACTCTAGAGTTCAGTGGTGGAGCTGTATCCCAGTCCAGAGTCCAGTGACAGTGATATATTCTACTGCCAGTGGTTGTCTATAGAGACTGCTTGGATATGTGCTTGATTGTATATACCTGGTAATGTGGCTAAAACAGCTGAACTCAGTAATTGGGAGGAGTGACCCCATACATTTAGATTCATAGTGTATCAGTATTGCAACTTACAATATCATCATAACTATATACAGAATTAGGTACAGTCTTAGTAGGTACTGTGTAACTAATTGATTTACCCTCTACAGCAGGAAACACTCTGCGTGCTGATGTTTAAGTGTGTTCAGCCGTCTCGAGTCTTGCCCGTATTCATTAAAGTAAATAAATGCAGTGAAGCCACTGGGGGCCGCAGCATGGAGAGCAGTTTAGCATTAGCATTGGCGCTTCAGCTCCCTGGACACTGAGCACGATCACACTCACGACGCTCAGCTGCATTCATATTTCATCAAGCCCATGGCAAAGAGGCTATAGATAGCAGAGGTCTCTCTCTCTCTCCGTCTCTCTCTTTTTCTATCTCACTCTTTCTCTATCACTCCCTCTTTCTCTTTGTTTATCTATCTCTCGCTATCTCCCTTACTCTCTCACTCTCTCTTTCTCTCTCACTCTGTTTGTCTCTCTTGCTATCCCTCTCTTTCTTACTCTCTCTTTCTCTCACACTCTCTTTGTCTCTCTCTTTCTATATCACTTTATCTCTCTTCCTTGTTATCTCTCTCTTTCTGTCTCTCTCTCTCACTTTCTCTTTCTTTGTCTTTGTCTATTTCTCTCATCCTTTCGCACTCTTTCTCTCTCTCTCTCTCTGCTTGTCTCATTCTCACTTTCTGTTTCTCTCACTCTCTGTCTCTCACTCTTTTTCTTTGTCTATCTCTCGCTCACTGTCTGTCTCTTACCACTTTTACTCTCTCACACTCTTTTTGTCTGTCTCTCTATCTTTCTCTGTTTCTCTTACACTATTTCAATCTCTCTCTTTCTGTCCCACTGCCTCTGTCTGTCTCTCTCACTATCACTCTTTCACTCTTGCTTTCTCTTACCAAAGATTAGCTCCGCCCATTCATTTTAACATAGACTAGCTCTACCCATTCATTTTAGCACAGATTAGCTCTAACCATTCATTTTACCATAGACTAACTCTAACCATTCATTTTACCATAGATTAGCTCTACCCATTCATTTTACCATAGATTAGCTCTACCCATTCATTTTGGCACAGATTAGCTCTACCCATTCATTTTACCATAGACTAGCTCTAACCATTCATGTTACCATAGATTAGCTCTAACCATTCATTTTACCATAGATTAGCTCTACCCATTCATTTTGGCACAGATTAGCTCTACCCATTCATTTTACCATAGACTAGCTCTAACCATTCATGTTACCATAGATTAGCTCTACCCATTCATTTTAACATAGACTAGCTCTACCCATTCATTTTACCATAGACTAGCTCTACCCATTCATTTTACCATAGACTAACTCAAACCATTCATTTTACCATAGGTTAGCTCTACCCATTCATTTTAACATAGATTAGCTCTACCCATTCATTTTAACATAGACTAACTCTAACCATTCATTTTACCATAGACTAGCTCTACCCATTCATTTTACCATAGGTTAGCTCTACCCATTCATTTTAACATAGACTAACTCTAACCATTCATTTTACCATAGACTAGCTCTACCCATTCATTTAACCATAGACTAGCTCTAACCATTCATTTTACCATAGATTAGCTCTACCCATTAATTTTACCATAGACTAACTCTAACCATTCATTTTACCATAGATTAGCTCTACCCATTCATTTTAGCACAGATTAGCTCTAACCATTCATTTTACCATAGACTAGCTCTACCCATTCATTTTACCATAGACTTGCTCTAACCATTCATTTTACCATAGATTAGCTCTACCCATTCATTTTAACATAGACTAGCTCTACCCATTCATTTTACCATGGACTAGCTCTACCCATTCATTTTACCATAGACTAACTCTAACCATTCATTTTACCATAGACTAACTCTAACCATTCATTTTACCATAGATTAGCTCTACCCATTCATTTTAACATAGACTAACTCTAACCATTCATTTTACCATAGACTAGCTCTACCCATTCATTTTACCATAGGTTAGCTCTACCCATTCATTTTAACATAGACTAACTCTAACCATTCATTTTACCATAGACTAACTCTAACCATTCATTTTACCATAGGTTAGCTCTACCCATTCATTTTAACATAGATTTGCTCTACCCATTCATTTTAACATAGACTAACTCTAACCATTCATTTTACCATAGACTAACTCTAACCATTCATTTTGCCATAGGTTAGCTCTACCCATTCATTTTAACATAGACTAACTCTAACCATTCATTTTAGCACAGATTAGCTCTAACCATTCATTTTACCATAGACTAGCTCTACCCATTCATTTTAGCACAGATTAGCTCTAACCATTCATTTTACCATAGATTAGCTCTACCCATTCATTTTAGCACAGATTAGCTCTACCCATTTATTTTAGCATAGACTAACTCTAACCATTCATTTTAACATAGACTAACTCTAACCATTCATTTTAGCACAGATTAGCTCTAACCATTCATTTTACCATAGACTAGCTCTACCCATTCATTTTACCATAGATTAGCTCTACCCATTCATTTTAACATAGACTAGCTCTACCCATTCATTTTAGCACAGATTAGCTCTAACCATTAATTTTACCATAGACTAGCTCTACCCATTCATTTTACCATAGACTAACTCTAACCATTCATTTTACCATAGACTAACTCTAACCATTCATTTTACCATAGATTAGCTCTACCCTTTCATTTTAACATAGATTAGCTCTACCCATTCATTTTACCATAGACTAAGTCTAACCATTCATTTTACCATAGATTAGCTCTACCCATTCATTTTACCATAGACTAACTCTAACCATTCATTTTAGCATAGACTAACTCTACCCATTCATTTTACCATAGATTAACTCTATCCATTTATTTTACCATAGACTAGCTTTACCCATTCATTTTACCATAGACTAGCTTTACCCATTTATTTTACCATAGACTAGCTTTACCCATTTATTTTACCATAGACTAGCTCCACCCATTCATTTTACCATAGATCAGCTCCGCCCATTCTCACTGACATCATAAAGAGAATTTCCGCCCATAGTGGTGCAATACAATCGGAACAGAGCTCATTTGCATATCTATATCATTCTTTCATATGTTCTCTTTCCTCTATGGAATGGAGTGATAGTGAAAGGGTCAGGTGTTAAAAGCGGAGACGATGTGCCAGAGCGGAGCAGTAGCAGGTCGGGGTGTTTTATTTACTCCTGTGTCCCTCAGGTAACACACTTTAGGAAGATGTATGAGCGCAGACTTCTGGCTGGCGTACGGATCGTAGGTCCAACATTGAGCCAGGCCATTAAAAGAGAAGGAGCTGAGGAAAATCTAACTACCTGAAGATAAAGCAACACGGCGAAAGCAGGCCACGCCAGCGCTAAACAATGGGCTCCGCGGCCGTAATTACGATTTGGCAACAGGCCGCAGTGCAGACGGGTCCAATTATTTTGAACGGCGGCCTAAATTTAGACTTCATAAAGGTCGAGCGCGTGAAAGAAGTCTGTTCTTTTAGCCCGTGTTGCCATAGTTCCCCTTTGAAATGACAACAACGTGGCCCGAAAATGCCTCCTGATTGCGTTATTATCTATGATCTCATTGACAGCCTCCGTGGAGCTCCGTTATAGATTGACTTGGCAGAGCCGCGATGGCCACTGATTGCGGCGGAGCAGGAGGCACCGAGCCAGCGTCTATCCACAGCCGAGAAGCGCTGCGGCTTATTGGCACGACGGTGGAGTGAATCACTTACAAATTGGATAAAATATCGTTCAGGTTTTGTAAAGCATGTTTGCCTCTGGAGCACAAATTTAATTCCGTGAGGGTTTTGTCATCGGCGCCGGGATGAGAGGGAAGGAGATATTTCACGCTCACTCAAGTTGTGGAGGAATGTTTCCTTTTTTAATTATTTGCTAGATTTTCTCTGGGCTTGATATTCACAGCGGCTCCCGTCGCATTAATGTTCATCAAGAAATAAAGTATAGAACGTCATGTGACCTGTAAGCATCCTGATTACTGAAAAACAAGCAGGGCAGAAGATGGGCACACGGGTCCAATAGACACACATAGGGCCCAATTTAAAGTACTCTGTTTCAGCTCCTGTGGTCCTATACAGGCCTGTCACATTATTATGACCACCTTGTACTTTCTCTCACTCTTTCTCTCTCAGTCTCGCTCTCTTTCTCTCATTCTCTTTATCTCTCTCCCACTCTTTCTGTCCCTCTCTTTTTCTTTCACCTTCAACTCTCTCTCTCTTTCTGCCTGCCTCATTCTCACTCTCTCTCTGTCTCTTTTTCTTTGCTCATGTGTCTCTTTGTCTCTCTCTCTTTCTGTTTGTCTATTTTCTCTATCTCTCTCTGACTTTCTTTGCTCATGTGTCTCTGTCTCTCCCTCACTCTCTGTCTCTCTCTCTTTTTCTTTCATTCCCATGCTCTCTCTGTCTCTCCCTCACTCTCTCTCTGTCTCTCTTTCTTTGCTCATGTGTCTCTCTGTCTT
>CM038726.1:33318413-33675913 GCA_021613375.1 Megaleporinus macrocephalus | reverse complement strand
GGATTGTAGAGGGAAAATTAAAGAGACTCCGAATGGCCTTCCTAAGGGCTACTCACCTCAGAGCACGTTCCTGCCCACTGAGCCCTTCATCTCATTAACCTGCTCAGAAACAACACCAAAACAAGCCTACCTGGCTTAATATTTTAGAACAAATCTTCATAAATAATTAAAATATAATAATATTAACCTCAGTAACTCTGAAAACCTGCTGGAGCCCATCCTGATATCTCCTCACCTTCAACTCATAACCAGACTTACACCTTCATTTACTGGAGACATTCAACTGAACTGCTTCCTCTACTGCTCAGTGGTGAAACTTGAACTTGACGTGATTATGACGCTAACAAATGCCTCAGAGAAGACCACACAGTGATTTCAGGGTCAGTATCTTTTGTTTCCCATTGTCTAGCAATGCAATCCAGACCTATTCTCTCCTCTGGCCTCTTCCTTTATAACATTTCTATACCCTCAGTCTTCATTCTATCACTTCTCCGCTGATCTGCAGCACCTCAAAGATCAAACATTCATCGTTATTATCTCTGGTTTCTCAAAGACTGAAACAGAAAGTCCTATGTTGTTGTGGAGGAAGCACAACACACTATCATCCTGTAAAGTCAGTGGCTTTTATTTTCACTGAGTTATGGTTTTAAATGTCTCTGGTCCTTCACCAATAGCAAGGCCGCCTAGGGTGCGCCTAAGTACTATACAAGTTTATGATGTTCTGGGATCTGTATCTCCGCTTGTATGAAGGCTAGCAATTTATTTATTTTTTATTTTTATTTTTTTTTCTGGGAATGCCATATCACTCTGGGATTAATAAGGAATTGTAACCCTTTAGACTCCAGTTAGAGGAGATTTCCACAGGCCAAGGTCCTTCATCATTTCTAACGTGTGTTCTGATTCAGTGGTGTATCCTGTTTACTGAAGTAGTCTAGTTTCAGCATCTTATACCATCAGCTACTGAAACACCAACACATCCCACATACCGTTCAGTATATTTCAGTATATTTACTTCAGTATATTTTACTGTTTAAATGCTGAACTGAATGAATAATTTATAAACTTCTAATAAATTTTAAGTAAGAACAAGAGCTACATTTAAAAAAACAGAATGCTTTTTAAAAAAAGAGCATCTTAAAGTGTTTATTTATAGAGAAAGAAAATAAAATATGTGTCTTCTTGTTAACTCAGCTTCACAGATTAACATGTTGGTTGTACAGAGCGGTGTTCTTCAAAACTAGACGAGCAGGTTCATTCCAGAACCGTTCCTGTTAAACACTCAGTTCTCTCTGTTCACTTTTCTGCTTTTAGAACTCCTTATTCTTTCTGACTCACTTTAGTCTCCGGCTGCTGCTCCTCGCTTCGTACCTCACCAGTGTGCGCAAGCCACACGCCCCAATGTGCACAGATCTGATTGACTAAGGAGCCTTCGGTGATCTTACAGCGCACGCGATTGGTCTCTGAGTTCACTGTGCCATAAAGCCTGTATACCGTAAAGACAAGAAAAGCTCCACCGCTTAAAATAAACACAGTCAAAATTAAATAATTCTGGGTCCGGATCCGGACCGTGGTCCGCCTATTAGTGAGCTCTGCCTTAGATGCTTGAGTAGTTGGGCCCTACACTCTTCTAGTCATGCTATTTTCCATGACAACACTTGGGGTTTAATCTTAGTTTACTTTGTGTTAGAACTTCTGATGTGACCGGGGATACCTTAATACTAACTACAAGCAAACCGACCACAAACATATAAAATGACTAGAATAACATGTTCAGTTAGAGGGAGTCAGTAATTGGAAGAAGAGGAAAACTTGGAGTTACGAACACAGCACATAAAGAGTGTTGGGGGGCCGCCTTCCAAAGAAGACCCCCTGCGTCTATGGCTGAAGCTCTAAATTTAAAATATCCACCCAAACCTCCGTATGTCTGTTCTTTCCATTCTGTGGAGGAGAACCAGCACCAGAGCTTCCTTATCCAGAGAAATGTCTCACTTATGAAGCTCCGAGGAAGCAGACGTGTCGGTGCTGGTGAGTCTATCAGTTCAGTAACTGTTTTCTGATCAGTGTCCACCGCGCTAGGCTATCTGGACTGTAACTAACACCCACGCAGAGCGGCTCGGGCAGCTGGCTGGACTTGGGTTTAACCGCCTTTCAGAAATATAAACTCACCGTCTGTGTGTAGGAGGACACGCCCACCTTCCCACTGTGCAGGTACTGATACGCTTCAGTACTTTTATAGTTTTTCATTACTGAACCGTCTACACCTTCCGAGAGTACAGAGTAATTAAATATCTCCATAAGTAACCTCAGACCACCTTCTCATATCACCCACCCACTGTGTTATTAACCTCAGACCACCATCTCATATCACCCACTGTGTTATTAACCTCAGACCACCTTCTCATATCACCCTCCCACTGTGTTATTAACCTCAGACCACCTTCTCATATCACTCACCCACTGTGTTATTAACCTCAGACCACCTTCTCATATCACCCTCCCACTGTGTTATTAAACTCAGACCACCTTCTCATATCACCCACCCACTGTGTTATTAACCTCAGACCACCTTCTCATATCACCCTCCCACTGTGTTATTAACCTCAGACCACCTTCTCATATCACCCTCCCACTGTGTTATTAACCTCAGACCACCTTCTCATATCACTCACCCACTGTGTTATTAACCTCAGACCACCTTCTCATATCACCCTCCCACTGTGTTATTAAACTCAGACCACCTTCTCATATCACCCACCCACTGTGTTATTAACCTGGGAGGAGACAGTGTTGTCCCATTAGAACTTCTTACTGTCTCTCTAGTCTCCTCCCATGTAACTGTATTCATGTTGGTTAACTGAGCTGAAGTTCTAACACAAAGGTGGAAGAAACATGGGCTTGAAAGTGGGTGTGGCCAAATACGGTGAATAGGAGGACCAAAAAAGGATCCATGAATTTATTTGTATTACATTTTGCTCAACACATGAATTCCTTAATGTTTGAAATTCCTCATTTTTTTTTTACTTTTTAACTCTTTCATGTTATTCCAGTTTTAACATTATATAACATTTATACTAAGCTGCACAGGGCAGCAATACAAGCATGTGTATGTGTGTGTGTTTTATTTAAATGTCCTTATCCAAGTCATTCCTAGAAATGGAAAACCAACTAGGTCCCAGAATGGAACCCTGAGGGACACCATCAGTTCTATCAAGAAAATCTGATTTGTGGCCCACTGTGTAAACACGCCGGCTTCAATCTTCTGAATAATTTGTGAATCATTTAACAGCCTCAGGCCCGAAACCAACATGCCTAGGTTTGTTCAGAAGCAATTTATGATCTACTGAATCAAAGGTTTTAGGTAAATCCACAGCGCAGTGCTGTTTTTCATCCAAGGCAACAATGCGATCATGTATCACAACCATAGTGACTGAACTGGAATCAGTTTTGTAACCAGATTGAATATCATAAAAAAAAAGATAAAGATTTTATCAAATAAAACTTAATCTGGGGTTCAAAGATCTCAGACCTTTTAATAGTGCCGGATGGGTGGGGGCGGGGCATAAGCAGCTTTCCAGTAATGGTCTTAAAAATAAAATATGAACGAAAGGCTCCGCAATAATATCCAAAGTGTCAGACTTGTCAGGACCTGCAGACGTTGTTTGTGTTCAATGTGTTTTGGAGCTTTACAGACTTGAGCAACTGGAATGGGTTTAAAATCAAACAAATCCAGATTTCCTTCAGCTACGGTGGTGACATGGGGTGGGACAGATGTAATTACATTTACGCCGTCACGTACAGACCCTGCGTGAATAAGATGTTTATTAAACTGCCTGACCGTGGCAGCTTCGTCTGGTATTTCTTCAGAGCCAGACAGTATTTGCTCAGGGAGGCTTGAGGCCGTGTGTGTACCTGACAGGGATTTAATCTGTTCCCAAAATTTTTTAGGGTTTATTTAGATTTTCTGTACCTGACCTAAAATAAAACAGGGATCCTTCACTATACTGGGACATGGAAATAGTTTCATTGGTGTTAAAAGTTGTGGATGCTGTCTGTTGTTATATATAGTTATACAGAGCTATACAGTGTATGAAAGAGGGATTGGTGTTAGTGTTTCAGAAGTCTTGCTGGTGAGCTGAGTGTGGACGCTCTCTTTAAAGAGTCATTGCTGTTCAGTACTCAGTATTTATTAAGATGCTTATTTCCATGTTGAAACTGAACAAAAAAGGTTTGACATTGTGGGTTGCCGAGCAACACTGAAACTATTTTACTGCATTTTTACCATAATTTTACTGTAGTTGCAC
Organism: Megaleporinus macrocephalus; assembly: GCA_021613375.1. Lineage (NCBI taxonomy): Eukaryota > Metazoa > Chordata > Actinopteri > Characiformes > Anostomidae > Megaleporinus > Megaleporinus macrocephalus. The sequence goes on along the minus strand of CM038726.1, from coordinate 33,671,612 downwards.
TGTAGTTTCATTATACTTATGCTGTAGTTTTGCACACATTTCATCATAGTTTTGCTGTGGGTTTATTGTTGTATGACCAGTTTTACTGTAGTTTCATTGAAGCTTTGCCATAATTTTTACTGTAGTTTAATTGCAGTTCCACCATATTTTTACTGTAGTTTTACTGTAGTTTTAGCATAGTTCGACCATAGTTTTACTGTAGTTTTACTGTAGTTTTACTGTAGTTTTAGCATAGTTAGGCCATAGTTTTACTGTAGTTTTACTGTAGTTTTAGCATAGTTCGACCATAGTTTTACTGTAGTTTTACTGTAGTTTTAGCATAGTTCGACCATAGTTTTACTGTAGTTTCATTGTAGCTTTGCCATAATCTTACTTTAATTTCATTGTAGTTTTACCATGGTTTTATTGTAGATTAATTGTACTTTCACCATAGTTTTACTGTAGTTTTAGCATAGTTTGACCATAGTTTTACTGTAGTTTCATTGTAGCTTTGCCATATTTTACTGTAGTTTAATTGCAGTTTCACCATAGTTTTACTGTAGTTTCACAGTGGTTTTACTTTATTTTTACTATAGATAGATAGATAGATCTTTATTGATCCCTTTGGGAGGGTTCCCTCAGGGAAATAACAAAGCTGTTGAGGACATTGAGGTTGAGGTTGCATTCCTATTGGTCCTGTCATCATGGAACTTTCACATGCTATAAAGAGCAGCTGTCGTGTGTAAATGATAAAGATAAATAAAAATGGAGATATGTACACATATACATTGTATATAGTATTATGTTTAGTACCTATAGTTTAGTATAGTACCAAATTAAGTATAGTACCATATAGTATTATACAGCATAGTAGCTTTTGTGCTGCTGTGGTTTTATTGGCAGTACAATGTTTGGAGAAAAAATATAAAAAATTTAAATTAAAAAAATATTTCATGCTGAATCTGGTGAAGTCAAAACCCCCACTGTGGGGAATGGGGATTAGGGGGTCTATGATATTCTACGGAGTGCTCCTGGTTTTCCTGTGTAAGGAATAGTTATTATCGGATCATTTCCAGCACCAGGCCGGCCTTTGTCTTTGTCTGTACATGCCAATATGGCTGCATTGGGAGCTCAAGCTGGGCCACAGCTCTCCAGCCAGTCATCCACCACTCTCTCTCTCTCTCTCTCTCTCTTTCCCAGTGGCCGTGTCTCGGCCATCTCCTGATGAGCTCCCCCGGGAGGCCCTTGAAGTATGCCATGTCCTCTCGCTGTCAATAACCTCCACTGGCCGCTCGCTCCTTTGCTCCTTATGCTCACACGAGCGGATGAGAAGCTCCGCTCCTCAAAGCTGGATGTACTACAAGAGCCTTGGGAGTGTGACTGAGCGCTGGAGTGACTAACATCCTCCACGCTGGTGCTCTCGTGCAGCAGATCCGAAACCTCTGGTCACCCCCTCAGCAGGGTGGGCCGATAGTACTCAGTCATTAAACTGTTAATTGCTAGAAACTGGCCAGTTTAGTCCTGAGCTGGTACCAAGTGAGGCTCTTTGGAGTCACATCCCTAAATTGATCTTTCTTTAAAGAACCATTTTTGTATGAGAACCTTGTGAAACCTATATCCAAGAACCGTATAGGAACCCTTAAAGAGTTTTCAAGTGGTTAGTGAGGTGAGTCGACACTTCCGTGATATAGTTTGTTCTTAAAAATGATGGTTCTTCAAGGGTTCTTTAGTAAAGGCAATGGTTTCTGTTTAGAACTAAGAGTTCTATTGAAGTGGTTCTTTAGATTGATGGAGAATGTGCTGTACATGGTTCTATATCCCTCTGAGACCCAGAAAAATTAAAGTTTGAGAATTTCAGAATAAGTCTACTAGATCACCATGTTTTTTTTCTTTTCCAAAAACATTTGGAAATATATAGTGGACAACAGGACATTGATGTTGATGTCATATTTCTTGTTTCCTGTTCTGCATCAGTCCAAAAACCCTTCTATAACATCAGCACCAACTCAATCATAGAAAATAATGTAAATGAAAACTAAGTAAACAAACCTTTTTTGATATCATTTCCACTTTCAGCAGTATAAGAAATATTTCAAATGCACTGTATATGAACATAAACAAGAAAATAATAACCTAATAATAACCTATAATAACCTATTCCAAAGGTTACCATTACTTTGATTTAAAAAAAAAAAAAAATCTAGCTTGAAACTGCTTTTAGGCACACTAGCTAAACCTGTGTTAATCACTCCTTGAGCCAAAGTTTCACACTTTCGACATGTAGTACCCAACCTCTCATATCCATTTTATTTAAATATTCTATTTTTAAATGTACAATTATGTAACATTTTTAAATAAATTAGGAATAAATTAAATTAGTAATTAATTAAAAATAAAGTAGTAATTAATTTACATGTTTAGATGTTTACAGACCTTACATGTTGCAAAAATATCTCTGCCTCAGTCAAATTAATTTAATAAAAACCAGATTTAGTAAGTCCCAACTTCCACTATAAAGGACTTAAAAAAGGAAAAAAAAAGTATGCTGTTAGGTAATAAACAGTGTTTTGAGAACTAGCTACACCAGCCTTATACCTAAAATATATAAATTCTAGGCTTTAGGAACATAATAAATGTATATTATTTGATAGCTTATCTCTAATACTCCCATAAAATGTGGTTACTGAGAGGCGGCCATATTTAAAAAGTGCTGCTTTTTTAAAATCTGCTTTCTTTAAAAAGTTGGTTCGTCAAAGATTCTTGAGGAAAGACACAAGGAACTGAAATAGAAAAACTAAATAGGTATAGCTATTGTTACAAGCTTGGCATTTCACTACACTTTTCAAAAAGTTGGTTCTTTCAGGGTTCTTCAGTAAAGGCAATGGTCCGGTTTAGAACTAAGAGTTCTATTTCTAACCATTTAATGCCTGCATAGTGATGTGGTTCCTCAGATTGATTGAGAATGTGTTGTATAAGTTTATGTTTAGAACCAAAAAACTGTTCTGCTGTTGTTATTAGCTTGGTACGGTACATACTATGCTCCTCCAAATGGTGGTTCTTTAAAGATTCCTTAGTGAAGACAGTGGTTCTATATAAAACCATGAACAGTCAAATTGATGGAGAACGTGGTGTATATGGTTCTATTTGACACCGAAAAGTGTTCTGCTGTTATAAACTTGGCATTGTACATACTATGCTCCTCAAAAAATGTGGTTCTTCAAGGATTCCTTAGTATAGAAGGTGGTTCTGTATAGAAGTAAGAGTTCTATATGGAACCATTTCATGCTTGCATAGTGATGTGGTTCCTCAGATTGATTAGAAATGTGTTGTATATGGTTCTATATGACACTGAAAAGTATTCTGCTGTTGTTTAGGCTTGGCATTGTACAGCATACACTCCTCAAAAAGGTGGTTCTTTAATGATTCTTTACGAAAAACAGTGGTTCTATATAGAACCATGAACACTCAAATAACTCAGTGTGAATGGTTTTAATATGGTTCTACATGGCTCCGAATATAGGTTCTGCTGTTGTTATGTGTTTGGCATTGTACTACATTCCTAAAAATGATGGTTCCTCATGGGTTCTTTGGGAAAGAGAATGGTTCTATATAGAACCATGTACACTCAAGGAAACATTTGCATGGTTCTTGGCTTGGTGAAATGGTCTTTCAACTTGAGTGTGTTGTATATGGTTCTGTAACATTTTTGAAAATGGTTCTATATGGCACCAAAAAGGAAAGGGTTCTGCTTCTATTATAAGCTTGGTATTAAACAAACTACTCTCCTATAAAAGGTTCTTCAGTGGTTCTTTAGTTAAAAATGATGATGAAATTGTTCTTCAGATTGATGGAGAATGTGTTGAATAAGGTTCTACTTAGCATAGCATTGTACAAACGCTAGTCTAAAAAGATGGTTCTTCAAGGATTCTTTAGGAAAGATAGTGGATCTATGCAGAACCATGAACACTCAATGAACTTGTTAGATGCTTAAATTGTTTTAATTGTTCTTCAGGTTGATGGAGAATGTGTTGTATATGAGTCTATGTAGAACCTTTTTTTAAAAATGGTTCTATATTGCACCAAAAAGGGTTCTGCTGTTATAATTTTGGCACAGTTCTTTAAGGGTTCTTGTAAAGACAGTGGTTCTGTATAGAGCCATGTACACTCATTTGACTATTGTTACACCAGGATTTTCCTCCCATAAGGAACGAATAAGGTGTTAAAGTTCGCACACCCGGATTACATCACAATAATAGACGTAACTATGTAGGATACCAGTACCATGTACCATGGGATGCCATAGCGACCACTTAGCAATTTTCAATCCATTAATTGCAAGCAACCATCTGAGACACCATAGCAACTCCCTAACAACATCCTAGCAACCATCTGGGACATCATAGCAACTGCTCAGCAACATCCTAGCAACTGTCAGGAGTACCACATCAACTGCCATGCAACCACCTTAGCAATACAAATCAATGACCTGGCACACCGTGGCAGCTGCCAAGCAGTACCCTAGCAACCAACTTTCATAGCAACCACCTAAAAACGCAAATAAACCTCTGCATGATTAAATGGTTCGCCGCATGGTGAAAATGGTTCTTCAGACTGATGGAGAACGTGTTGTATATGGTTTTAAGTTGCACCTAAAACAACATTCTGCTGTTATTATTATACCAAGTTTGTGTTTTAGTACTATTACACAAAGTAATGCCATTGGTGTAGATGGTGGGGTCCCTGAATAGGGGGTCTTACCATTCAGAGGTGGTCTTGATTCTATGTACAGTTGTGTTTGGTGGAAGGAAAATAAAATATCATTTATTCATCAACAAAACTGACTCAAACCACAATGTACATCAAATATAAATGTGTAATAAATATGTAATAGTTATGTAATTACATCTGAATAGTAGAGCAAAGCGGTAATGAAACTCTGTATTCTCCCAAGTGTTGTGGAGTAAATGAAGCACAGCCTTTATAGTGTAATAATACATAAATAAATAAATAAATAACCTCATTTCTTGGCATGAAGTGCCTCTTGGGGAGCCCAGCAATGCGTGTGCTTGCAAACATGAAACCCAGGCCGCATCCCCCCCGACCAAACCCCCACCCACCCGCGGCTCTGGAGAGTTCTCTGTGTCTGCCTGCTGGATTATCTGCAGGAGCTCGCTGGCTCTGCGGCGCGGAGATCCACTCGGCTCTCCGTTATTGGCTGTGTCCAATGCTGTAAAGACACTGTTAACCCACTGCCGCTGCAGATAAGGGAGCCACGGCCCGAGATAAGAGGAGGCCCAAGGATAAAGAAAGGACGCGGAGCCTCAGACGAGTGCCTCAGTCGAACAAGTGCTGGGGTCAAGCCTTAGTTGCGGTCAACGACGCACGTCACGCAAATCACCGGCACGTGCGGCCGTGACAGGTGGAGATGGGACGAGTTAGGAGCGGGCGGGAATGGGTCTGCCCGCGGATGTGGCAGGTGACCATTTTCGCATTATTGCCGAATCCCCTGACGGTTTTCTAATAATTGCTTCTCAAAATTGCTGTCTTTTACAGCGTGACAGCGTTTATAAACCAAGCCAAATCAAGATCGGGGGGGGAAATTGCTCGGAAAGCGATGAAGAACCGGCCCCCAGGACGTGTCAGGAAAGATGTTTAGTTGGATTTGCTCAGAATGGAGAGTATATACGGAGCGAGTAATTCCGTGTCCTCTTTATGTCTCATTATTTGAAGGCAGCTGAGAGGAAAGAGCCATCGTTCTTTGATCAGACCATTCTTAAACCAGGATTTTCCTCCCATAAGGAACGAATAAGCAACCCCCTAGCAACCAGTACCATGGGATCCCATAGCGACCACTTAGCCACTTTCAATCCATCAATTGGCACCATCTAAGACACCATAGCAACTCCCTAGCAACTTCCTAGCAACATCCTAGCAACCATCTGGGACATCGTAGCAACTGCTCAGCAACATCCTAACAACACAGCAACTGCCTTAAAACCACCTGGGATATCATCTCAACCACTGAGCAACACAAATGATCTGGCACACAGTGGCAGCTGCCAAGCAGTACCGTAGCAACCAGTACCAACCAGTACCATGCGTTGCCATAGCAACCACTTAGCAACTTTCAATCCATCTATTGAAATGACCTGGGACACCACAGCAACTGTCTTGCAACACTCTTTCTAACCACCTAGCAACATCTTAACGGCAGCCTAGCAACACTCCAGCAACCATCTGAGACACTATAGCAACTGCTTAGCAACATCCTAGCAACTGTCAGGAGTACCACATCAACTTCTTTGCAACAACCTAGGTTATCATCTCAACCAATCAGCAATATAAATTAATGATCTGGCACACTGTGGCAGCTGCCAAGCAGTACCCTAGCAACCAACTTTCATAGCAACATCCTAAAAGCACCCTTGCCACTTTCAGGAGTAGCATAAGGACCACTTAAGAATTCCCTAGTAACCACCCGGGACACCACAGCAACTGCCTTGCAACACTCTTTCTAACCACCTAGCAACATCTTAACGGCAGCCTAGCAACACTCCAGCAACCATCTGAGACTCTATAGAAACTGCTTAGCAACATCCTAGCAACTGTCAGGAGTACCACATCAACTTCTTTGCAACAACATAGGTTATCATCTCAACCAATCAGCAATATAAATGAATGATCTGGACACAGTGGCAGCTGCCAAGCAGTACCCTAGCAACCAACTTTCATAGCAACATCCTAAAAGCACCCTTGCCACTTTCAGGAGTAGCATAAGGACCACTTAAGAATTCCCTAGTAACCACCGGGGACAACACAGCAACTGCTCAGCATCACCTGAGCAACCATCTCGGACATCATAGCAATTGCCTAACAACAACCTAACAACCATCTGGGACATCATAGCAAACACCTAGTTAATTTATCAGCATCCTAACAACACCTCAGCAAGCACCTAGCAGCATCTTAGCAGCATCCCAGCAATACCTAAGCTACTACCTGGTACATCATCTCAACCACCTAGCAACAGCTTAACAGCAACCAAGCAGCAACATGGCAACCACCTAGCCACATCTTAGCAGCATACAAGCAGCACCATAGCACCCACCAAGCAACATCTGGTCAGTATCCTAGCTACACCAAAGCAACCAGCTAGCAACATCTTAGCAGCATCCTAGCAACCACCTGGCACACAATAAGAACCACCTAGCAACACCCTAGCAACCTCCTTGCAATGTCATAGTGATGCTTAATAATTTATAGGTCTGATCCCCTGAGCTGATAGGACATGACTGCTTCCTGGCATTGTGTATAGGGCTGCCCACCGCTCTAGGCAAGTGTGCCCACTGCCCCCTAGTGTGTGCGTGTACACACCTTCTTTTTGTGTTCTCTAGATACAGAGTATTAGGATTTTGATTTATTTGTTTTACAACCAAAACTAGAGGAAAACTTAATACACTTGATGGAACTATTAATATAATATGTACTGAGAATACAAGAGACAATTAATTAATAAATAAACTAAATATTTAAAATTAAAATCAGCTAAACACTAAAATGTACATTAATATATATATATATATATATATATATATATATATATATATATATATATATATATATATATATATATATATATATATATATATATCAGGGACATCATAGCAACCACCTAGCAACATCTTATCAGCATCCTAACAACACCTTAACAAGCACCTACCACCTATATATTCCTAAAGGCATATTCCTATATATACCTATAAGTTCCTAGAAAGTTTCCTAGACATCTGACTTTGCTCAAGGCCTAGAAACCCCAAAGAGTTTTCCACTGATATTTAGGAATAAACACATAAACATGATAAGACTGTACATGTATCACCAAATTCAGTGCACAATAAATAATCTCCTCTTCTGTGTGTGAACCCAATGTGGTACAGGTTGAAAGTTTAGCATCTGAAGTTTCTCCACTTCTTCTAATAAGTTGCGTCAGAAACAATTCCTGGAAAATGAACTGTGATCAACATAATCACACTGAATATTCCTGAAGGTCTCTCAAAATCAGAGCTCGCGTCAGTCCATATGCTAATGGTTATGTTGCTCTGTGTGAGAGAGAGACGGTGTACGGTGGAGGTTCACTGAAGTGGAAGCGTGTGGGGGGAGCCTGGAGAACGCCTTTGGCAACAGAAATCAGCGCTGTAACATATCTGACCACACAGTCAGTTGCTGCCAGACGTGTTCATGATCTCAGTCTGTTTTCAAACCAGACGTCACCAATTAAGCATCAGAAATGGGCAGCGATTTAAGGCGCACTCTTGAAAAAGATGGTTCTTCAAGGGTTCTCTAGCAAAGACTATAGATCTGCATAGAACCATGAACACATATGGAACCATTAGCATGCTTAAAGAGTTCTTTACATGGATCTTTGTATTGATGGGGTATGTGAAGGTAATTGGTGTAATCCACTACACTATATCTACCACCACTGCTTTTACTGTGGTGGACAAACTCAGAGCATGTTTTTATTACTGATGTTCACAGACATTGACATACAGTATATTATCGTCACCTCCATTTTTGGCCATTTTTATTTTTCTATATTATATGAATGGAGCCGCTGCTGTTTACATTTTCTGAAACTTTCATGATGAATGGACCAATCAAGATGCTCCAAAACCACTTCAAAATAATTTCTGGTTCCATTGACTAACATTGAAAGTAAAGACACTTGCCATTTTGGAGATACTTATTTTCCATTAGACAACAACAATATATATTGCATATTGTATTTAGTTACATATATATTGTATAAACTGTATTAATTATATAAATAAATAGAGTGAGGGTTATAGAGGAGCTTTTAACCATAGATAATACAAATAAGATATATGTACATATATGATGTATTTGCTAATACATGTGTATTCATATATTACAGACATTTAGTGTAAAGTGGGATTGATATATACATCTGTGTAGAGCTGATGGATGATAACAGGCGATTGATGGTGTTAGGATGCTGCTAAGATGCTGCTAGGTGGTTGTTATAGTGTTTTAGGTGGTTGCTTAGGTATTGCTAGGATGCTGCTAAGATCTTCCTAGGTGATTGCTTTGGTGTTTTTACGATGCTGCTGAGATGTTGCTAGGTGGTTGCTATGGTGTTGCTAGGATGCTGCTAAGACATTGCTAGGTTTTTGTTAGGATGCTGCTAAGATGTTGCTAGGTGGTTGTTATAGTGTTTTAGGTGGTTGCTTAGGTATTGCTTGGATGCTGCTAAGATCGTCCAAGGTGGTTGCTGTGGTGTTGTTGGGATGCTGCTAAGTTGTTGCTAGGTGGTTGCTATGGTGTTGCTAGGATGCTAGTAAGATCTTGCTAGATGGTTGCTATGGTGCTAAGATGTTCCTATGTGGTTCCCATGGTGTTGCTAGGATGCTGCTAAGATCGTCCAAGGTGGTTGCTGTGGTGTTGTTGGGATGCTGTTGAGATGTTGCTAGGTGGTTGCTATAGTGTGGCTAGGATGCTGCTAGGATGTTGCTAGATGGTTGCTGTGATGCTGTTAGGATGCTGCTAAGATAGGTTGCTAGGTGATTGATGTGCTGTTGCCAATGATGGACAGACCAATAGAAATGCTCCAAAATTGCTTGGAATTTTTTTCTGGTTCCAATGACTTGCATTCAAAGTAAAGACAGTTTTTGACCTCACCTGTAAAGTTGCCGTTTTTCTTTTGACAGGTAAAAAAGTAGTGTCAGTATCACCCCCTTGCCCCCTGCTGCCCATCACCTGGCCCTGCCCCACCTCCCCCTCAGTTACTCTATTACTTCAGCCTTAGACGCTGGGCAGGTTGGGCAGCTGCTCTGTAAACATACAGTAGCACACTGACGGCCCCTTTAATGATACTCAGTGATACAGAGTTTCCGAAATGGTGCAGCGAACGCCCGACTTAATGCACCAGAGGACTTGTCAGCCGTTATAAAGGGCAGCCAGCAAACCTTTATGCACAAAAGCATTGTCTCAGGGGCAGCCAAAGTTATTAATCTTCATTTTTTTTTCATAAAAGGTCCCTTTGGAAATGTTAACGCTGCTGTGTGATAGGCTGTGTCGCCGTGATCGCTTCCATTTTTCCTCTCCTTTCATTCCGTAATGTGTGGTTTTATTCTCCCACTCCTCTTCATTACTCTACACAATGGCTTCGTGCATGTTTTATCAAGATAGCACATCATTTGCGAATGTTCTTTAAAGGGGACCTATTATGCTTTCCTGGGTTTTTCTACTTTCCTTTAGCTTTATATGCATGTAAACTGTCTGCAAAGTTATAAAGTCGAAAGTAGATGCCGGAGGAGAGACTCTGTCCATCAGAAACCACTTTTTTTTCAGCCGCCTGAAACACCACTTTGAAATATCAGGCTTTTTCTCTGTTATACGGTGATGTCATCTTGTAACATTGTCCTTATTGCCCACCTACTGGCAAGCTTGGCCACCCTCACACAACACACAGAGAGATAAAACAGTACTGATCAACGTCCTCGTCCAGTTTAGCTTGCGAATGTGAATCTACCAGCTTGTTCTGCCTGACTCTCAGGATCGGACTCGGACTCAAACTGATACAACTGATGCTACTGTAAGAGTTTTTAAACACTGTGTTCACTTACTGTTGACTCTATTGGACCCTTCTGATTGGACTGATTATAATGAATGGCTGATTACACCACTATTGTTTGTTAACCACATAGAACTACATGGAGTTACAGCAGTAAGGAATGGAAACCTGCTACCCAATTGGATGTTCTAGAACTTTCAAAGAGAGTTTCTGTTGAGTTGCAAAGTATCTGCATATTCACTTCAATATTATTTGTGGTTTGATGTGAAATAGTTAATCTGCCAGATGTTGTTGACAGTGCTGGTGAATGGAACCAGGGGTCGCCATGTCTACAACACAGATATATCCATTTTATTTACTGTCCAGCTACATCCTTAAAGCTATGCATGTTGATAGTCTGGAAAACCCTTCCACCTAGAATTAATAGTTGTGGGTTAACATCTTATAAAACCTATCAGGATCCATAGCCTTGGACATCAAGCAGTGTTTTGATTACCATTTCATGTGGTACGTGCTGTGAGGGGGCTTTACAAGGCATCTGGTTGGTCTGATAGGTGGAATCAGTCGGAATGGTGTAAACCAATGAGATTAAAGAGAAATAGAACAGTTATTCTGCATTTCATCAAAACTAATGGTGAAGGTTGTTCCAGCTTCTCTTCTATAGTACAAAGTCTTGGACTATTAGATGTCAGAGTTTTAGTCTTTTGGTTATAATGAAAGCTCTTGTTTGTTTGCGTTTGATTAATGAGAGTTTAAATTAACTGCAAGGTTTTTTTTACCATTAAGTTGGCAGTGAGAAAGAGGCTCTGTATGTAAATGACTTCATGAACTTCCCAGAATACTCGTTCTTCAGCATGATGAGAAGTTATATTAGCATTTGAAGAGCTGGGCTGATGATGGGCCCGAGGAAGCATCACCATGGCTACTAATAAATCCAGTGTTTAGCATTCTCAGAGTCTTTAATCAGAAGATGAGCTTTGTTCTTACAGCACACATACCAGAGGTTAGAGTCAGGGTTACTTTTTGGCTTCTATAGATAGCTTGGAAAAAAATCTAGTTCTATAGATAGATAGATAGATAGATAGATAGATAGATAGATAGATAGATAGATAGATAGATAGATAGATAGATAGATAGATAGATAGAGATTCATAAACGGATAGATAGATAGATAGATAGATAGATAGATAGATAGATAGATAGATAGATAGATAGATAGATAGAGATTCATAAATGGATAGATAGATAGATAGATAGATAGATAGATAGATAGATAGATAGATAGAGATTCATAAACGGATAGATAGATAGATAGATAGATAGATAGATAGATAGATAGAGATTCATAAACGGATAGATAGATAGATAGATAGATAGATAGATAGATAGATAGATAGATAGATAGATAGATAGATAGATGCATAAACGGATGGATAAGCAGATAGATAGATAGATAGATAGATAGATAGATAGATAGATAGATAGATAGATAGATAGATAGATAGATAGATAGATAGATAGATAGATAGATAGATAGATGCATAAATGGATGGATAAGCAGATGGATGGATGGATGGATGGATTGATGGATGGATTGATGGATTGATGGATTGAATGATTGATGGATTGATGGATTGAATGATTGATTGATAAATGGATGGATAAGTAAATACACAAACACATTTAGTGGTGTGAAAGTCTGGAGGTCTGGTGTGGTCAGTCCATTGTTCTGAGAACACCAGCAGCTCCCTTGCTTGGTCTGAGCTATATTGAGTGGTCATTAGAAGTCCAATAAATTAATACTGTTTACTTATCAGCTGTTTTGTCTGGAAGTCCAATAAAACTAGGGTGGTCACTGACTTCTGCCCAGTCCTGTGAACGGCTCTAACCTTCTGCTTGAGTAATGCTGTATGAATATTCTTACTGGTATAACTGGTTCCACCCTTCTGGCATCTTGACCTGTGCTGAGCAATAGCCGAACACAGACGAGAGAACAGCAATGTTCGAGTGAGACAGTTGCCTTCATTCCAACGTAAATCAATACATGGGGACCACTGTTGACCTTCTAAACATACAGATGATCGGTGTTTAGAGAGCATGCGGCGGAATCCAGGACCACTTACTCCTTCAGGACAGCGGCTCCGGCTCCCAGCAGAACAAAAGGACACCGTGGTCATGAAATATGCATGGGGCAGTTAACCTCAGAGCACGGTCAGGTATTTTCTCAGGCAGGTCAAAGCTTAAGTGGACGCCCTGAGCTGGTGTTTGTGCAGCAGGCTGTGGCTGGATTAGCCGTGAGCTCTGCCAAGGCCCCCCGCGGGGGGATGTGGGCCAGTGTACTAGCCTATCTGGAATTAGCCTGTGTTTCCTGACGCCTACAGATTCATGTTCTGAGTGGTAGACCGAGCGGCTGGACCGGTTCAGGCTGGGCAGACACTGTGTGATGTTTTTGACTGATTCTCCTAGAGACAGATTTTTACAATCTGAAGAGACTTTTTCAGGCTGGATGCAGGATTGACAGGGCAGATGATCTGGTCGTGCGTGAGGAGAAATTGGTAATTCTGTAGCCTCCAGATCGAGCTCCAATCAAGCTTTTTGAAATTTCAATTTAATGGCGTTTAAATCAAGAGCACATGCCTTTTCACAGTTCTTAATGATTGTGTACTGGATAGTACTGTATTATATTCTGAAATACTGAATTACAGGCTGAATTTGTATCAAGAAACAGACAAATTCTATGTAATATACAATATATATACAATGTCGCTGCTGTCCAATGGAAACCAAGTTTCTTCATTTTTGGTGATTTTCATTACATTACATAATTGGAACTTGACAGCTGCCCTTTACATTGGGTGAAACTTTCATGATGAATGGACCAATAGAAATTCTCCAAAAAAGTTTGGGAAAAGTTCTGGTTCCATTTACTTAACATTGGAAGTAAAGGCCTCTCCTGTAAAGTTAGAAATGTTTTTCTCTGGACAACAATGATACATAATTCAATGTCAGTTAATAGAAAAATTTTCTAGTGTGTGTGTGTTTAGTACGGTGTGTGTTTTACTGCCCCCTAGAGTGTAGGTTCCTTAGTGTGTGTGTGTGTGTGTTTAGTAGTGTGTGTGTTTTACTGCCCCCTAGTGTGTATGTTCACTAGTGTGTGTGTGTATGTGGGTGTTTCACTGTCTCCTAGTGTGTATGTTCAATAGTGTGTATGTATGTATGTATGTGTGTGTGTGTGTGTGTATATGTAGGTGTTTCCCTGCCCCCAGTGTGTAGGTTCACTAGTGTGTGTGTGTGTGTGTGTGTGTGTGTGTGTCTATGTGTTTGTGGGTGTGTGTGTGTAGGGGGGGGTGTTTCACTGCCCTTAGTGTGTGTGTGTTCACTAGTATGTGTGTGGGTGGGTGTTTCACTGCCCTTAGTGTGTGTGTGTTCACTAGTGTGTGTGTGAGTGGGTGTTTCACTGCCCTTAGTGTGTGTATTCACTAGTGTGTGTAAGTATATATAGGTGTTTCACTGCCCCCTAGTGTGTATGTTCACTACTGTGTGTGTGTATGTGGGTGTTTCACTGCCCCCTAGTGTGTTTGTTCACTAGTGTGTGTGTGTTCACTAGTGTGTGTGTGTCTGTGGGTGTTTCAGTGCACCCTAGTGTATATGTTCAACAGTGTGTTTATATGTGGGTGTTTCACTGTCCCCTAGTGTGTATGTTCACTAGTGTGTGTGTGTATATGTGGGTGTTTCACTGCACCCTAGTGTATATGTTCAACAGTGTGTTTATATATTGGTGTTTTACTGCCCCTAGTGTGTTTGTGTTTGTGGGTGTTTCACTGCCCCCTAGTGTGTATGTTCACTAGTGTGTGTGTGTTCACTAGTGTATGTGTGTTTGTGGGTGTTTCACTGCACCCTAGTGTATATGTTCAACAGTGTGTTTATATATTGGTGTTTTACTGCCCCTAGTGTGTTTGTTCACAAGTGTGTGTGTGTATATGTGGGTGTTTCACTGCCCCCTAGTGTGTATGTTCACTAGTGTGTGTGTGTGTGTATGTGGGTGTTTCACTGCACCCTAGTGTATATGTTCAACAGTGTGTTTATATGTTGGTGTTTTACTGCCCCTAGTGTGTTTGTGTTTGTGGGTGTTTCACTGCCCCCTAGTGTGTATGTTCACTAGTGTGTGTGTGTTCTCTAGTGTGTGTGTGTTTGTGGGTGTTTCACTGGACCCTAGTGTATATGTTCAACAGTGTGTTTATATGTGGGTGTTTCACTGCCCCCTAGTGTGTATGTTCACTAGTGTGTGTGTGTTCACTAGTGTGTGTGTGTTTGTGGGTGTTTCACTGCATGGGTGGGTTGAATGCGGAGGTAAAATTGCTCTGTGTGGCAAAAAATTCAAATTCTTTATAAGTGCGTGCCAGTCGAGGGTGGAAAGACGCAGCCCAGCACTCATACAGCCATGAGAGAGGGCTGGAGAATGCCGCCAGTCATGAGAGGCATTAGGATAACAACTGAATCCCAAGCCCCACCCCCTGTGGCAACAAGGTCACTAGACTCTACTTGACATTCAATCGAAGCGGCTGTCTTTCCTCTTCAGTCACTTGCCGCCGGTTGGGCCAGTTGATCGTCAGGCATAGTCTGTTAATCTTGCTGCCGTCTGGTTATGACTCTAACAACATGGAAACCTCAGACAGCAAGTTATGCTGGCCTTACAGCAAACGATTTTCAAGCGATATTACTGTCACAGACCCAAACCCTAACCCTAACCCTAACCCTAACCCTAACCCTAACCCTAGCGTTCTGATAAAATCAACCGTGTTTAATATTATCATAAGTCTGAAGTCTTGCTCACGCAAATAGTCACGTGAGCATTGTCGACCACCAAACGGGAAATTGCGAGGCAAGTACAGGAATGTCTGGCGGGTAAAGAAGTTGGACATGGAGGGGAGTCCGGCAAGGGTTCAGAAACTGTGGTTCTCCTGGACTGTACAGAAGGAGGAGAAACTGGTGGAGCTGTGGAGTGAGCTGTGGAGTGAGCAAGAGTTTCTCTTTGTCGTGTCTTCACGTTTATACCAAAGAAAAGGAAAAAAGGTGGACAGAAATCACTGAAGCCCTCGAAATCCCAGCCAAACAGGGCTTCAGTGTTTACAATTAGATAGATAGATAGATAGATTGATGGATGGATAGATAAGTTGATAGATAGATAGATAGATAGATAGATAGATAGATAGATAGATAGATTTAGATAGATAGATTGATGGATGGATAGATAAGTAGATAGATAGATAGATAGATAGATAGATAGATAGATAGATAGATAGATAGATAGATAGATAAGTAGATAGATAGATAGATAGATAGATAGATAGATAGATAGATAGATAGATAGATAGATAGATAGATAGATAGATAGATACATAGATTTAGATAGATAGATTGATTAGCGTAATGCTGACCAAAACATTAAAAGACTCTGAAAAGACATTTAATAGACTAAAGTCTGACTCCCTCTCACATCTAAATACTAGTCACAGAGTTTTAGTCACTGGCTATGATTTTGTAAAGACTGGGGGTCTTTCAGAGTCACTATTAACAAGACTGCTGTTAGATTCCTTTAGAGATTATTTCCCATTGATATGATTGAAGCTAGCTACATTCAGTTAAATGTACGGTTCACTGCTAGGCTAATTGTAACTGTAGCCCCGTTTTGCAGTGTCGTAGCATAGCATACTCAGCGGGGATTTTGAGGGCTTCAATGATTTCTGTCCACGTTTTTTCCTTTTCCACTCTGTCGTGGTATAAATGTGAAGACCCGCCACAGAGACACTTGTGGTGAAATTGTCTTCTGTAGCGATGCGTTGTTGGTGTCTTAAATTAATCTTTTACACTGACTTTAGTTGTAAATACAAATAAGTTTATTATACAAAGAAAGTACAGCATCATCTTCCAACATCCAGTCTTCCAGTGTCAGAGAGAGGAATCTCTCCTCATTGTGAAGTTCCTCTCATATGTTTTCAGACATAGCCGAATGAATAAAACCTCAGAAATTCTGAGCTGTGAGTCTGGTCTTTTATACCCAGGACCCCAAGATGTACACACATGGTCTAAATCACCTTCCCATATTTGCTGTAGAAGTGACTATGCTATAGGGTTTGTTAATACAAGCCATTCCTTTGCACGCACATGCTTTGCACAGCTTTATATGTATATAGAAAAAATGTATATTAATATATATAAAATGTATATGTCGGTATAGAAAAATATATATGAAAAAAAACACTTCACACTATTGCTCACTCCACAGTTCCACCAGTTTCTAATGTCTTTACCTGCCAGACATTCCTGTGTTGAAGGAGTTGCATGCGGGGGTGTGTTCCTCGCGGCTTACTGTTTGGTGGTGAAAGAGCTCTCCTATTGGTTGTCAACAATGTTCACATCACTATTTGTGTGAGCCAAGACTTCAGACTTATGATAATTTTAGACATGGTTGATTTTATCGGAACACTAGGACGAGAAATAGACTGACTTAAACCTGCAGTCTAGACCAGCTCACACTAAACGATTGAGATGATGCGAGCATGACTCTAGCAAGACTCTCAAGATTTTATTCCGAGATTGGAAAGTCTGTAACAGTAAAATCGCTTAAAATCGTTTGGTGTAAGTTCAGCCTTAGGGAGTTTGGTGATTTCAGGGTCCATGTTTCTGATTTCCTAAACACTAGCAATGCGATCCAGGGCTCTTTGGAAACAGTACATTTGAGGTCTACAAAGCTCTCTAAAAATTAAAAACCGGCAGCCATGAGATGTCTTAGGATGGCACCCAAATCCCCAAGCTGGGCCTAGTGACCTAACTGTGGAGAGTCAGGTTTCGGAATTCCCGAGACGTGGTTCAGGACTCGGGCGCCATTCTCTTGTGACTATCCTACTTCTCCAGATATCCGCCTTGCCAAGTGGCACTGGCACGCTGAGCTTCACCAGATTGTTTGTTGACAGCTTAACTGTCTGTTTATAAGCAACTGAGCACCAGCGAAATAAAGTGCAAGCCAATTTCCATAAAGAAAATATGGACATTAGTTCCCGTATTTATGGAAAGAGACACTGAACCCCATCCCGCCAGCCCCACTTTCCCTTCTTAGTGGCCAATATAGGCCCGTAATCACTGAAACAGCTTCCCTCAACCTTTAAAGTCGTTCTGTTTGGGTTGCAAAAAAAAAAAAACGGTCTCTCCACTCCCTAGCAAGCTCTCACGAGTCTCATTTGGTTTGCTGAATACATAAAGCATGAATAGCAATGAAGGTCGCCGAATTAGCATTTCCACAATAGCACCCAAGGTTTCTCGGCGATTATTTGCTGGAGTTGGGAAACAACAGAGGTGTCAGCGCTGACAGAGTGCGTTTACGCTGAACTGAGAGGCTTTTTGTCTGTTGTCTTTGTTGTGGCTCGCTAGATGAGCCATGCTTTACCTGAAGGTCCGGGTTAATGGAGCAGTGCTGTGCTCGGAGAAAGCTAGACTTAAATCTGCTCAAGATTTGAGGATAAACTTGTTCCACATCCTCCGTGGAGCTTCGCTTGTGTCCCTGTGAGTAGTACTTTGACCATTACTCTAAGAGCCTCTGGAGAAGGACTAATTGTATCTGGGAACAAAGGCTACGTTTCTTTTCCATTGGCTAGACCTTCAGGAGATGGAAAGGCCTCATTTGTTGGATTGACAAGCAAGGTATTTAGGAAGTGACAGCAGAATCCACAGTTGTCATTGGCACCTCAACCTGAAATGTTTTTTCTTACTATATATATATATATATATATATACTCAAACTGACAATGGAGCTCTAAAAGTCACTGAATTAACCCCTCACGTTCCAACACAGATTGAATACACACATTTGAATAAGTTATTTGTCTATATTTTTATAATTGTTTAGATGTTGATTGTCAAACTGTATGTAGATAAAATAAAATTATATATATGTGTGTGTGTTATAAATATTTTAGGCCCTCTAAGAGGGCGAAGAGGGCCATGACGGTTCCCCACGGCCCTACATATATGTGTATTAATGCATATTTCAGTAGTTGTCAATCGCTAGAAAGGTTACATTTGCCGGGTCTCGATCAAAGTTAGATAATGTAGCTTTTTTGTCAGAGGACGCTTACTGGAATAAGCATTTCTAAACATTTATGTAGGTCTTATGTCAACATTCATGACCAGCCTATGTCAGTCTCATGCAGCCTTATGGAGGAAACCTACTGTAAAGTGCTACCTAAAATGATTTACAGGCTCAGGGATTGCACAGGCTAGTTGACTTGTTGACTTTACTGCTCAGCAATGCCCTTTATGTTTGATGTTGCCTAGATCAAGTAATTATGATCCAAGGTTCATTGGAAATTTGAGGTTGCTCACTCTTATTAACTCGATTTCCTGAAGAAATGCTCTAAATGGCTATGGCTCTTTGGATCTTTGGACCTTCGGCTTGGTTAAATACATAAATACAAATATGTGCAGGATTCAGTGTCTCCATGAAGGCCATCAGTGTGATCCAGGGCTCGTCGAGGAATGCTTGTTACCAACCATTCCCACCCCTGTGGCTTTGTTCATGATGTCATCAGCGATTAGTCTGCATTGGCTCAACTTTTACATTTACATTCATGGTATTTACAGACGCTTTAATCCAGAGCGACTTACAAGAGTGCTCTGTGTTCAGTCAGAGCATGTATCCCAGCTAGTTTCTGTCCTAACCAGTAGCGACCAGTCCTTATAGGGGGAGACACAGACTCACAGGCTTCCACTTAACCCCTCACGCTCCAACACAGATTGAATAGACACACTTAAATAATTTATTTGTCTATATTTTTATAATTGTTTAGATGTTGATTGTCAAACTGTAAGTAGATTAAATAAAGTTATATATGTGTGTGTGGTGTGTTATGAATACTTAAGGCCCTCTGAGAGGGCGTAGAGGGCCATGACGGTTCTCCACTGGTCCAAACTACCAAGGGCCAGTGCTAAAACCTAGAGAGAATAAAATACAAGGTTAAATACAGCAGAAGTGAAATATGTAGCAATACGTAGTCAGAGCTGAAGAAGGAGTTCAATCCAATCCAATGCAATCCAATGCGTTATAATAAGTATTTACACAGAGAAGGTCTTCAGTCTAGGTTTGAAGACCACAGGTGAATCCACAGGGTATCTTTATAGTTGTAACAGCATGTTCTTTCACATGCTATTAGTAATAGCATGATGGTTTCTGCATTTGTAATTATACTATAGCAGCAGTGTGTTTGGTAGTAATATAATGCAACATATTCAATTAATTACATATAAACTACCTTTTTGGTAAGTGGGTATCTGCTGTTGGTGTGTCAGTATCGCCACATCACATAATGGTTTATACTGGTTATGCTGTCCAAAACCGGTTACCAATGTCCCAGCGTTGATGAAATGTTAGGAAAGCTGGGATTTCCAGTGTAAGTACTCTCTTAATGTAAGATATTACACGCTTTTTAATGCAGGACAATACTGCTGCTCTCTACTTACGAACGCCAATTCCAACATGCTTTTGATATCTTGGTTAATGAGTGCAACTTCTGAGAGTCAACGTGGCACAAGTACTGCCACCATTGTCCAGAATTCCAACTGCTGTGTAAAAGTCAGAGGCACATAAGCTGATGGTTTTAAAGTCTTAATCTGATCAATAAGTGTATGTTCACCACCAGATCTGATTAGAACAGATGTAAATAATCATACATACAGTACAAAGTAACATGAATATGTTGTTGTGAAAGAAGTAGATCAGATCTTGAGCTCCAGTTTGAAGAACAAAGTTAGGTTCCAGATTTCTCCTGGACGCCCCAGACATTGTATGAATGTATTCAGTTCCTTCAGCAGCAATCTTGATTTAGCTTAATGAAGTACTGAGCAGTCAAAGCAGGTATTAGATGAGAACTGTATATATATATATATATATATATATATATATATATATATATATATATATATATATATATATATATATATATATATATATATATATATATATACAGCTTTTGATCTAGCAATATGTCTGTTGTTTCTAGTTACTACTGAGAGGCCACATGGGCAATCTCTGCAACCGTGAAGCTCCAGTTCAAAACACACTGTAATCCGCCATAATGGCAAAATACCTGTGGGACGAAGCTAAGTGAAATAAAGATGGCCTGGATGAGAAGGCCTTGGTCAGCCCGGCTTCAACTACACAGCGCGGAGAGGAAACAGCACTGTCCAGACCTATTATGGCTCCTGAGAGAGGCTCGGCCCTCCACATCTCTCACATTAATTGAACTTGTGATGCATCGCCAACCTTAGGGAGTAGTGGCAGGGCCTGGTAATGGAAGCGGTAGATAAATAGTTTGTGTCTAACTCCTTTTTTTTTTTTTTGAGCCATCTCTTTTCACTGTTGCTTTTTTTTTTCCTCTTTCGCTCTTTTCCTCCTGCTCTGCGAGACAATGAGAAACGGAGGTTTATTTATATATTTTATGGCTCTTCGGTGCCGCAAATGGGGCAGAACGTGTTCAGATGGGTCAGAAGAGTCCCCCGAGGCGCTGTGATTTTCTGCCAGGTGGAAATAAAACGGAAGCAGCACCGTCTCTCTGTCTCACCCTGTCCCCACCCCCCGTCCCCCCCCCCTCCCTCCACCGTCCTGGAGACGAGACTTATTGTTTTCAGCTGGGTGTGGAGGGGAGGGGCGCCTTATATTCCAACGGTGACACCACCTTTGCATTGAGCTCAGGCTGGTAACACGAGATGCTGGTTTCATTTGAGCCCACTGACCTATCCATGCTCCACCCACCAATATGTGCTACCCAGGGTTCGGATTTAATGGGCGCTGAGAGGGTCTCGGACCTCCTAGAAGAGGCGATAAATGCTGTTAGCAGCCATGAAATAGTTTTTTGCTCATTCTAGACCAAGAGTGTGTGATTGCATTATGCAATAACATATGTTTTTGGGCAACGGCCAATATATTAACTGGGCTTTCGCCTATTTGTACATCCAGGTGAATTGGTTTTACTGGACCACTGTTGTGAAATTGTCATCTGGTAAAAACGTATGCTTACATATGCAGCTCGCAGGAAGGTCAGGGCTTTTTGGGACCCCCGCCATATAGGGCCATATACCCTGCAGCGTTATCTTGGGAACTTCTATTCGAGAGCCACTGTCCACCCAAAAGAATTACAACTTGGCCAAGTGTAGCCCAAAATGGGCGAAGAAGTAGGAAGGCGGGCCATAAAAGACAATGCAGTCAGTAAGACCACCAGATATGATTAGAACAGATGTAGATAATCATACATACAATACAAAGTAACATGAATATCTTATTGTGAAAGAAGTAGATCATATCTTGAACCACTGTCCACCCAAAAGAATGACAACATGGCCAAGTGTAGCCCAAAATGAGCAAAGGTGTAGGAAGGCAATGCAGTCAGTAAGACCACAAGATATGATTAGACCAGTTGGAGACATTACTGAGACCAGGGCAGCCCAAGGTGTAAGAGCTCAGAGAAACAATGCTACCGCAATCCCAAGAATAAAAATCTAGAACTCTGAACTGGTCCCCCACTTTATTCTGATGGCAAAGTTACGACACCACCATATCTAAATTCTGTGACTAAATCAGTTGATTTACTCCCCAAAAAATAGATTTGATTTCATTAGCTTAGAACATATAGGGTATTAGACTGTGTGTACTCATCAGCTTATATTTAATATGCAATATACATTGCCTTATAGTCAGACTTTCAACCATTCAAATTACAGTTTCATTGTTGCCGGACAGCTTTAAATAGCTCTGGCACCCAAAAAAAAGAAACAAACAAACGAAGAAAAAACACTTTTTGGATTGTATTAATAACTGAAATTGAATTTATGTACAAATATCTTCATAATAATTTAATCAAACCCTGACAAAACCAAAAAAATAACTAGCTAGGCCATTTTATGTCATAGCCTACAATTAATTACCCTATAAATGTAGGTGTTTTGAAATTTTGGCATAAGTATAAAAAGTTTGTACACCCCTTTCAACAGCAGCAATGGAAGGTGTGCCCCAGGGCTTAGTTATGGGCTCAAGTTTGTACAAATTGTACAAATTCACAGGGGCATTGGTAACCCTATACCACCTGATTCCCCCTTCATCCACCTCCTCAAATCTCACTGATGTTATCATTCTGATATCTTACACCAGGGGTGTTTAATTAGAGTTCAGTAAGGTCCAGTTAGAGGAGATCTCCTCAGGCCAAGGTCAGGACCATCATAACTTCTAATGGGTGTTCTGATTCAGTGGTGTATGCTGTTTACTGAAGTAGCCTAGTATCAGCATCTTATACCATCAGATACTGAAACACCAACACATCACACATACCGTTCAGTATATTTCAGTATATTTACTGTTTAAATACTGAACTGAAAGAATTATTTATAAACTTCTAATAAATGTTTTTTACTCATTTCAATAAAAACAAGAGCTATATTAAAAAATGGAATGCTTGTTTATAAAAAAAAGTAAATAAAACGTTCAGCCTACTTAACTCCGTTTGGAGCTTCCTGTGGGAAAAATAAACATATATGTCTCGGTCCATTCCTGGTTGCATGTTATTCTTTCTGACTCGCTTTGTTCTACAACTCCAATCTCATTGGCTGAGGAGCTCCTTTGGTGATCTTACAACGCACGTGATTGGTCTGTGAGTTCACTGAGTCGAAAAAGCCTGTATACCGAAAATACAAGAAAAGCTCAGCAACTTAAAAAAAAAAACACTGTTTGTTATATCTGTTTGGGTCCACACTGGACAACGTCTGGGTCCGAACCCGGACCGTGGTCCGCCTATTAGTGACCTCTATCTTACACTATATGGAGGCTCCTCTCTGTAGAGACGCAACTAACGTTCTTACCTGCAAAGCACTTTCCATCTGCTTACTGTCTTTTCAAACATATGTGGCTTAAACTTTGATTCTCATTAACCGGCTTATTATTGACCACTGGTTGCTGCAGAGCCACAACATCTCAACCCTTCCTGACCAAAGAGGCTGCTCTACTTCTCATACAAGCTTAAATCATTTACACACTCGATTACTGCAATTCCCTCCTTGCCGGCTGCCATTTCTCCTCTGTCCACACCCTCTTGAAGGTCTCCCGTGTGCCTCCTCTGCTGGGATCACTTCGCAAGGCAGTGAGAATCAGATACAAAGCTCTAACTATAGAGCTTCAAAGTGCTCTGCTCCACACTTCCGCTGCACCTTGGTTTGAAACTACACAGTGGGCTGGACAGACTAAGTTCGCTAACTTGTTATGTCCTTCCATGAGATCTAAGCGTGCTCAGTTCTTCAGCATCCTTGCCTCTTAGCAATGGAATGAACTTCCCCTGAAGTCCACAGTGGGCATTCTCTCTGTGCATTCCTTCCGCTGTGGTTCTGCTCTGCCTCTTCAGGCAATGGGCCCACCTTAAAACCTAGTGAGTTCTCAGATCCTTTAAATATACCGTCTACTGAGGTTCCTTCTCTTGGCCCAATTGTAAGGAAGTATGGAGCGGTTCCTCGGCCAGTAGGACAATCCAATGATGCACCATAAGTAAATCTTGGTGGACACAAGTGGCAAGTGGCGACATCGTTTTCAAACACTTGTTTTAAGCAAGTTCATCTTCTTAAACAGGGGTATTTAACTGTAGCTCTTCGAAAACCCACAAGAGGAGAATCCATGGTATTGAAACTATGAGTAGATGCTGCAGCTGAGGTCAGTAAACACTGCTCAGTGGGCAGAAACAAGCCGATAATGATAGTCATGCTTTCTTTTACAGACCCCTAAGTTCTAGGCATCTACCGGACAAGTGTGAGGTACAAACTCCAAAGGACTTGATCATTATTTGGGGTACCATCATAATGGTACTCAACCTAATCACAAAGTACATAGGTTTGCATTGCATCTTGCTTTTCCCACATGTGGTACGACCTGCCTTGACTCGACTCAACTCTGTTGGTACTACACTGATGGTATAGTAACCCCTCAGCCACTACATCAGAAAGATCTTCTCGATTCTTGCTGCTCTAGGATGATGCAAGAGGGTGCACTAACCCATTGGCCAGCATGAGCATATGTGTTTAGGCTGACCAACCAATCAGTAGTCTGTGGCATATGTATCCCAACTAATGGTCTTGGCCCAGTTCGCTTGGAACCTTGATAGAATTGATGGTACCAGGTTTGCTTAATGCTTTGCCTAATTTAGGATTCTGAGCTCTGCTTTTAACCCATCCATGCAATGAAACACATGTACACACCCCAGTGAACTCACACACACACTAGGGGGCAGTATGCACACTTGCCCAGAGTGGTAGGCAGCCCTACCCACATTGCCTGCACATTGCCAATTGGAGGTTAGGTGCCTTGATTAAGGGCACTTCAGTCAAGTCCTATCGGTTCAGGGGATTGAACCAATGACCTTCTGGTCACAAGGCTGGGTCCCTAACCTCCAGCCCATGACCGGAACCAAGTCAAGCTGGTACCATGTAGTGGAATAGCATTTACATTTGTGAGTGGACAAAGCAAAGGACAGTTGAACGTGAGCAGGCTGAGGATTCCAGTGATGATGTATGAATAGGCTTCCAAGGTTTGACATCTATGGAATAGGTGGATGGTAAGCCTGGTGTCCACCATGCCTCAGGTTTACTGGAAAACTCCTTATGGCGTGAACAGACTTCAGTCTCCAGTGTGATGTGATTGCTTGGAGGTTATTTACTCCTGCCTTACTTTGTCCCGCTCTGCATTGCAGCCCATAAACCAAAGGCGAAGGCATAAAATGAGGGGTCTCTTGCTTTTGTGTTTCAGAGGTAGGGGGCATTTTTGGCTGGAGTTTTTCAGATACCAATATTGAATCCCTGAGTGAATCCAATCTGACTTATCTGTTCTTTTTTTCAAAGACCGAAATGAGCTCTTTCATAGAAGCACTTCACTAAAGATGGCCATCTAAAAGTATCGTGCTGAAACTGCTCAAACACTCCTTTATCACACCGAAAGACATACGCTGCTCAAATACACTGCTATCCCGCAGACGGACAACCAACAATATGAGATTGATTTGAAATTGGAGTATTTAAAGGCGATTGTGGCTGTGCACTGCTGAAAAACACTGTACAATCATACTAAATCACTAGCACTACTTTCACACCGATTTACAGCAAGTCCATACTCACCTGGAACTTAAGGTTAGAGTGATGTAGCTGTATTCTGCTGCTCAATAACAGTAATAAGCTGTAATAAACCTCATAGGTGGTGATATACCATGACTGTTTTCATGAACATAGTTATTGTCCATGTTGTTGATGTGTATATTGTCGCTGTCCAATGACAAACGTGTCTTCATTTTTGGCGATTTCTATTTTTCTACATAAGTTCAATGTAGCAGCTGCCGTTAACACTGTAATGAGATTTCATGATGAATGGACCAATAGAAATGCTCCAAATTAGCTTGCAAAAATTCTGGTTCCATTGACTTCCATTGAAAGTGAAAACAGTATTTGGCCTCTCCTGTAAAGTTGCCATTTTTTATGTACTTGTTTTTCATTGGACAGTGACAATATATATATATATATATATATATATATATATATATATATATATATATATATATATATATATATATATATATATATATATATATATATAACCTTTTATTAAGTGTTAAGCATGTCAATATTAATACTTCTAGGCAGTTGTACAAGTCCTTGTACAATTCTGTGACACTTTTATAAACCATTACGAATACATGAATTATAGAAAGTCGGCCATTCACATCAATTTCAACCCAAATTTAGAATTTAGAACTAGAATTAGCCACATGTGTTTGCACACAGCGGAATTTGACCTTTGCATTTAACCCATCTGTGCAGTTAAATACACACTAGTGAACATACACATTAGGGGGCAGTGAGCACACATGCCCGGAGCAGTGGGCAGCCCTATCCATGGTGCCCCGCACTTCAGTCATGGCCTGCTGGTCCTGGGGATCGAACCTTCCGGTCACAAGACTTTAGGGCAGTCGTGGCCTAACCCTCTACTGGACACTAGACCATGGACTTACTATATAGACATACATATATATATAGTGTTAGACACTAGACCATGGACCTACTATATGTACATATATATAAATAGTGTTAGACACTAGACCATTGACCTACTAGATATATATATATATAGTGTTGCCAACTCCCAACAAGGAGGGTCTGGGTTCGGTTCCCCATTTTTTTTTTGCATGTTCTCCCAGTGTATGTGTTGGTCTCCTCTCAAAGACTTGCAGGTGAACTGGAGATGCTGAATGGCCTCCTAAGTGTGAATGTGTGTCTGTCCAGTGATGGACTAGCAGCCTGTTCAGGGTGCTCCAGCACCACCCCCACCCTGCCCCGCCCCAGACCCCCAAGCAGCAACCCAGAAAGATAGGCGATGAAAGCCTGAATGAACGTTTCAAATAGAGTGCCCCCTTAGTCAAACAATCCATCTTCAGAAGGGGGATGGGGGGTCTTTTCACAAGAAAATCATGCTACAGGGGCCACTGTAGCTCGGGTGTAGGCTGTGAGTCAGCTTTTTAATAGATAGCAACATTAAATTATCACACGGGGGATTCCCAAACAGCTTCTAATCCACGAATATTTAATAAACTCGTATACTAAACTGAAATAAACTGACAGCCGGTGGTTTGGCTCTCAGCTTCTTTAAGGGAAGATCATTCACAGCAGCAGTGTAGCACCAGCGAGAGTGATAAAGAACATCCACGTCGTTTCATTAACTGTTTAACCACAATAACCAAACGAGAATTCCATTGACTGAATGGAAAATGCAACAACCTCCCTGCGACGCGTCCTGTAACTGTTTCTATGTTTCTCATTGAAGAACATTGCTGAGTCGTTCATTTCCGAGCAGCACAATGCATCCCGTCCTCGTTTGTCCTCCTCTATACATTTAAACAGGGTTTTCCGAGGTGTCAGCATCTTTTCCCACATTGTACATCATACAGTGCCCTTTCAGACGGAGTGTCAGGGCGTTAATGAAAACTTACAGCGCATGTCGAGCCATAGTCTTCGTAGGAGTTCTTTGTATTAGTGGTGCGCAAACTGAATAATCTATACAAGTCAAGAGAAAAGATGTTGGCAAGACCCAAGAATTATCACCTCGTAAGAGTCCTGTATTCATTATAAATGGGATTATTAACAATATGACAATCCCAAGACCTTATAACACCAGGCATTAGCTTGTTTGATTGGTCTTAAGTACATACATAATGCTTTATAATGTGAGAGTACATGATTTCATACAGTCAGTTTCCATAATACATTGTAATATGTGTTTATTAGACTGTTGTAATTTTATAACAGGTAACTAGAGAGTGAAAGTTTGTGAACACTTGAAATCGCCGGCTGATAGTAGTGTGTGTGGTGTGTAGTGTGTGTGTGTGGTGTGTAGCGTGTGTAGAGAAGGTGTGTTTTGTAGTCAGTGAATGTAGTTTGTGTGGTGTACACCTTAAATTGCTACAATTCCATCATAAATTCCTATAACTCCACCTTAAATTTTTAGAATTCCACCTTAAATTCTTATAACTCCACCTTAAATTTCTACAATTCCACATTAAAAGCACTGTTACTGCTGTTCTTGCTGTGTGTGTTTGTGTGTGTGTGAGTTTGTGTGTACTAATTTATGGGTGTCTATGTAAAAGATGTTCATTGTGAAATCACTGCTGGCAAATTTGAATTCTCTCAACATTACGCCATTCATTCCCATGGGGACAAAATTCCCAGTTTGAACGCCGTTTTCCGGAAAACCGTAAGCACTAGCATAAATCTGCGCTAAAGGACCTACGATCCTGCCAAATTTTATGGTCCTAGCTCGAAAACTGTGGGACAAGAAACATTTTATATTTCGCAAATAGGATAATAAGAATAAGAAGATTATGAAGAACAGTAAATTGGTGTTAAGTGAAGACAGATTATAACATGTAACTGTTAACGCAGCACTTACAGGAAGAAGTGAGCAAAATCAGCTCAAGAACATTGAACATATACCAAAATCTATAGATGTTTGCATTCATGTTTACAGAGGTTATAATGCGTTATGAAACCTGAAATTAGAAAGCTATATACAAGGTGTTATGTTTGCTATATAAAGCCTCATGAATGCGGTTATAATGCATTGTGAATACAGGACTCATAGACAGTTATGGTAAATGTGGTTTGAATGACCAATAATTTTAATCAATTGAATCATATTTGAGTTGAATAAAACTAGTTTAACCACTTGTTACTACATTAAGTATGTTTTCTTGGTTGTACCAGCGAAGCACTTATTACAGTGTGGGGTTGATGAGGTTCTTCACTGTTCAGACAATTCATAATCAATCTGAATATAATCTGGATGTGCCAAAAATTGCTTTTTGGGTGCTGACAGTTTGAACATAGCCAAAAGCCAAAGTGGGCAAGTAATATAATTAGGCGGTGTAGGCTGGTGTTACGCTCTCGCTCTGTATGTGTTATTGCTCTGTTATTGCTCTATGTGTTTATTTATAACTGTTATTTGTTTTCCGCAGTGATGGACCCGAAGCAGGAGACAGTGGAGGCACTGATGCAGAGGTTTAAAGAGAGTTTCCGCACCAACACCGGAATGGAGATCACCCACTTCCAAAACGTCACTCACAGCTCCTCCACTGGCCGCAAACGAGGACCGACTCACAACCGAGGTAGGGCGTCCCCAGATCACCATATATACTGGAAACCTGTGTGGTGTAGCGGTCAGCAAGACAATCTGAGTTAGATTCCCGGTCCGGGCTTTTTGTGTGGAGTGTGCACGTTCTCCCCATGCTTGAGTGGGTTTCCTCCTTGAGTGGATTATATATATACACTATATTATCACGTACCCATCCAGATTATTGAATTCAGGTGTTCCCATCACTTCCATGGTCACAGGTGTATAAAACCAGCACCTAGTCATGCAGACTGCTTCTACACACATTAGTAAAGAATGGGTCTCAGGAGCTCAGTGAACTCCAGCGTGGTACCGTGATAGGACGCCACCTGTGCAACAAGTCCAGTGGTGAAGTTTCCTCACTACTAAATATTCCACAGTGGACTGTCAGTGGTGTTCTAACAAAGTGGAAGTGATTGAGAACGACAGCAACTCAGACACCAAGTGGTAGAACACGTACAATGACAGAGCAGGTCAGCGGATGCTGAGGAGCATAGAGCACAGAGGTCACCAACTTTCTACAGAGTCCATCACTACAGACCTCTAAACTTCATGTGGTCTTCAGATCAGCTCAAGAACAGAGCATAGAGAACTTTATGGAATGGGTCTCCATGGCCGAGCAGCTGCATTCAAGTCTTTCAAGCGTAGTGGTGCAGTGGTGTTATATATGTATATAGATAGGTAGGGGCAATTCTGACCTAGCGTGGT
Source organism: Megaleporinus macrocephalus (assembly GCA_021613375.1). Classification (NCBI taxonomy): domain Eukaryota; kingdom Metazoa; phylum Chordata; class Actinopteri; order Characiformes; family Anostomidae; genus Megaleporinus; species Megaleporinus macrocephalus. The sequence goes on along the minus strand of CM038726.1, from coordinate 33,641,601 downwards.
AATCCTACCCCTGTATGTGTTTGTTCATGGGGGCAACTAATGGGGTCAATCTAAGCTGCAAGTGGGGCCCATGTAAACAATTATCAACTGGCCCTACAGTAAAAACAAAAATAGCTGTAACCCAGCTGGGACCACAAATGTGGCCTGACTGGGTCCCATGACTGTAACCCAGCTGGGACCTTAGCAGTAGCCTAACTGGAGCCTATCACTGTAAGTAGGGCCCACAAATTGACCCAACTGGAACCTATGACTGTAGCCCAACTGGAGCCCAAAGCTATTACCCAACTGTAGTCCAAAGCTATTACCCAACTGGGGCCCAAAGCTATAACCCAACTGGAACCCAAAGCTATTACCCAACTGTAGTCCAAGGCTATTACCCAACTGGGGCCCAAAGCTATAACCCAACTGGGGCCCAATGCTATAACCCAACTGGAGCCCAAAGCTATTACCCAATGGTGGCCCAAAACTATAAACCTACTGGAGCCCAAAACTATTACCCAACTGGAGCCCAAAGCTATAACCCAACTGGAACTCAAAACCATTACCCAACTGGAGCCCAAAGCTGTTACCCAACTGTAGTCCAAAGCTATTACCCAACTGGGGCCCAAAGCTATAACCCAGTTGGAGCCCAAAGCTATAACCTATCTGGAGCCCAAAGCCATAACCCAACTGGAGCCCAAGGCTATAACCCAACTGGGGCCCAAAGCTATTACTTAACTGTGGCCCAAAGCTATAAACCAACTGGTGCCCAAAGCTGTAACTGGGGCATAAAGTTTTTACCCAACTTGAGCCCAAAGCTATAACTCAACTGGAACCCAAAGCTATTACCCAACTGGGGCCCCAAGCTATAGCCCAACTGGAGCCCAAAGCTATAAACCAACTGGTGCCCAAAGCTATAACCCAACTGGAGCCCAAAGCTTTAACCCAACTGTGGCCCAAAGCTATAACCCAACTGGGGCCAAAAGCTATAACCCAACTGTAGCCCGAAGCTATAACCCAACTGGAGCCCAAAGCTATAACCAACTGGAGCCTAAAACTATAACTCAACTGGAGCCCAGAGCTATTGCCCAACTGGAGCCCAAAGCTATAAACCAACTGGAGCCTAAAACTACACCTCAACTGGAGCCCAAAGCTATAAACCAACTGGAGTCCAAAGCTATAAACCAACTGGTGCCTAAAGCTATAACCCAACCGGTGCCCAAAGCTATAACCCATCTGGAGCCCAAAGCTATTATTTAACTGGAGCCCAAAACTATTACCCAATGGTGGCCCAAAGTTATACAGCCCAGATAAACCCCACATAGAGCCCACATTGACATGTAAGCTAGGAAAGAGGTCTAAAACTCCTAAACATGGTACAAAGAGAATGTACATGGTGGGTGTTTCTGATGGATTGGCCTGTGAGTGTAGAAACACAGCACCTTCAACTCCTGGGTACCACAGGTGTGCTCTATCTGTCCAACCCTTTAAAGTACTTTAGGCTGTTAGTCCACCTTTAAGTGGAAAACAAAGCCCCTCCGTGAGCAGGAACACAGCAGCTTCTCATCCTCTCAGAAGCTCTTATTGTGAGTTATTAAAGTATTCCCAGGTACATACAGCCCCTCAAATCCAGGCTAATGCTACGTGCGGAAGACCAAGCCAGTGCGCAGAGCCAGCACGGAGGAGCTTGATAACATTCTCTCCATTATTCTCTCTGTTCTGACACGATTTAGCACCGCACCTCCTCCAGACTGAAATTAAAGCAGACCATTCAGCTGAGCCAACGAGCTGTCTGCGCCGCACGAGCACCTCCAGACCAAACGTGAGGAAAGAACCTGTACTAGCCTGATTTAAACCACACATACAGCATATACACATACAAGGTCTCTCTCTCTCTCTCTCTCTCTCTCTCACTGTCTCACTGTCTCTATACCTCTCTCTCACTCTCTCTATACCTCTCTCACTCTCTCTGTACCTCTCTCTCTCTCTCTGTACCTCTCTCTCTCTCTCTCTCTGTACCTCTCTCTCTCTCTCTGTACCTCTCTCTCTCTCTATACCTCTCTCTCTCTCTATACCTCTCTCTCACTCTCTCTATACCTCTCTCTCTCTCTCTCTATACCTCTCTATACCTCTCTCTCTCTCTCTATACCTCTCTATACCTCTCTCTCTCTCTCTCTATACCTCTCTATACCTCTCTCTCTCTCTCTATACCTCTCTCTCACTCTCTCTATACCTCTCTCACTCTCTCTACACCTCTCTCTGTCTCTGTACCTCTCTCTCTGTACCTCTCTCACTCTCTCTGTACCTCTCTCTCTCTCTCTCTCTCTCTCTTTCACTCTCTCTCTCTCAACAAACTCTCTCACTGTCTCTGTACCTCTCTCTCTCTCTCTCTCTCTCTTTCACTCTCTCTCTCAACAAACTCTCTCACTGTCTCTGTACCTCTATTTCTCTCTCACTCTCTTTCTCTCTCTCTCTCTATAGCTCTCTCTCTCTCTCTGTACCTCTCTCACTCTCTCTGTACCTCTCTCTCTCACTCACTCACTCTTTCTCTTTCACTCTCTCTATACCTCTCTCTCTTTCTCTCTCTCTCTCTCTGTACCTCTCTCTCTCTCTGTACCTCTCTCTCTCTCTCTCTCTCTCTCTCTATACCTCTCTCTCTATATATATATATACCTCTCTCTCACTCTCTCTATACCTCTCTCTCTCTCTCTCTCTCTCTCTCTCTCTCTCTATACCTCTCTATACCTCTCTCTCTATACCTCTCTATACCTCTCTCTCTCTCTCTCTATACCTCTCTATCACTCTCTCTATACCTCTCTCACTCTCTCTACACCTCTCTCTGTCTCTGTACCTCTCTCTCTCTCTGTACCTCTCTCACTCTCTCTGTACCTCTCTCTCTCACTCACTCACTCTTTCTCTTTCACTCTCTCTATACCTCTCTCTCTCTCTCTCTCTCTCTCTCTCTCTCTCTCTCTATAGCTCTCTCTCTCTCTCTCTCTTACTGTCTCTGTACCTCTCTCTCTCTCTGTACCTCTCTCACTCTCTCTGTACCTCTCTCTCTCTCTCTCTTTCACTCTCTCTCTCAACACACTCTCACTGTCTCTGTACCTCTCTTTCTCTCTCACTCTCTCTCACTCTATACCTCTCTCTATACCTCCCTCTATACCTCTCTCACTGTCTCTGTACCTCTCTCTCTCTCTCTCTCTCTCTCTCACTCTCTCTGTACCTCTCTCTCTCTCACACACAAATTCTCTCTCTCTCTCTTTCACTCTTTCTCTCTCAACACACTCTCTCACTGTATCTGTACCTCTCTTACTCTCTCACTCTCTCTATACCTCTCTCACTGTCTCTGTACCCCTCTCTCTCTCTCTCTCTCTCTCTTTTTCTCACACACTCTCTCTCTCTTTCTCACACTCTCTCACTGTCTCTGTACCCCTCTCTCTCTCACTCTTTCTTTCTTTTTTATTTTGTCTCCTTCTCTCCTTCTCAGTTTTCCCAACCCTCTCTGTTTGTATCTTTCTCTCTTATGTTATTTTCTTTTTTCTTTCTCTCTCTCTGTCTTGCTCCTGCCTTCTCTATCTTTCCCTGTGGTTTCTTTCTGTCTCTCTACACATCTGTCCTTCTCTTTCTATCCCTCCCTCTCACATTCTGTCCCCTATTTATTTTTTATTTATTTTTTCTGTATCTCTCGTCCTCGCCCGCTTTGTCTCTGTCCCTTCCTGCTTATCTCTTACACTTCCTCTCTTTTTACTTCTCCCTTCTCCTTCCATTCTCTCTCTCTCTCTCTCTCTCTCTCTCTCTCTCTCTCTCTCTCTCTCTCTCTCTCTCTCTCTGGTCCGGTGTCTGCGATATAAATTCTGTTCAGGACCTTTAATTACTGTGGGGGGAAAAAAGTGCAGCTTCAGCATTAAAGTGTCGTCGGCTCTGTGGAGGAAACAAACCAGCCGACAGGACGAGCCTCACGCCTTCCAGAGCTGAACTCAATTAAGGGAAGAGGAAGCGGGCAGCTCATCAGGTCCTCCTGAGGAGATTAGGCCAATAGAGAGAAAACAATTAAATAAATAATAATAAAACTAAAACGAACGCTCAGTGAAATGATAAAAGACGTGAGCAGACCACCGCGCGGGTCAGTGAACTCGCTAATCTCACCCCGCCGCACTTCTACACTGAGCATGGGCGTGGAAGCAGGTTAGACATTGGGGGTGGGGGGTGGTGGGGTGGGGCACATTTGCCAATATGAATCAAAGCCCACCCTATCCAGTAAAATATTACCTAAAAGCTGATTCCACTGTGGGTGAGGTAGTAAGTCACTGTATGTGTAGTGACGTGGAACAACATTTGTGGAATTACAGTAAATTATAAATAAACAAAATACAATATTATCTGTACGTCTGATTATTATCAGATAAATCCAATTAAAGATCACTTTACAAACTAAACTAGATACTCCACATAACATGCTACTGTTCTTAGAAAACTTTTAAACTATACATGCAATGTCTGGATTATATACATATATAACCAAAAAATATAATTTTCTTTGATGGCATAATGCATTAATGTTGACCAGTAAGGCTGTGATTCCTTTTATTTATTCATTAATTAATTTATTTTATTTTATTATATTTTATTATTTTATGTATGTAGTGTAGTAGCAGTCTACAGTTTGGGGCGTGGCCAGAGAGTAATGTAACTTTATGTTTCAGAGTGCTTTCTAACTGAAGTTAATATAAATGTTAGCGAACCCAAACCCTCCTAGTCTGTTACCATAACAACACATTATACTAAAGCTGTTTTATTACAGTATATATGGTCATCGTTGTTGTTCATTGCTCTCGTCACTGACCTTGCGTTTAAAGCTGGCGTGAGCTACCCAACGCTCCAGCAAGGTGAGAGCTCGGCTCAGTAAAGCTGCTGACTGCAGGATATTTCTGAACAGGCATCTCAACACAAGCCTTAACACAGTGAAAGACCCAGACCACCTAACAACCAGAGCCAGTTGCTAACAACAAACACAGTGCGTGAATTGCGAAGACTGCCAAAACGAGCAGTTTCTATTTTTCAGTGGTTTAATTTTTTTGGCGGGGGCAAATCTACCTGTTTCTGATGTTGGGTGGGACACGTCCCCCCATCCTCCCCACCATTCCTACGCCAATAACCCTTAGAATCGACTTCTGGCTCGCTCTCTGCTCACATAGCTCAAAATATCATGAGGTAAACGTGAACCACTGACCTGTATGACGCTGCTCAGGACTGGATATTGTCTTTTCTCAAACACTTCAATATGCAAATGAGCTGTCTAACACACCAATAGATTAATTAATTAGTTAATAACATCACAATTTTTTAATAGATTTTAAATTTTTCAAAAGAAAATTCTACTTTGCCATGTAACAAAGTCATTCCAATTGGTTTGGAGTGAAATGGTGATAGTAACCAAACTAAACTCAGCCTGGTTTTGCATATTTTATTATGTTATTGTTATTATTATTAATAATAATACTATTAATATGTTATTGCTGCTAATTTTATTTGTGGGTTTCAGTAGATAATAAAATTTTGGTTGGCATGTCAGTACAAATCCCCCTCAACTCTGTTGTAAAACATTGTCTTTAAACATCAGGCAACCAGTTCATAACCACTTTATGTATCTTTCTGTGAGGGGGCTTCTAGAGGTGGACGTCTGGTTCCATTCAGCACCACTGTAAACAATTCAAACCACTGTGCATGACTAACTAAGATCATAGCAATCTGCACCCAGGGGCTAGACTCTCGCACCGCTGCCCTTTCATGGGCCGGTAGGGGGCGCTGTAATGTACCGTGTCGGTGTGTGACATTGATTTGCAAGGCTGATGTGACCCGCACTCCGGTGGCAGTGGCTGCTAACAGAGTAGACAGAAGGAAACGCTGACCACCATCTGTGAGAGGGGTGAAAGTGCCCGCCACTGCTGGCCATCTTCAGCACACTAATTACTCAATGCCCCTGTGATGGACAGAAAGAGGGCGGCTGGTGCTGGAGACTTCTCAATGACATTATATATACTAACCATCCAACATTATTCTGAAATCAATAGCATTCATAGGGTGTTTGTCCCAAACATCACAGTCTAAATATCTTTGGAATATCTTTAGATCATATCTTGAGCTCCAGTTTGAAGAACAAAGTGTAGTTCCAGATTTCTCCTGGACGCCCCAGACATTGTATGAATGTGTTCAGTTCCTTCAGCAACAATCTTGATTTAGCTGTTGGTTGATGTACCAATGTCATCTACTACTATAAACTATACTAATATATATATAAATATATGCCAATGGATCCTAACATTAGCTAGATAATATTAAAGCCTTGGTTTCATTCATTTGTTCATTTGTTCGAGAATCGAGAATCTTCTCAACTGCAGCCAAGACCTTCAGCTAAACCCAGTAGTGGCTTGGATCTGCAAGCCATACCCCGCTAATTATCATTACATGGCTCACCAATTTCTGATTTTGGGATCTAAAGTAGCAATTGGAGCTAAAACAGCCATTTCCTAGACTTACCAAGTGAATATCCCTCTAGCCAATGCCCAGCCTTGGGCACGGTGACCGTAACCTCACGAGCAGCTGCTGTAGAGAGAGTCCCAGTCTATTGACAGTGCTTTTCTATGGAGAGGTATTGATCAGAGAGCCTGTCTGAAGGCTGGAGAGGCATCCAATACAAGGCTTTTGTCTTTGCATTGCCCATGTAACGAACAAGGCTCCACTCTCCGTGAATACAAGAGCTACTCACTGCAGTCCATGGAAGCTGAATGAAGTCCCAACAGCCTTTTCACGGTGGCCGAACTTAATTATCTGATGAAAATATGTGCCCACAGTCGGCCGCGAAATGAAACACGTTACAGTTACGTGACATTTTGCCCCCCAGGCTCAGTGAAAAGCTTCACGGGGAAATATAGACCTTGATCAAGCGTACTCGCTCGCCTGACAAGAGGAGTGCAAAGGCAGCTATTTGTTAGCAGTGAGCTTTTTGGTCTGTTTGACATTGGTGAAATGTAACCTTGGTGGATAAACTCGAATCAAAACCCACCTCAACTTCAAACGCACACTCCACACAGACGAGAGGCCAAATTAGCATTTTAGTGCCGATCCGTCTCCGGCTCTCTGACACACCGCTACACTTTGATGCTGGTCCCCCTTCTTCTAATTGCCCCTAACCATGCTAAGTTTCTCAATCGACTAGCACTCTTTGTTCGGCGGGCTGCCTTGCCTAATAGGGTTTGAGCGGCAACTCGCTGCTCCACTCAAACTGTTTTAAGCCATCACTTTTATTTTGGAGGCTCTCTACAAAGAGATAGCCTCACGCTATTATTATTTTCCTAGCCCTGTATTATTCTTATGAATGCATGAGTGAACGCAATAAGCAAGGAGAGGCTTGGAAAGGGTTAAATAAACACACTGACTTAAGTAAAAGCACTACTTACTATAGTAATACTGAATATATATATATATATATATATATATATATATATATATATATATATATATATATATATATATATATATATATAGGATGTGTCTCAAATCCTAGTGAGTGTGTAAGTAGGCTGTCTAGGTAGCAGCTGTGTAAGTAGCAGTGTTCTCTCCTCATCTCTCCTCATAAAACAGATTACTGAGACGCTCTAGTTAGAGAGATACTGCGTCACGGCTTGTTCCCGCCCACTGCAGCACGCCACCGGTGGTTTAGCTGGTTGCTAAGTTACTGGCCGCCATCCAAAACAAAAGCTTAAAAATCCGCTAGCATAAATGCTAATGTCTGGAGTATAAAGTGTAAATGGTGAAGGACTCGTTACAGAGTTGATAATAAAATACTGTTTTGTGTGATTATATGACCAGAAACACATTAAAACTCCAGAGAGAATCAAAATAACTCACATTTTAAAACCACTTCACTGCTCCTAGATTAGCCTGTGTTGCATCATGGAATTGTCTTAGCGGCATGTTTAAGGTATGTAAGAATTGGGACAGTCTACGTGTCGGGAGCGCATACTATGACGTAAAATGCTGCCTATGTAGGAGCTCACTAGGATTTGAGACACAGCCATAGTGTTTTGCTGAGCAAATAACAGCTTCCAGTCCAAAGATAGATAGATAGATAGATAGATCTGTTATTAGTCCAATAACATCCTTAACTTGGATTGGTGGTCGTACCAGGAGATTTAGACAGAGGACTGAGAATTACTGATTATAGAACTATATGTAAAATAAGCCTCTATACAAAAATAGACTTTATAACAAACATTTTTATTCTTTAAAAATCATCTGATACACTTACATTATTGAGAAATGGACAATATCGTTTGTGAATTGCATGAAAATTGCATGAAATTAAAATTCTAAAGTGATCCTAAACTTTTTAGTGGTAGTGTATATATATATATATAAATCTCCAAAATTGCAACTATACAGGAGAGGTCAAAATCAGTCAATGTAAATCAATTAATACAGAATTTTTACAATTTAATTTTAATTTGAAGCATTTTTATTGGTCCGGAAGAAGCATTGTAAATAACAGCTGTCCTGTGCAAATGCAGCGGAAAATCACAATCTCCAAAAAATCCACTCAATGCGTGTCTATGTACACAGTCGATAAGTTTGTGTATCATACATATATCACATATGCAGTCAATATTTCCAACTCCTCTGTTACTGTAGCCTCCTGCTCTGATTCATACAGCTCGTGGATTCTCGTTACGGTGGAGGCTCTCAAGGGGAACTGGAGCTCCATCAAGCCGCTGCTTATTGATGTATGCATATTTCCCGCAAGCATTGACCAATGTAGTGGGCTACTGCAGATGGTTGTGCATTAATGATGTTTGAAAAAACAAAACTCTGGCATTAAAAATGTATTGTGTTAATCTTGCCAGCCTTAATTTGATCATTACATGTATGCAGTAAGCCACCTGGGACTGCATTACAATAATCTTTCACACTTATGAGCTTTATTTGTGAATCAGCCTGAAGACTGTGCTGGAGTTCAGCACAGAGATGCCAAGATCTCCTGGTATAAGCTCAGTCTCAGGTGTATTACTGAGCTCATACTACATATTCCCTATTGATGTTTATGTTTAGGCAATGCTGACACAAAAAAAAAAAACAGATTGAGAAGAATGTTGAGAACTCCAGTAGCTCATACACTATATTTCCAAAAGCATTCGCTCATCTGTCTTCACTCACATATGAATTGAGTGACGTCCCCTCCACTGTTCTAGAGTCCAGTGACAGCATGCTTTACACCACTGCATCTGAAGCTCTGCATTCAACACTTGTAAGGCTTGGATGCAGCTGCTCAGCCATGGAGACCCATTCCATGAAGCTCTCTACTCTCTGTTCTGGAGCTGATCTGAAGACCACATGAAGTGGAGGTCTGTAGTGATGGACTCTGTAGAAAGTTGGTGACCTCTGTGCTCTATGCTCCTCAGCATCCGCTGACCCGCTCTGTCATTGTACGTGTTCTACCACTTGGTGTCTGAGTTGCTGTCGTTCTCAATCACTTCCACTTTGTTAGAACACCACTGACAGTCCACTGTGGAATATTTAGTAGTGAGGAAACTTCACCACTGGACTTGTTGCACAGGTGGCGTCCTATCACGGTACCACGCTGGAGTTCACTGAGCTCCTGAGAGTGACCCATTCTTTCACTAATGTGTGCATGACTAGGTGCTGGCTACACCTGTGGCCATGGAAGTGATTGGAACACCTGAATTCAATTATTTGGATAGGTGAGTGAATACTGTTGGCAACATGGTGTATCGGTATAGTGATGCTTCATACTAAGCCACTTGTTAATTCATCGCTTGGCGAAGATGACTAGTCACTAGACAGATGATTGACAATAAGAACATGGACACCTCAGAGAAGAGGCGAAGAGGCTGCTGGTTCTGGGTTTTGTATCTTTTGTTTCCTAGGCAATGTTGGCATGACTGTCATTATTTAGTAGACCTGAGATCAAAAACTACCCGGCTGTCATTCTAGAAGAAATGGCTGCGGTTGATAAGTTACAATTCTTAAACGAATGAAGACAAACAAAGTTTGATACCAGTGGGCTCTAATTAATTAGCTACCTAATGTTATCCCCAGCTGACCAAAGCCAAATGGGTCCGTTGTGGATGCCCTTGATGTAAACTATGGGGGTTTTATAGGGTTTCTTGCTATGAAGCATTGGCAGTTCTAGGATTTTTCAGAGTAAGGGGCCATCAAGGGGCCACAATATTCATAGAGGGGCCAAGTATTTGTCCAACATCCTTTCACACAATCCCCGGTTTTGGTAAGGTGTACATGTTTCATCGGCCACACTGGGATGCCTGAGACTGAGCCTTACTTAACCTATTCTTTATCACTGCCAAACATTATAGACTGCCACTGGTTGCCAGTAGAAACACATTCTCCATGAGATCGTACAAATCTTCTTCTGTCAGCGAACTAGTGTTCGGGCCTGGAATTGCATCCACCTATAATCTGATCATCGCTCTCAGGCAAAGGACAGATGAGTGACAGGACAGGGGCACTTAATGGGGGCAGTCAGATTTCAGCGGGGGCCTATGCCCCACCCCTAGAACCACCAGTGCTATGAAGTCACATCTTCGTGTTTCAGTTTTCAGGCTTCTCAGTCAAACAAGGGCTGATGAAGATAGCTACCATTGCTTTAGCTGGGCAGCACATCATAACAGCCAACAACCGATACTTTAAGATTTGGGTTCATATCAAGAAACAACTTGTAAAACCACATAGACAATTGTCCGCAAGCTGCAAGTCGGGATTTTGCAAGTAAGGAAGTTATCTCCTTGCTTTTTCATCATAGGGAAAGTTCTAAAATCATACATTTTGGAACACAGAACTGCAGCAACTGAAAAGATAAGCACCTCAACGGCTCAGTAGAGGCTCAGACCTGGACGTGTTAACAAGCAGTCTGGAGCTAAATTAAATTAAAGCCTTTTAACACACAACAGTGTCTAAATACACAAGAAAGTGACTTTAAAAATGTTTACAGGTTCTGTAATTGCGGTGGTCCGCTAAGATCAGTCACTCTTATTTTTTTAATGAGTTGTGGAACTTGCCTGAAGTCCAGCAGTGGGATCCAGGGCTCACTTGAAAGGAAACGCTCTGCTGACCTGAAGAACTCGGCCTTGAATTTCTAAAGCTGTCCTGCAGTTTTATTCATGATGTCAACGAGTAGTTGACTTTGACCGGACTGGATCACATACCTGTCAACCTTTATGATGCAAAGAACCATTTCCCTTGCTATAGAAACACTGAAGTACCCAAGTACATGTACTCTAGTAACAAAAATAGATTTAATACCTTTTAAAATAAATTTGTACTTTTCTTAGTACTTTTTAATAGCAATACATTTACTTCAACTCGAGTATATTAGTGATTATATATTAGAATGTACTTGTTACTAATCAGCCCTACTGCTCTGTGATTGGTCACAGCTCTGATTTTGGAGCTTCAGCATTTTATTTTAGACCAAAATAATAATAATAATTAAATAGAAAAGTAAGAGTTGATGGATGTACTAAGAAGATCCACTGCAGTTCTATATGTTACATAGTACATACGTAGTTTTTCTGATCTATGTTTTTACTTAAGCTGTTTTATATGAAGATACTTTTACTTTTACTTAGCCAAGTATCAGTATTTTTACTGGAGTATTGATTGATGCTACTCTACTCACCTCAGGTAGAGGCCAGTGTGGTGGTAAGGGTTAATAAGTGATAGACTGTGCAGTGCCAGTATGTTATAAACAGGCGGTGAAAACTTCCCTTCCTGCTCGACTGCACCTCCAGCGGCCTTCAATCTTCCTTCCAGAGAAAATGTTCTGATTACAGTTCATGCAGCCTCAGGTAGCCCCTGACAAGCGCCGCTCAGCTGATTTACAGCCTGTTTATTTGTGTGTGTGTGTGTGTGTGTGTGTGTGTGTGTGTGTGTGTGTGTGTGTGTGTGTGTGTGTGTGTGTGTGTGTGTCCACTGTGTCGGGAACTCAGTACTGCAGGTTTGCAGTAGAGCTATAAGGCTAATGTAATGAAAACTAGCTTATGTGGTTTCTGTCACTGCATTACATATAATTAACTATTAATAGATTAGAAACACCAGTGTGCTTTCACTAACTGGCCACTTTATTAGAAACACCTACATTACATTGTACTTTTTAATTAGTGGCCACTTTATTAGAAACACCATCCTTGAACTTTCACGCTGTGGTCACTTTATTAGGAACACCATTCATGTACTTTCACTCTGTGGCCACTTTATTAGGAATACCCATCTGGTACTTTTTACTAACTGGCCACTTTATTAGAAACACCCATCTTGTACTTTTTACTAACTGGCCACTTTATTAGGAACACCCATCTTGTACTTTTTACTAACTGGCCACTTTATTAGAAACACCATCCTTGTACTTTCACTCTGTGGTCACTTTATTAGGAATACACATCTGGTACTTTCACTAACTGGCCACTTTATTAGAAACACCCATCTTGTACTTTTTACTAACTGGCCACTTTATTAGGAACACCCATCTTGTACTTTTTACTAACTGGCCACTTTATTAGAAACACCATCCTTGTACTTTCACTCTGTGGTCACTTTATTAGGAATACACATCTGGTACTTTCACTAACTGGCCACTTTATTAGAAACACCATCCTTGTACTTTCACTCTGTGGTCACTTTATTAGGAACACCCATCTTGTACTTTTTACTAACTGGCCACTTTATTAGAAACACCCATCTTGTACTTTTTACTAACTGGCCACTTTATTAGAAACACCATCCTTGTACTTTCACTCTGTGGTCACTTTATTAGGAATACCCATCTTGTACTTTTTACTAACTGGCCACTTTATTAGAAACACCCATCTTGTACTTTTTACTAACTGGCCACTTTATTAGGAACACCCATCTTGTACTTTTTACTAACTGGCCACTTTATTAGAAACACCATCCTTGTACTTTCACTCTGTGGTCACTTTATTAGGAACACCCATCTTGTACTTTTTACTAACTGGCCACTTTATTAGAAACACCATCCTTGTACTTTCACTCTGTGGTCACTTTATTAGGAACACCCATCTTGTACTTTTTACTAACTGGACACTTTATTAGAAACACCATCCCTGTACTTTCACTCTGTGGTCACTTTATTAGGAACACACATCTTATACTTTTTACTAACCGGCCACTTTATTAGAAACACCATCCTTGTACTTTCACTCTGTGGTCACTTTATTAGAAACACCATCCTTGTACTTTTTATTTACTGGCCACTTTATTAGAAACACCAACCATGTACTTTCTACCAACTGGTCACTTTATTAACAACACCCACTGTTTGCTTCTGCATACTGATCACTTTATTAGAAACACCCACCTTGTACTTCCAATAATTGGCCACGTTATTAGAAGCGCCAACCTTGTACTTTTACTCACTTTATTAGAAACACCAACATTGTACTTTCACTCTGTGGCCACTTTATTAGAAATGCCAACCTTGTACATTTACTCAATTTATTAGAAACACCAACACTGTACTTTCACTCTGTGGCCACTTTATTAGTCACCATAATAAAGTCTGAAGTGTTTAATGAAGAAAAGTAGAGCTGGGTTTATTGGGATAAGCTTCTGTTCTCTAAGCCACTAACATGTCCAGACTGACCGGCTGTGTTTGGAGAGGAGGTTAAGTTGGACAGGAGAGGCCTGGAAACTGAATAGGAGGCTGTTTGTTGGTGCTCATGTGTTTTTCGGTGCACCTCAGGCGTATGTCCCCGCACAAATGACGACGTGCTGTAGCTCCACCTGCCCCAGCAGGTGTATAATTAGTCTGTGTCTCTGGCCTCTGGCCCTGGATTTGGCTCCTGAAGAGAGGATTGGAGGCTTCCATAGTAAGCAGAACACACACCCAGCACACAGTGTGCTGAGGAGAAGCATCCTATTAAATAAGCTCCCTCTGCTGAATTACTTGGTGGCTAGAAAGGAAGAGCTCTTCAGCACTGAGTGTTGAGCAACTCAGCTGAGGTGCACTTACAGAGTTTCTCCTGCAGTAAGTCTGATAGTGGTGTGTTCTTGTGAGCCTCTGTCTGCTGTAAATGTTCTAGTGTTAGACTAAGCTAAGACAGCTAGCTCTATAGTTTTATAGAGGTTTATACAGGCCGAGAAGACCCCTTCACCATGACTGTACCTCAGAATATCCCTTCATAGCTCTCACCTGTAGGTCAATGAAACCAGCGGAGATGTTCTCTGAATATCAGGTGTGTCAGCAGTGCAGGTAGAGATGTGTTTGAATATCAAAGTCATACACAATCTTAAAAGTGCTCTCAGTGGCCACTTTATTAGAAACACCCACCTTCTGCTTCCACCTACAGGCCACTTTATTAGAAACACCCACCTTCTGCTTCCACTAACTGGCCACTTCATTAGAAACACCCACCTTGTGCTTTCACTCACTGGCCACTTTATTAGAAACACCCACCCTGTCTTTTCACTAACTGGCCACTTTATTAGTAACACTCACTTTATACTTCCACTAACTGGCCACTTTATTAGAAACACCAACCTTGTGCTTCCACTAACTGGCCACTTTATTAGAAACCCCAACCTTGTACTTCCACTAACTGGCCATTTTATTAGAAACACCAACCTTGTACTTTTTACGAACTGGCCACTTTATTAGAAACACTCACTTTGTACTTCCACTAACTGGCCACTTTATTAGAAACACCAACCTTGTGCTTCCACTAACTGGCCACTTTATTAGAAACCCCAACCTTGTACTTTCACTAACTGGTGGGTGTTGCTAATAAAGTGGCCAGTATTCAGAAGCAAACAGTTGGTGTTTCTAATAATGTGATCAGTTAGTGAAAGTACAAGGTAGGTGTTTCTAATAAAGTGGCCAGTAAGTGGAAGCAGAAGGTGACGACATGCTGTAAACATCCACCTTGTACTTTCACTCACTGGTCACTTTGTTAGAAACACCTACCTTGTACCTTTTACTGACTGGCCACTTTATTGGAAACACCTACCTTGTACTGTTCTTCCACTAACTGGCCACTTTATTAGAAACACCTACTTTGTACTCCCATTAAATGGCCACTTTATTAGAAACACCTGGAGCTCTACTATATAGGTGTATTATTACAGAATGTAATTTAGGTGCTGCTGTACAGTTTATCATCCCTCCCACTGATCAATATCTGACCACAGGACCGCTGTGCACAAGAGAGGGTCACAGCTAGGCTAAACGTGGTCCACCATATAAGGTGGGCATTCCTAATGAAATGATTGTGGAGTTTAAACATCATTACTAAGATACTTCAGTAACACTTCACCTGAACTCTGCACTGTAACATGATGTTAATTACTGTGTGATGGTTAAAGCTGGGGTTGTGTTCAGGGTTCTAGTACAGTGTTACTGAACTGGTTCCATCTTATTATTGTGAGATAATGTTATTAAGCTGAATTAGAACCATACCTAGTGTGAAGAATAACCCTCTGCAGCATAAAGCACACATTAATTCAGCTCAGCTGTTCAGAAATAGCTCAATAATATGGTTTCCACTAGGTTTCTTAGCAGTACCTCAAGTTAAGGCCAACTATTGGATTCGTTTTATAATATATCTGTGTTTATTTCCTCTGGAGTTCTTCATAAGTTGGTGTGCTGGTGGATTGCAGTCGTATTTTTGGGCCCGTATCAGGGAAAAAACAAGTTGTGTTGTTTTTAAAGCGGCTGACTAAAAAAAATGGACAAGATTAAATGAAAGTTCATTCCATTTAATGACATAT
Organism: Megaleporinus macrocephalus; assembly: GCA_021613375.1. Lineage (NCBI taxonomy): Eukaryota > Metazoa > Chordata > Actinopteri > Characiformes > Anostomidae > Megaleporinus > Megaleporinus macrocephalus. The sequence continues at coordinate 33,625,803 of CM038726.1, read as the reverse complement.
GGATTTCAGCCAGATAGCATTCCATCAAAACCCAAATAAACTGCTCTTAAACGTTTCGAATTTCAAGTTTTAGTTAATGAACAAAGTTTATATTGGCTATTTGACTGAATGTAAATGTGTGCTGTAGTTAAATGAAGTTCCTCTGGCCACTTTATTGTAGAGGAACTTTAACACCAGCCTTGTGTTTCCAATAACTATCAGAAACACCCACCTTGTACTTCCAACAACTGGCCACTTTATTAGAAACATCATCCTTGCATTAATACTAACTGGCCACTGTATTAGAAACATCTGTCTTGTACTTCCACTCAGTGGCCACTTTATTAGAAACACCAACCTTGTACTTCCACTAACTGGCCACTCTATTAGAAACACCAACCTTGTAATTCCACTAACTGGCCACTTTATTAGAAACCTCAACCTTGATTTAATACTCACTGGCCACTTTATTAGAAACACCAACCTTGTACTTCCACAAACTGGCCACTTTATTAGAAACACAACCATGTGTACATGCATAAGCTGGACGGTTTTAGAAACACCAGCCTTTTATTAACACTAACTGGCCACTTTAATAGAAACACCAACCTTGTTTTAACACTCACTGGCCACTTTATTAGAAACACCAACTTTGTACTTCCACAAACTGGCCACTTTATTAGAAACACAACCATGTGTACATGCATAAGCTGGACAGTTTTTAGAAACACCTGCCTTTTATTAACACTAACTGGCCACTTTAATAGAAACACCAACCTTGTTTTAACACTAACTGGCCACTTTATTAGAAACACCAACCTTGTGCTTTCACTCATTGGCCACTTTATTAGAAACACCTTGTGTACTTCTACAAAATGGCCACTTTATTAGAAACACCGGCCTCACATTAACACTAACTGGCCACTTTATTAGAAACACAACCATGTGTACATGCACAAGCTGGACAGTTTTTAGAAACACCAGCCTTTTATTAACACTAACTGGCCACTTTAATAGAAACACCAACCTTGTTTTAACACTAACTGGCCACTTTATTAGAAACACCAACCTTGTGCTTTCACTCATAGGCCACTTTATTAGAAATACCTTGTGTACTTCTACAAAATGGCCACTTTATTAGAAACACCAGCCTCGCATTACCACTAACTGGCCACTTTATTGGAAACACCAAACTTGTACTTCCACAAACTGGCCACTTTATTGGAAACACCAACCTTGCATACTTCCACTAACTGGCCACTTTATTAGAAACCCCAACCTTGATTTAATACTCACTGGCCACTTTATTAGAAACACCAAGCTTGTGTACATCCTCTCACTGTCCACTTTATTAATCTCATATTTCCACAAACTGGCCAATTTATTAGAAACCCCAACCTTGTGTACATCCACTCACTGGGACGTACAAATGATAGTGGTCCACAGGGGGTATAAAGCTGGTCATGGGCTCTTTAAGTGTGAGTGAGTGAATCTGGTTAATAACAGTACGGAGTCTATCTGCTCTGGAAGAAGTTGAAGCTCTATTTTCTTCTCTGCTCTGCTTTAATAATACAGATGTGTGGACGGGGGTCTCGGGTTAAGAGCGGCCACTTTGTTTGAGGCAGTTTTCCTTTTACTGTCAGAGGAAATAAGTCAGTGTCAGCTAAAGTGGACAGAACTCTGCCTCTTCATTACCGCACAGAGTGCAGAGTCATTCGGCGCGGCTGAACGCGGGCTGGAGCCTGAGGTTCACCGGCGGTGCCACGGTCTGCTTGACGGGCTGCTGTCACTTGGCTCGGCAGACGTCTCTGGAGGCATTTTAATTGGACGGCGCTGTCAGGTAGGCGGAATCCATCTTTAGTCAGCTGGGGCCATCACTCAACCGCACTTACCGGAGTGCAGCGGACGTCCCGGCCGTCCGCGGTTGAGATGATGAGTGTGTGGTGGCCCATTAATGCGTCTGTAAGCCTAAACGAGCAATTAATCAAAACCTGAGGACGTGTGCATGAGCGTGAGCTTAAACAGTGAGGCACAAAGAGAATGCCCGTGCACTTTTTTACACAAACACTAACACACACAATGTATGTGTGTATATATACATTGTCATTGGGCGAAGGCGGGGTACACCATGGACAGGTCGCCAGTCCATCACATGGCCAACACACCTACGGGTAGTTTAGAGTGAGGACCAACCTAACATTCATGTGTTTGGACTGTGGGAGTAAACCGGAGTACCTGGAGAAAACCCACTCAAGCACAGGTGAAGGTAGTGTTACAGTTTACCTGTACACAGGTAGGTGAAGGTAGTGTTACAGTTTACCTGTACACAGGTAGGTGAAGGTAGTGTTACAGTGTACCTGTACACAAGTAGGTGAAGGTAGTGTTACAGTTTACCTGTACACAGGTAGGTGAAGGTAGTGTTACAGTTTACCTGTACACAGGTAGGTGAAGGTAGTGTTACAGTTTACCTGTACACAGGCAGGTGAAGGTAGTGTTACAGTGTACCTGTACACAGGCAGGTGAAGGTAGTGTTACAGTTTACCTGTACACAGGTAGGTGAAGGTAGTGTTACAGTTTACCTGTACACAGGTAGGTGAAGGTAGTGTTGAACCCCAGTCTACAGCATAGAGGGCAGCAGAGTAACCCACCATACTATACCAACCATAAGGAAGGGTCTAGGTGCAGAAACACACTATTAAAGAATGTATATATATATATATATATATATATATATATATATATATATATATATATATATATATGCAACACAAGACCAAACTAATTAGCTTCCTCTGTTTTTTTCAAGAGAGGTCTCTGCGCTCTGAGGTGTTAAGAGCCTGAGAGTAGGAGAGCACTTCCCTTTACCGGAGGTCAGCAGGAGCTGAGAGCAATGACCAGTTTCAAGTGGAAGGCACTGGTGTGTGTGTGTGTGTGTGTGTGTGTGTGTGTGTGTGTGTGTGTGTGTGTGTGTGTGTGTGTGTGTGTGTGTGTGTGTGTGTGTGTGTGAGTTTCTGCCAGTGAGATGTACCTGCTTTGTTCTTTGTGAGAATAAGGCTCACTGATAGAAAACACCAGTCACTGGACACATGGTGGGTGGACACAGTGAATAGAAAGCATTTAAATAGGAGCTTTCAGCCTATTCAGAAACTCGTCATTGGTTCAGTGTCCTAGTTCAAAGATAATATTCGTTTATCTTCCTAACCACTTAACCTTCTGGGGTGTGGAGTGGGAGGGGGGTGCAGGAGTCTCTCAGTACTCAATGGATGGAAGGCAGGCAACACCCTGGACAGGCCACCAGCCACCCATGCAGAGAACATACAGAGTCCGCCCGGCTGAGGAATCTAACTGTAAGGAAACAGCACCACCCAGATAACAGTCACTGCCAAATGAAAAGAGAGGAGAATAGAAGTTATAAAACAGTTAGCTCTGAGTCGTTCAGTGCCATTGTGCTCTTCATGAAATACCTATTGACCTGTACGCTGTTTGGCAAACACAATGAATTAAGAGTGCATTGCTTGTTAAAATTATGATTACACACCCAGGTTTATACGAGTCTGCAGATGAGACCACCAGGTTGGGCTAATTTTATTTTTCTCTTAGTTAAATACTTAACTACACTCTGTGTGCTTGTCTGGTATGTTCAGTATGCTACATATCATACATATGTGATGCACCAAGACCAATGTTTTGTATATGTAACATACTAGCTGAAACAACTCTGGCTTATTTATTTAGCAGTACTACACCATTCATTTGCAATACTATATCATTATTTTGCAGTACTAAGTCATTGTTGTTCATGACTCTTTCATTATTTTGCAATAGGACCCCATTATTTTTCAGAACTATCTTATTACTTTACAGTACTAAGTCATTATTTTGTAATACTAAGTCATTACTTTGCAATACTATCCCATTATTGTACAATACTATCTCATTACTTTGCGATACTAAGTCATTATATTCCAATACTAGATCATTATTTTACAATACTGTCTTGTTAATTTGCAATACTATCTTATTATTTTGCATTGCTGCAGTACTAGCTCATTACTTTGCATTACTAAGTCATTGTTGTTCATTACTGTCTTGTTATTTTGCAATAAGATCTCATTATTTTCCAAAACTATCTCAATACTTTGCAATACTAAGTCATTATTTTAAAATACTATCTCATTTTTTACAATACTATCTCAATACTTTGCAATACTAAGTCATTATTTTACAATACTATCTCATTTTTTACAATACTATCTTAATACTTTTCAGTACTAAGTCATTATTTTACAATACATTTTTTTTACAATACTATCTCATTACTTTGCAGTAATAAGTCATTATTTTACAATACTGTCACATTTGTTACAATACTATCTCATTACTTTGCAGTACTAAGTCATTGTTTTGCAATACTAAGTCATTATTTTTTGCAAATTTTCCCATTATTTTGTAGTATTATCTCATTGTTTTGCTGTACCTGGTCATTACTTTGCAATACAATCCCATTATTTTACAATACTATCTCATTGCTTTGCAAAACTAAGTCATTATATTTTAATACAACAAATTTTTTTTCAATATTATATCTTCATTTTGCAATAGGATCTCATCATTTTGCAATATCATCTCATTACATTGGGTTCCTGGCATTAGTTTACAATACTACATCATGATTTAGTGAATAAAAACCATTTATTTGTAAATAAATAACCCTAAACAGCATCTCAAAACTTTCAGAAAGTGTCTCATTATAAAGACTCAGTGACAGTGAACAGTGACAGCATCTCGATGTTGACAAGTATTAAAAAAGCCATAATAAAAATGGATTTGTTAGATTAGATGCTGTTTATTTATTTATTTATTTGTAGTGGGAGGAATGTGCTTCTGTATTACTGAGCTGCTAGGGGGGCAGTAGGGGTTGTTTAAAAACAATGCGTTCAACCAACACAATGTAAAATAACCTGCTTTCAACGAAAACTACATCATCAAAAAACACTTCATCGATGTTGTTGAAGGAATAATGGATTGGTCAGCTGAGTGACCTCTGAAACAGGGGGATGTTGAATTTTAAGGTTACTGTGTAAAAGGGTTCGCTTATTATTTCCCATAAGGAATGAAATAATGTAGACGCCTATATATACTTTTACATCAGCAGTACCAGACTGCCAGAGTATTGAGGTCTAGGTCATAATGTGTCTTCCCAGACATCAAGGCCACGTTCACTTACTAAATATATAATTTGGCTATGGTGTCTAGGCAAGGCAAGGCAAGGCATGTTTATTTGTATAGCACCTTTCATCCACAGTGGCAACTCAAAGTGCTTTACATAAATAAAGAAATAAGAAACAAAGCATTAAAATAAATCAGTTCAAAGAAAGAAATAAGCTGAGGCTGTTTTTCTTGAGTGTAAAGCTCTCAGATGGTTATAGCAAGCTAGAAGTAGGAAATAAGAATAAGGTTTAAAAGTGCTGTTGGACTGTGTGCTGAGAAAATATTTACAAGAAAGAAAATAAAACATAAAAAATGAAGAAAGAGGTTTAAAATAAATAACTAACAGTTCAGTAAGAGTAAGAGTTTTAAACTGAGCTGAAAGCCTGCTCAGAAGTTGTAGCTGAAAGTCTACAACTTCTACTCTTCTTTCCAGAAAGCTTATAAAGGCCCAGTTGTTGCAGTGTGGCTGGTTCAGTCTGGATATTACACTGTTGAGTCACATTATTATGACCACTCTTTACTATTTGGATGGTGGCATGGACCCACTGATCCATGTAGAAAAGACTCTCAACTGATTTGGGTCTGAATCCATCCCTGCAGATTACATTTATCATACATGCTGATTGTCTACTCAGGGGTGGATGGGATCTTTCAGCAAGACGATGCAACACGTCACATGACTAGAAATGTCCTACATTGGTTGGAAGAGCTGACCAAGACTTCCAAGTTCTACCCTGGACCCTTAATTCCCCAGACTTGAACCCAGTTGAGCATCTGTTGGACCACCTGGATGGTGGTGATGGCTCTATGGATCCTCCTCCATGCTCCCTCCAGCAGCTGTGGGATGCACTGCAGTCAGCATGACTCCAGATACTTGTGACCACCTACCAGGACCTTATTGAGTCTCCCAGCCCGTCTAGCTGCTGTCAGTGCGGCACCCGGCGGTTACTTTGGATATTAGCTGGTGGTCATAATAATGTGACTCGACTGTTTGAACGAAATGTTTGGTGTCTTTCCTCATACCACAGAAAACGGAGACGCTCTAGTTAGGAAGAGACTGTGTCACTGCTTGTGCTGCATCATGGGATTGTCTTAGCAGCTGAGGAACAGTTCTGAGGCTGAGGAACATTTCTCCATCTCCATCTCCATTTCTCCAATTGTATTTTTTCACATCATTTTAACACAACAGCTGCTCTTTATATTATCTGAGAACTTTATGATGCATGGACCAATAGAAATGCTCCAAAATAGCTTCTCGAAAATTCTGGTTCCATTGACTTACATTGAAAGTAAAGACTTTTATTTCCTCTCCTGTAAAGTTGCCATTCCGGATATACCTGTTTGTCTTTGGACAGGGACGATATTTAAGGTACCTAAGAATTGGGACAGTCTACATACCGAGAGCACATACTCAAAGGTGTCAAAAGTATTTACATTCACTACTCAGGTAGAAGTATAGATACTAGGGTTTAAAACTCAAGCTTTTTACTCCAGTAAAGGTGTAAAAGTACTGACTTCAGAACTACTTAAAGTATAAAAGTAAAAGTAATGTAAGTAAAAAATGCCATTAAGGACAAAAGCTTAGGCAGCACCACAGGGGTCTATAGTGCACTAGCCCACCTCCCCAAACACCCCATACTTCTAAAAGCCATAATGACTTTAATGTTATATTAAAATGTTAATGTTGATGAATTTGGGATGCGCTTGGCTTCCGGTTTCAGCCGCGTATACGCCCATTGAACATGAATGTAGTTTAGTACAATGTAAATATATTAAAGAAGCATATCTGTTACTACTGAGCATTAACATGTGTTTCATGGAGCAGAAGATATGATGACTAGTTGTCTGTAAGTACTGTAATGAAGTCAAACTTCAAAGTCATGTTATCAATGTAATCTTTACTGGAAGGTAAATGTACATGAATGAAAACAAGCTGAAATGAAATAGGAGTAACGAGATGTTTAAAATGTAAGGAGTAGAAAGTACTGATAATGGAGTGTAAATGTAAGGAGTAGAAAGTACAGATAATGGAGTGTAAATGTAAGGAGTAGAAAGTACTGATAATGGAGTGTAAATGTAAGGAGAAGAAAGTACTGATAATGGAGTGTAAATGTAAGGAGTAGAAAGTACTGATAATTGAGTGTAAATGTAAGGAGTAGAAAGTACAGATAATGGAGTGTAAATGTAAGGAATAGAAAGTACTGATAATGGAGTGTAAATGTAAGGAGTAGAAAGTACTGATAATGGAGTGTAAATGTAAGGAGTAGAAAGTACTGATAATTGAGTGTAAATGTAAGGAGTAGAAAGTACAGATAATGGAGTGTAAATGTAAGGAATAGAAAGTACTGATAATGGAGTGTAAATGTAAGGAGTAGAAAGTACTTTTAATGGAGTGTAAATGTAAGGAGTAGAAGTAAAAATCAGCTGAAAAATAATTCCTCCAGTAAAATATAAATAACCATAATCTCTACTTAAGTAAGATAATGAAGTATTTGTACTTAGTAAATTGGCATCTCTGTGCATACTATGGCATAAAACTCTTTCTATATAGACACTAGGTTTTGAGACAGACCCGTATGCCTAAACCTTCATCCGCCTCCAATTCTGCTGAGTTGTTAAGTAATATCTGAACATTGTAGGGCGTAATGTAATATAACACTTGATAAGAGAGTAGCAGGCGACCATCCTGAGGCCAACACTAATGCAGAAGTTAGCATGTTGCGTAGGCCTGCGTAGGCAGAACCAGGTTTGCTTCTGCCAATTCTGACACGAGCTCCATAAATAACCTGATCGGCACGAACATCAGGGTTTTGACAGGAACTCAATATGACTCTCTATGTAAATGAGTGTTTGTTGACGGGCTGAGGCGGCACTCCCGTTGTTCTGTGTGAATTGTGTTTAACCTTTTAGCGAGTAAAGGTAGCTGTCAGTCAGAAGCGTTCAGGTGTCATGCTCATGCCCGCAAACCTCTTATTTGCGATCTGCACTCACTTGCCTTTTTATGGTTCTTGGTTTGACCCAGTCTGCTTCGCTCTACTGTTACAAAGTAAAGTGTTCCTTAGGCCAACATTATTGAAGAACCGTGTTCAGTTCCCTGAAGATTAACCCAGAGAGAGAGACACGGTAGTTAGAATTTTAAGTTGGGATCTCAAGAAAACAGCTCATGAATTAAACTGTCTATGGTGTACCCTGCCTTCGCTTGATGATGCTGGGATTGGCTCCAGCCCCCCCTGTGACCCCGACTAGCAGAATTAAGCAGCAGATAATGGATGGATGGAAGATCATCGTAAGATCTCAAGATCACACATCTCATGATAACAGTCAAGTTTAATTGTGGAGCTTTATAGAAGTTTGAAAACATGAACACATGAAGTCATAGTATAGATCCTCCAATGATAACTCACTCAAGACTGGAGGAAGAAACCTTGGGAGGAACCAAGACTCACAAGGGGAGACCCGTCCTCCTCTGATCAAACAGTGTCTACAGGTTGGAAAAGCTTTAGAACCTGCCCAGGTAGAGGCAGTCTCTGACTGAGGCAGTCTCTGACTCAGTCTTAGTGGAAAGTGGGAGTTAACTGAAACATATCTCAATTAATTAGATCTCAAGTAATTTTCTTGAGATCACTATTTTTTCTCTATTGGTCTTCTGATAACAACTTCTGATTTCTTGAAATCAGCTTGTCTTGTGATCTTAAGATAATGAACAGTGTTTTCCCAAGATACCATCTATCTCATAATCTCAAGATATTAAAATGCTTCACATCACAAATTTTTGGCTCATGATAAATTTTTCAACATTAAAAAAAAATTTGTCTTTTAATCTCAGGATAACAGGATAATGTGTTTTCTTGAGATCACATCTTATTTGTCTTGTGATCTCAAAAAAAGGAGATTAAAAGTTCAGAAAGCATAATTAAGAAGTAACTGAAAGTAATAATAATAAATAAAGAAGAGTAAAAGTTCAGAAAGTGTCAGTAATTAGTAACAAAAAGTACTAAGAAAATAATAAAGGAGAGTGAAATTTTAGAAAGTATAATAAAGAACTAAAAGTAATAATGACAAAGGAGAGTAAAAGTTAAGAAAGTATAATTATGAAGTAACTAAAAGTAATAATAATAAATAAAAGAAGTGTAAAGTTTCAGAAAGTAAAATTTTGAAGTAGTTAAATATAATAATAATAAATAAAAGGAGAGTAAAAGTTCAGAAAGTATAATTAAGAAGTAACTAAAAGTAATTTTAATAAATAAAAGGAGAGTAATAGTTCAGAAAATATAATTAAGAAGTAACTAAAAGTAATATTAAAAAATAAAGGGAGAGTAAAAAATTTAGAAAGTATAATTAAGAAGTAACTAAAAGTAATAGTAATAAATAAAAGGAGAGTAAAAGTTCAGAAAGTATAATTAAGAAGTAACTAAAAGTAATAATAATAAATAAAGAAGAGTAAAAGTTCACAAAGTATAATTAAGAAGTAACTAAAAGTAATTTTAATAAATAAAAGGAGAGTAAAAGTTCACAAAGTATAATTAAGAAGTAACTAAAAGTACTAATAATTAATAAAGGAGAGTAAAATTTTAGAAAGTATAATAAAGAACTAAAAGTAATAATGATAAAGGAGAGAAAAAGTTCAGAGAGTATAATTATGAAGTAACTAAAAGTAATAATATTAAATAAAAGAAGAGTAAAGGTTCAGAAAGTAAAATTACCAAGTAGTTCAAAGTAATAATAATAAATAATAGGAGAGTAAAAGTTCAGAAAGTATAATTTAGAAGTAACTAAAAGTACTAATAATTAATAAAGGAGAGTAACATTTTAGAAAGTATAATAAAGAACTAAAAGTAATAATGATAAAGGAGAGTAAAAGTTCAGAGAGTATAATTATGAAGTAACTAAGTAATAATATTAAATAAAAGAAGAGTAAAAGTTCAGAAAGTAAAATTACGAAGTAGTTAAAAGTAATAATAATACATAATAGGAGAGTAAAAGTTCAGAAAGTATAATTAAGAAGTAACTAAAAGTAATTTTAAAAAATAAAGGGAGAGTAAAAGTTCAGAAAGTAAAATTATGAAGTAGTTAAAAGTAATAATAATTAATAAAAGGAGAGTAAAAGTTCAGAAAGTATAATTAAAAAGTAACTAAAAGTAATTTTAATAAATAAAAGGAGTGTAAAAGTTCAGAAAATATAATTAAAAAGTAACTAAAAGTAATATTAAAAGATAAAGGGAGAGTAAAAGTTCAGAAAGTATAATTATGAAGTAACTAAAAGTAATATTAATAAATAAAAGGAGAGTTAAGGTTCAGAAACAATAAATAAGAAGTAACTAAAACAAACTAAATTCATAAAAAATAAATAAAGCTGCAGGCTGTGTTGGTGGTTATAGACTGAGAGATTAGAATCACTGAGTGACACCAGCGAGAGGAGCTTTAGAGTGTTGCTGGTTTTGCTGGAGCAAAAGCAGATCTTCCCAGTTCAGTAAAGACTCTCAGTACCTGAAAGCTGATCCAGTCACTGGAGTGACTCTGACAAGTTGTGTTATTTTCTATGAGCATTGTTGTGATATATGGTGGCATCTGGCCAGTAAGTACTATTCAGATAATAAGAAGCCAAGAACTGTTTCTCAACGCACAGCAAGAGGAAGACCAAACAGTGATGTGAGCTGTAGGGTCACCAGAGATGAATCTTAAGTGATATACAGAGCCTAAAGCTTTAAGTGTATCACTCTGCCTTAGGATCAACGCTAGTAGGCTGGTGGTTCTGGGGTCTGTATCTCCAGTTTCCTGAAAGCCAACAATACAGATCCAGGGCTTGTTACAGAGGGCATGTCATGCTGCACTGACCTGTGGAGGTTGATTTGGTTCTAACGCTTCTCCATTGATCTCTAAAGCTTCAAAGATCAGATTGAACATTGTTATCGCAAGTTTCCTGAAGACTACACAATTACAAGGTCTGTATCTCCAGTTTCTCGAAGGCCAGCAATGCAGATCCAGGGCTTATTTCATAGAACCAAACCAACCTCCACAAGTCAATACAGCGTGTCGTGCCCTAACACTTCTCCACTGATCTCTAGAGCTTCAAAGATCAGACTGAAGGTTGTTATCCCAAGTTTTTTGAAGTGTACAAGATTCTAGTGTCTGTATCTCCAGTTTCCTGAAGGCCAGCAATGCAGATCCAGGGCTTGTTACAGAGGGCATGTCATGCTGTACTGACCTGTGGAGGTTGGTTTGGTTCTAACGCTTCTCCATTGATCTATAGAGCTTCAAAGATTGAATTGAAGACTGTTATTGCAAGTTTCCTGAAGACTACAAGATTTCAGGGTCTGTATTTTAAGTTTCCTGAAGGCCAGCAATGCAGATCTATGGCTTGTTTCACAGGACACACCAGGCTCCACTGACCTGTGGAGGTTGGTTTGGTTCAAACACTTCTCCACTGATCTCTAGAGCTTCAAAGATCAGACTGAAGGTTGTTATCCCAAGTTTTTTAAAGACTACAATATTTCAGGGTCTGTATTTCTAGTTTTCTGAAGGCCAGTGATGCAGATCCAGGGCTTGTTGCAGAGGGCATGTCATGCTGCACTGACCTGTGCAGGTTGGTTTGGTTCTAACACTTCTCCACTGATCTCTAGAGCTTCAAAGATCAGATTGAAGGTTGTTATTGCAAGTTTCTTGAAGACTACAATATTTCAGGGTCTGTATTTCTTGTTTTCTGAAGGCCAGTGATGCAGATCCAGGGCATGTCATGCTGCACTGACCTGTGCCGGTTGGTTTGGTTCTAACACTTCTCCACTGATCTCTAGAGCTTCAAAGATCAGATTAAAGGCTGTTATTGCAAGTTTCCTGAAGACTACAAGATTCCAGGGTCTGTATCTCCAGTTTCCTGAAGGCCAACAATGCAGATCCAGGGCTTTTTACAGAGGGCACGTCATGCTGCACTGACCTGTGGAGGTTGGTTTGGTTCTAACACTTCTCCACTGATCCCTAGAGCTTCAAAGGTCAGATTGAACATTGTTATCGCAAGTTTCCTGAAGACTACAAGATTTCAGGGACTGTATCTCCGGTTTCCTAAAGGCCAGCAATGCAGATCCAGGGCTTGTTTCACAGGGCACGCCATGCTGCAGTGACCTGTGGAGGTTGGTTTGGTTCTAACACTTTTCCACTGATCTATAGAGCTTTAAATATCAGATTGAAGGTTGTTGTTATAAGTTTCCTGAAGACTACAAGATTCCAGGCTCTGTATCTCCGGAAAGGGCCCATCACGCTCTACTGACCTATGAAGTTTGGCTCCGTAGTGGATATTTAAAGCATTCTTGTGGGTTTATACATCATCGACTTGGCTCTTCTCCCAAAACTGTAGACTATTATTACACCTGAACCAATGATTCATGCAGAAGTCTTGACAATTAATTGGAATTCTTCTTCAATTCATTCCTCTTAATGTCTACAGTAAGCTGTGGAGCATCTCTTGCCAGCTATAGATCCTTGCAGTATAAGTATCTCCTCATGACCACAGATGCTGGGTGGGTTGATCGAGAAATAATTCATGTAATATTACGCCACGCTCTTGTCATTGTCGGTATTGCTGCTTGCTTACGGGGAGCAAACTTCAAACAAACACGGAATACAGCACTGCCTTCATATGAGGGTCGGCTCCTTTGATGCTGTGATTAAAGTCTGTCTGAGCTTTTACCCAGAGGACCAGATGCCACTTATTGATTGTCTTATATAGGCCACTGTATATAACACTGTCCTCAGTAAACATGTGAGTTTAATATACATGTAAATGAAATCTTCTCACAGAAGACGTGCCAATATTAGTGGTGTAGGTGTCAGTACACAGCAGAATTTCTCAAAGGTGTTTCACTTTGGCCCTGCTGGACCAGTGAGCAGGAGAACACAGTGCAGGAGAACACAGAGCAGGAGAACACAGTGCAGGAGAACACAGAGCAGGAGAACACAGAGCAGGAGAACACAGAGCAGAACACAGAGCAGGAGAACACAGAGCAGGAGAACACAGTGCAGGAGAACATAGTATAAGAGAACACAGTGCAGGAGAACACAGTGAAAGAGAACACAGTGCAGGAGAACACAATGCAGGAGAACACAGTAAAAGAGAACACAGAGCAGGAGAGCAGAGAGCATGAGAACACAGTGAAGGAGAACAGTACAAGAGAACACAGTGAAGGAGAACACCGATCAGGAGAGCAGAGAGCAGGGGAGCAAAGAGCAGGAAAACACAATGCAGGAGAATACAGTGAAGGAGAACACAGTGAAAGAGAACACAGTGAAAGAGAACACAGTGCAGGAGAACACAGTGCAAGACAACACAGTGCAGGAGAACAAAGTGAAGGAGAACACAGTAAAGGAGAACACAGAGCAGGAGAGCAGAAAGCAGGACAACACAGTGAAGGAGAACACCGAGTGGGAGAACACAGTGAAGAAGAACACATAGCAGGAGAGCACAGAGCAGGAGAACACAGAGCAGGAGAACACAGTAAAGGAGAACACAGTGCAGGAGAACACAGTGAAGGAGAAAACAGTGAATGAGAACAGTACAGGAGAACACAGAGCAGGAAAACACACAGCAGGAGAGCACAGAGCAGGAAAACACAGAGCTGGAGAACACAGAGTAGGAGAACACAGTGAAGGAGAAAACAGTAAATGAGAACAGTACAGGAGAACACAGTAAAAGGGAACAGTGCAGGAGAACACAGAGCAGGAGAACTCAGAGCAGGAGAGATACAGTGCAAGTGAACACAGTGGAAGAGAAAACATTGAATGAGAACACAGTGAAACAGAACACAGAGTAGAAGAGCACAATGCTGGAGAACACAGAGCAGGAGAACACACAGGAGAACACAGAGCAGGAGAGATACAGTGCAAGAGAACACAGTGGAAGAGAACACAGTGAATGAGAACACAGAGAAACAGAACACAGAGTAGGAGAGCACAATGCTGGAGAACACAGAGCAGAAGAACACAGAGCAGAAGAGCATAGAGCAGGAGTAATACAGTTCAAGAGAGCAGGAGAACACAGTGCAGGAAAACACAGTGCAGGAGAACACAGTGGAAGAGAACACAGTGAATGAGAACACAGAGAAACAGAACACAGAGTAGGAGAGCACAATGCTGGAGAACACAGAGCAGGAGAACACAGTGGAAGAGAACACAGTGAATCAGAACATAGTGAAACAGAACACAAAGTAGGAGAGCACAATGCTGGACAACACAAAGCTGGAGAATACAGAGCAGGACAGCAGAGAGCAGGAGAACACAGTGAAGGAGAGCACAGAGTAGGAGAACACAGAGCAGAAGAACACTGTTAGGGTTAGTGTCTTGCTCCAGGGCACTACAGTCATATTCTGTTGGTCAAACCGGCAGCACTTATTTCTATTTTGACCCAAAAATTTGAAGCTGTGTTTCCTGTGAATCTGGAACACACATCAGCTCTGACAGTAAAACATCCCAGAATCAAATCAGGGCCTTTACAGCTGTAGTGAAAGCGGCAGGTGAGCAGAGGAAGGAGTAACTCTTGTTTTCATTAGGCGTCTGACGGCAGGTGAGTTTAAGATGACGTTTTAATGAAAGCAGTATTCCGCAAACAGAAAGTAATCAATCAAATTGAAGAACGCGTTACATCCGCTCGTATAAGACGGGCTGTAAACATGAGGCGCGAGAACATATGGGCCTACGTTCCGTTAGACATTTTATACCATCGCTTTAGAGCCTTTCAGCGACGGCTATGCTTTCCCTGTCTGCCAGATGAATCACGCTCTGCTGTTAATGCAATGCCTTACACCAGACTTATCAGACAGCCTTAGATAATTCCACTGAAGCTAACGACTTCACTGGAGCTCATCTTTACTCTAGGCTTAGTGGCCTTGATCTAAAAGCAGGTCTTAAATGATGTTGGGACCGTTTGACGTGAAAGCGCATTGTTGTGGTCATTAGTCTACTTCTGCACATTAGCCGGTGTAATATGTTCTCAGAGCTGGTAATATAGCAACACAGGCATTTCTTGGATTGTATATTAATGAAACCTATAAAGCAGTGGGGAGCCATCATGGCCCTCTACGCCCTCTCAGAGGGCCTAAAATATTCTTAACACACACACACACACACACACACACACACACATATATATATATATATATATATATATATATATATATATATATCAATTCAAGTTTATTTTCATAGCGCTTTTTACAAAGATGTTGTCTCAAAGCAGCTTTACAGAGTTTTGAAAACAGTTACAACATATATGGGGATATATGTTGTAACTGTTTTCAAAACTCTGTAAAGCTGAGCAAACCAGAGGCAACAGTGGCAAGAACACCACCCTCAGACTGGAGGAAGAAACCTTGGGAGGAACCAGACTCACAAGGGGAGACCCGTCCTCCTCTGATCAAACAGTATTTACTGACTGAGGCAGTGTATGACTGAGGCAGTCTCTGACTGAGGCAGTCTCTGACTGAGTCTTTATGTAAAGTGGGCGTGAGCTGAAACAGTCCCATCCTATCTCAATGCTGGTACATCTGGATGGTGTACAGTGATGTAACTGAGGGTGTAGCAGTAGACACAGATGGACAGGTGAGCTGGCTGGTGATGGTTGGGGTGGAGGCCCTGATGATCAGTCCTTCAACAGCATTCAACAGAATGTACTTACTGTAGTCTTATGTATGTATATATATATAATTTTATTTTATCTACTTACAGTTTGACAATCAACATCTAAACAATTATGAAAATATAGACAAATAAATTATTAAATTGTGTCTATTCAATCTGTGTTGGAGTGTGAGGGGTTAAGTGGAAGCCTCTAAGCCTGTGTCTCCCCCTATAAGGACTGTGACACCTCCGCAGAATGTTGGTGATTGGTGGTCCTGCTGTTCATGTACAGAGGGGGCCAGGCAGTTATACTGACCAATCATATCTTCCCTCTAAGTGGGCGGGGCTTAACTGTATGATCATTTCCGCCCGCTGTGGCAGCGCTAGCTGGAGAAACAGCTAGCCAGTTTGCCGAGTCACGCCGGAAGCCCATGCTCCGCCCCCAAACTGTCAGACCCACCCCCTCTGAAAACTCGAGCGCAGATATTTATTATATTTGTTTGTTTAATCTTTTCTGTCTCCTTCTCTCCCGTTTTCTCTCTCTCTTTTCCTTTTTCTCTCTCCCTCTGTCTTCTCTCCCCCTCTCTCTTTCTTTCTCCCTTTCTCACTCTTTTCTCTGCCTCTTTCTCTCTCTCTCCCTCTTTCTCTCTCACTCTGTCTTTTTTCCCTCTGCTATTTATCTCTCTCCCTCTTCTTTCTTCCCTCCTTTATTCTCTCTCACTCCTCTTAATTCAGTCCTGTCTGTCCTTTTCTCTCTCTCCCTCTTTCTGTCTTTTCTCACTCTCCACTTTATCTCTATTTCTTTTCTCTCTATACCTTTTTCTCTCTTTTCTTTGTCTCTCTCTCTCCCCCCTCTCTCTTTCTTTTTCCCTTTCTCACTCTTTTCTATGCCTTTTTCTCTTTATCTCTTCCTCTTTCTTTGTCACTGTCTTTTTTCCCTCTGCTATTTCTCTCTCCCTCTTATTTCTTTCTCTCTTCCTTTCTCTCTTTTCTCTGTCTCTCACTCTTCTCTCTGTTCATTCCTGTCTGTCTTTTTCTCTCTCTCCCTCTTTCTGTCTTTTCTCACTCTCCACTTTATCTCTATTTCTTTTCTCTCTATACCTTTTTCTCTCTTTTCTTTGTCTCTCTCTCTCCCCCCTCTCTCTTTCTTTTTCCCTTTCTCACTCTTTTCTATGCCTTTTTCTCTTTATCTCTTCCTCTTTCTCTGTCACTGTCTTTTTTCCCTCTGCTATTTCTCTCTCCCTCTTATTTCTTTCTCTCTTCCTTTCTCTCTTTTCTCTGTCTCTCACTCTTCTCTCTGTTCATTCCTGTCTGTCTTTTTCTCTCTCTCCCTCTTTCTGTCTTTTCTCGCTCTCCACTTTATCTCTCTATTTCTTTTCTCTCTATACCTTTTCTTTCTTTTCTTTGTCTCTCTCTCTTCTTTCTGTTTGTTTCATCATTTCTATCTCTCTCACTCCCTCTTTCTCTCTTACTGTCTTTTGTCCCTCTGCTTTTCATCTCTCTCAGTGTCTCTTGTGTCTTTGTCTTTTCTATCTCTCCCTTTGTCTTTGTCTTCTGTATTACTATCTTTTAATAATAATAATAATAATAATAATAATAATAATAATAATAATAATATTTTTTAAATACTAAATACAAAACCAGTGTTAATTTTTTAGACCACAAGCTGAGTGGACCCACGGGTTCTGATTCTGGGGAGTAAAACGAGTGCAGAAAGGTGTAAAGCTGAGGATTCTCTGAAGAGATGAATCTTCAGGGCACAGACTGAGATGAAGGTCCTGACTGAGTTCAGAAGAAAGCTGGTTCCACTGAAGGGCAAAGACAGTGTGAAGTGAAAGCAGCCTCAGAGGCAAGCTCAGATATTAAGGAAGGACATATCAGAAGCCCAGGAGACGAAGATCTAAGCTGGCTTCAAACCAAGCACACGCCCTGTTTTTCCAGGCATGTCTGTTTGCACGCATCGCTGTAGCTTTTCACCGAGGTCATCCACGTAAACACGACACCATCAAACCCTCGTTTATTTCCACCGTGAATGATTTAGGGAATGTTTTGTTCGGCGTTTACACAAACAGCTCCTTCCGTAGCTCTCGTGAGAGTAAAGATCTCTAGCACTTCTATTTTGGAGATCATAGCAGGTTTGTGGTGGGTGTGAAGCTTCCAACGGTGTTGTTGTCTCCACGAATTGTGTGATGAGCAGATGGCAACCTGTTTAAAGTGCAAGCAGAGCGACAACCAACTTCCCTCCTTCAGTATGAAAGCACTTGAGGTCTTAAACGAGCCCAGGGCACCACAGAAGGATCCGGGAGGGAAGGTTTCAATCCAGGGCACGTTCTCCAGTGAGCCCATTAGACAGTAAACACCAGTGGTCCCTGCTGGACTGGTAAAGCAGTCAGATCTGTGAGTGAGTGCTTTGTAACAGCAGTAACACTACACACACAGCCGACTCTACACTAACCTCTGTAGAAGTAACACTACACACACACAGCCGACTCTACACTAACCTCTGTAGAAGTAACACTACACACACAGCCGACTCTCCACTAACCTCTGTAGCAGTAACACTACACACACACAGCCAACTCTACACTAACCTCTGTAGCAGCAGTAACACTACACACACAGCCGACTCTACACTAACCTCTGTAGCAGTAACACTACACACACACAGCCGGATCTACACTAACCGCTGTACCAGCAGTAACACTACAGACACACAGCCGACTCTACACTAACCGCTGTAGCAGCAGTAACACTACAGACACACACAGTCGACTCTACAATAACCTCTGTAGCAGTAACACTACACACACACACAGTCGACTCTACACTAACCTCTGTAGCAGCAGTAACACTACACACACACAGCCGGATCTACACTAACCTCTGTAGTAGTAACACTACACACACACAGCCGGATCTACACTAACCTCTGTAGTAGTAACACTACACACACACAGCCGACTCTACACTAACCTCTGTAGCAGTAACACTACACACACACAGCTGACTCTACACTAACCTCTGTATTAGTAACACTACACACACACAGCCGACTCTACACTAACCTCTGTAGCAGTAACACTACTCACACACAGCCGACTCTACACTAACCTCTGTAGAAGTAACACCACACACACACAGCCGACTCTACACTAACCTCTGTAGCAGCAGTAACACTACACACACACAGCCCACTCTACACTAACCTCTGTAGCAGCAGTAACACTACACACACACAGCCGACTCTACACTAACCTCTGTAGCAGTAACACTACACACACACAGCCGACTCTACACTAACCTCTGTAGCAGTAACACTACACACACACAGCCGACTCTCCACTAACCTCTGTAGCAGTAACACTACACACACACAGCCGACTCTACACTAACATCTGTAGCAGTAACACTACACACACACAGTCGACTCTACAATAACCTCTGTAGCAGCAGTAACACTACACACACACAGCCGACTCTACACTAACCTCTGTAGCAGTAACACTACACACACAGCCGACTCTACACTAACATCTGTAGCAGTAACACTACACACACACAGTCGACACTACAATAACCTCTGTAGCAGGAGTAACACTACACACACACAGCGGACTCTACACTAACCTCTGTAGCAGTAACACTACACACACACAGCTGACTCTACACTAACCTCTGTAGCAGCAGTAACACTACACACACACAGTGGACTCTACAATAACCTCTGTAGCAGCAGTAACACTACACACACACAGCCGGATCTACACTAACCGCTGTACCAGCAGTAACACTACACACAAACAGTCGACTCTACACTAACCTCTGTAGCAGCAGTAACACTACACACACACAGCCGACTCTACACTAACCTCTGTAGCATTAACACTACACACACACAGCCGACTCTACACTAACCTCTGTAGCAGTAACACTACACACACACAGCCGACTCTACACTAACCTCTGTAGCAGTAACACTACACACACAGCCGACTCTACACTAACCTCTGTAGCAGCTGTAACACTACACACACTCAGCCGGATCTACACTAACCGCTGTAGCAGCAGTAACACTACACACACACAGCCGACTCTACACTAACCTCTGTAGCAGTAACACTACACACACACAGCCGGATCTACACTAACCGCTGTACCAGCAGTAACACTACAGACACACAGCCGACTCTACACTAACCGCTGTAGCAGCAGTAACACTACAGACACACACAGTTGACTCTACAATAACCTCTGTAGCAGTAACACTACACACACACACAGTCGACTCTACAATAACCTCTGTAGCAGCAGTAACACTACACACACACAGACGGATCTACACTAACCGCTGTACCAGCAGTAACACTACAGACACACAGCCGACTCTACACTAACCTCTGTAGCAGTAACACTACACACACAGCCGACTCTACACTAACCTCTGTAGCAGCAGTAACACTACACACACACCCAAATCTACACTAACCTCTGTAGCAGTAACACTACACACATACAGCCGACTCTACACTAACCTCTGTAGCAGTAACACTACACACACACAGCCGACTCTACACTAACCTCTGTAGCAGTAACACTACACACACACAGCCGACTCTACACTAACCTCTGTAGCAGCAGTAACACTACACACACACAGCCGACTCTACACTAACCTCTGTAGCAGCAGTAACACTACACACATACAGCCGACTCTACACTAACCTCTGTAGCAGTAACACTACACACACACAGCCGACTCTACACTAACCTCTGTAGCAGTAACACTACACACACACAGCCGACTCTACACTAACCTCTGTAGCAGTAACACTACACACACACAGCCGACTCTACACTAACCTCTGTAGCAGCAGTAACACTACACACACAGCCGACTCTACACTAACCTCTGTAGCAGTAACACTACACACACACAGCCGACTCTACACTAACCTCTGTAGCAGCAGTAACACTACACACACACAGCCGACTCTACACTAACCGCTGTAGCAGCAGTAACACTACAGACACACACAGTCGACTCTACAATAACCTCTGTAGCAGTAACACTACACACACACACAGTCGACTCTACACTAACCTCTGTAGCAGCAGTAACACTACACACACACAGCCGGATCTACACTAACCTCTGTAGTAGTAACACTACACACACACAGCCGGATCTACACTAACCTCTGTAGTAGTAACACTACACACACACAGCCGACTCTACACTAACCTCTGTAGCAGTAACACTACACACACACAGCTGACTCTACACTAACCTCTGTATTAGTAACACTACACACACACAGCCGACTCTACACTAACCTCTGTAGCAGTAACACTACTCACACACAGCCGACTCTACACTAACCTCTGTAGAAGTAACACCACACACACACAGCCGACTCTACACTAACCTCTGTAGCAGCAGTAACACTACACACACACAGCCCACTCTACACTAACCTCTGTAGCAGCAGTAACACTACACACACACAGCCGACTCTACACTAACCTCTGTAGCAGTAACACTACACACACACAGCCGACTCTACACTAACCTCTGTAGCAGTAACACTACACACACACAGCCGACTCTCCACTAACCTCTGTAGCAGTAACACTACACACACACAGCCGACTCTACACTAACATCTGTAGCAGTAACACTACACACACACAGTCGACTCTACAATAACCTCTGTAGCAGCAGTAACACTACACACACACAGCCGACTCTACACTAACCTCTGTAGCAGTAACACTACACACACAGCCGACTCTACACTAACATCTGTAGCAGTAACACTACACACACACAGTCGACACTACAATAACCTCTGTAGCAGGAGTAACACTACACACACACAGCGGACTCTACACTAACCTCTGTAGCAGTAACACTACACACACACAGCTGACTCTACACTAACCTCTGTAGCAGCAGTAACACTACACACACACAGTGGACTCTACAATAACCTCTGTAGCAGCAGTAACACTACACACACACAGCCGGATCTACACTAACCGCTGTACCAGCAGTAACACTACACACAAACAGTCGACTCTACACTAACCTCTGTAGCAGCAGTAACACTACACACACACAGCCGACTCTACACTAACCTCTGTAGCATTAACACTACACACACACAGCCGACTCTACACTAACCTCTGTAGCAGTAACACTACACACACACAGCCGACTCTACACTAACCTCTGTAGCAGTAACACTACACACACAGCCGACTCTACACTAACCTCTGTAGCAGCTGTAACACTACACACACTCAGCCGGATCTACACTAACCGCTGTAGCAGCAGTAACACTACACACACACAGCCGACTCTACACTAACCTCTGTAGCAGTAACACTACACACACACAGCCGGATCTACACTAACCGCTGTACCAGCAGTAACACTACAGACACACAGCCGACTCTACACTAACCGCTGTAGCAGCAGTAACACTACAGACACACACAGTTGACTCTACAATAACCTCTGTAGCAGTAACACTACACACACACACAGTCGACTCTACAATAACCTCTGTAGCAGCAGTAACACTACACACACACAGACGGATCTACACTAACCGCTGTACCAGCAGTAACACTACAGACACACAGCCGACTCTACACTAACCTCTGTAGCAGTAACACTACACACACAGCCGACTCTACACTAACCTCTGTAGCAGCAGTAACACTACACACACACCAAATCTACACTAACCTCTGTAGCAGTAACACTACACACATACAGCCGACTCTACACTAACCTCTGTAGCAGTAACACTACACACACACAGCCGACTCTACACTAACCTCTGTAGCAGTAACACTACACACACACAGCCGACTCTACACTAACCTCTGTAGCAGCAGTAACACTACACACACACAGCCGACTCTACACTAACCTCTGTAGCAGCAGTAACACTACACACATACAGCCGACTCTACACTAACCTCTGTAGCAGTAACACTACACACACACAGCCGACTCTACACTAACCTCTGTAGCAGTAACACTACACACACACAGCCGACTCTACACTAACCTCTGTAGCAGTAACACTACACACACACAGCCGACTCTACACTAACCTCTGTAGCAGCAGTAACACTACACACACAGCCGACTCTACACTAACCTCTGTAGCAGTAACACTACACACACACAGCCGACTCTACACTAACCTCTGTAGCAGTAACACTACACACACACAGCCGACTCTACACTAACCTCTGTAGCAGTAACACTACACACACACAGCCGACTCTACACTAACCTCTGTAGCAGCAGTAACACTACACACACACAACCGGATCTACACTAACTGCTGTAGCAGCAGTAACACTACACACACACAGCCGACTCTACACTAACCTCTGTAGCAGTAACACTACACACACACAGCCGACTCTACACTAACCTCTGTAGCAGCAGTAACACTACACACACACAGCCGACTCTACACTAACCTCTGTAGCAGTAACACTACACACACACAGCCGACTCTACACTAACCTCTGTAGCAGTAACACTACACACACACAGCCGACTCTACACTAACCTCTGTAGCAGCAGTAACACTACACACACACAGCCGACTCTACACTAACCTCTGTAGCAGTAACACTACACACACACAGCCGACTCTACACTAACCTCTGTAGCAGCAGTAACACTACACACACACAGCCGACTCTACACTAACCTCTGTAGCAGTAACACTACACACACACAGCCGACTCTACACTAACCTCTGTAGCAGTAACACTACACACACACAGCCGACTCTACACTAACCTCTGTAGCAGCAGTAACACTACACACACACAGCCGGATCTACACTAACTGCTGTAGCAGCAGTAACACTACACACACACAGCCGACTCTACACTAACCTCTGTAGCAGTAACACTACACACACACAGCCGACTCTACACTAACCTCTGTAGCAGTAACACTACACACACACAGCCGACTCTACACTAACCTCTGTAGCAGCAGTAACACTACACACACACAGCCGGATCTACACTAACTGCTGTAGCAGCAGTAACACTACACACACACAGCCGACTCTACACTAACCTCTGTAGCAGTAACACTACACACACACAGCCGACTCTACACTAACCTCTGTAGCAGTAACACTACACACACACAGCCGACTCTACACTAACCTCTGTAGCAGTAACACTACACACACACAGCCGACTCTACACTAACCTCTGTAGCAGTAACACTACACACACACAGCCGACTCTACACTAACCTCTGTAGCAGCAGTAACACTACACACACACAGCCGGATCTACACTAACTGCTGTAGCAGCAGTAACACTACACACACACAGCCGACTCTACACTAACCTCTGTAGCAGTAACACTACACACACACAGCCGACTCTACACTAACCTCTGTAGCAGTAACACTACACACACACAGCCGACTCTACACTAACCTCTGTAGCAGTAACACTACACACAGCTTGTTTGAAGTGCTGCTGGTTACTTAACAGGAGAAAATTCGGTCTCGAGAGCACAATTTGCAAATCAAACTGGAACACGTCCCCCATGCGTCGGGAAGCGGGCGAGTGAGTGGCCGCACTGAATTGTAACCGTAACAGGAGTGACTACTTTAGAAAAACTCACACACACAGACACAGGGGAGCGGGGGGCTCCGCGTTCGGGGGGTCTGGATACACAGAGCTGTTTAAATAGACTTAACTCCACCGTCCCACCACGTCCTTCACACAGACAAAGAGATACAGCAACACTCCCTCTCTCTCTCTCTCTCTCTCTCTCTCTCTCTCTCTCTCTTTATATATATATATATATATATATATATATATATATATATATATATATATATATATATATATATATCTTTACTCTCTCTTTTTTATCTCTGTCTATTCTCTCTCTGTATCTCTCTATACTGTCTCTCTCTTTCCTTTGTCTCTATCTCTCTATGCCCTCTCTCTCTTTTTTCTTTGTTTCCATCTATCTGTCCATACCCTCTCTCTCTCTCACTTTAATCTCTCTGTCTATCTTTCTATATACTGTCTTTTCTATCTCTCTCAATACTCTCTCTTGGGTCCCTCTCTTTTCTCTGTTTCTTCTTTATCTCTGTCTATACTCTCTCCTTTCTCTGTCTCTCTCTTTCTCTCTGTATCTCTCTTTCTCTCTCTCTTCTATCTTTCTCTCTCTCTCTTTATATATATACTGTATGCTACTTCCTTTTATTACAGTTGAATATGAGTAGGTTATAACTAATGGTGAATCTATCTCTCTATACTCTCTTTTTTATCTCTATCTGTCTATTCTCTCTTATTTCTCTCTCTCTTTACCTCTGTATACTCTCTTTTCTATCTCTATCTGTCTGCTCTCTCTCTTATTTCTCTCTCTCTCTACCTCTGTATACTCTCTTTTCTATCTCTTTCTGTCTTTTCTCTCTCTGTTTTCTCTCTATCTCCATTCTCTCTCTCTTTTCTCTCTTTCTATCTCTATACCCTCTTTCTCTTCTATTTTTCTCTCCATCTTTCTGTACTCTCTCTCTTTTCTCTCTCTGTCTGTTCACTCTCTCTTTTTTATCTATCTCTATATACTCTCTCTCTTATTTCTCTGTCTCTATCTATCTCTCCATTTTTCTATACTCCTTTTCCTCTCTATATATATACTGTATGCTACTTCCTCCTGTTACAGTAGAATATGAGTAGGTTTTAACTCTGATAGTGAATCTGATATACACAGTGAATGTATAAGAAACACAGAGGCGGGTGCAGTGTGTGGGTTTGTGAGACCCCCTACTTTAAATGAACACACTGAAGTTTCCACTGGTCCTCTATTCTGAGCCTGTATTGTATTACAAGTCTGTCTGAAAGCAGATCTTCTCTCGTGATGGAGCAGAAGTAACACTCGATGGTCTAGTGTCTCTAAATCAGTTAGCACGTCTATAACCGTGAGGCGGAGCGATGCTGCGGTGGGCTGTACGGGTTTGCAGGTGTAGCTGTTTTTAGAACGTGCTAAATGTGTTGATAAAGATATATTAGAAGATGTTCTTTGTGACGGGTACTAATGAGAACTTCCACACAACACAGAAGCAGACAGAACCTGTAGGACTTTAATCAAACTGGTCTAAACGTTTTAGTCCTCTAAGGAAGGACTTGTGGTTCTGTTCTGTTACATTAGTTGAAGCTGATATTTTTCAATCCCTCTTTTTTCCCCATAGAGTTCCATTCATTTTCACTCACACCCAAACCTCATGGTTTCATTTAACCTACAGCCTCCAAACTGCCTGTACTCTTTTTAGGCAGATCCACAGACGCTAATCCACAGACATACTGACCCGCACACCTCTATTTGTCGTTTATTCATCCCTCGCTCCTCCCATAGGGTCCTATTCATTTTTGGCCAAACTCAAATATTATGGTTTCGTTCAACCTACAGCCTCCAAACTGTCTGTACTTACTCAGGAGCGATACCCAACCTCTAATCTACTAACGTACCCACCCACACTCCTCTATTTGTCGTCCATTCATTCCTCGTTCCTCCCATAGGGTCCTATTCATTTTCGGCCAAACTCTAATATTATGGTTTCGTTCAACCTACAGCCTACAAATTGGCTGTACCCACTCTAAGCAGATTCCCAACCTCTAATCTACAAAAATACCCACCCACACTCCTCTATTTGTCATCTATTCATCCCTCGTTCCTCCCATAGGGTCCCATTCATTTTCGCCCAAACTCAAACATTATGGTTTCATTAAACCTACAGGCTTTAAACTAACTGTACTCAATCAGGGCCGATCCCCAACCTCTAATCCATGAAAATACCCACCCACATTCCTCTATTTGTCGTCTATTCATCCCTCGTTCCCCCCATAGGGTCCCATTTATTTTTGGCCGAAGTTAAACATAATGGTTTCATTTAACCTACAGCCTCTAAACTGGCTGTACTCACTCAGGACCGATCCCCAACCTCTAATTCACACATATATCCACCCACACTCCTCTATTTGTCATCTATTCATCCCTCGTTCTTCCCATAGCGTCTCATTCAGTTTCAGCTGAACTTAAACATTATGGTTTCATTAAACCTACGGCCTCCAAACTCTCTGTTCTCACTCAGAACAGATCCCCAACCTCTAATCTACAAACATACCCACCCACACTCTACTGTTTGTCATTTAAGCGCAACCACCCATGCACTTTTCTAGTTGAACCACCCAGTCAGTGTCTTCGGTGGTGAAGGTGATGTTGGCTGAGGCGATCAGTTACACTAAAATAGAGTCAAGGAAGAAGGCAGGAAGACGTACTGGAGCTCATAAAGAACATGTCACACAGAGGATGCTGCAGAGATGTGGCAGGAAGCCTGACGAGCCGAAACGTAGAACTTTTCTGTGTGGCGTGAATCTAAGACTTCACCTAACTGCACCCCCGCCGTAAAGTCTGGAGAGCAGTTCGCTGTACAGAGAGATCTCGGATAAGAACCTGCCAGAAAGCTGGTGCCCTTTCAGCAGGACATCCACAGACAGAACACTGCAGCAGTGAAGAGTCTTAAATGAAGTAAACTGATGTCCTTGAATGGTCCAGTCAGAGTCCTTCAGAGGTCTTAACTCCTCTGAAAATCTGTGTGGGGGGGATTCTCAGGATTGCAGTCCACCATCGTTGCCCAGAAGACCTGGCAGAACATGTTCTGTAGCATTATTTAAGATTATCTAGAAGACTGCAGCTGGTAATAAATCATTCCAGAGTCTTGTTCCAAAATAATTATTATATTACAATTTTAGATAATAATGAGTTTCTGAAAAGAAGAACAAAATCAGTTATTTAGAGAACCAATAGAGGTTCTGTTTACTATATATATATATATATATATATATATATATATATATATATATATATATATATATATATATATATATATATATGAGAGTATCATTGGGTTTGTTTTAAACTTAGTAAATTAATATTAGTTACAATTATGCTGATATAAAAAATACATTAATAGTTACTGAAAAAATTAAGCTGTTTTCTGCAACAGTATAATTTGTGTGATGTATGTTTGTGTTGTTTTTAGAATAATTAAACAACTGCAGTTGGTAATAAACCATTCCAGAGTCTCGTTCCAAATTAATTATCCATTGTTGGAACAATGTTGGATAATAATGACTTTCTGAAAAGAAGAACAGAATCAGTTATTTAAAGAAACAATAGAGGTTCTGTTTTGCTCACTGAGTAAATATGAGAATACTGTTGGGTTTGTTTTTTTAACTTAATTAATGATTTCTTTAACTTAATTAATGAATTTTGGTTAATAATGGCTTTCTGAAAAGAAGAACAAAATCATCTGTTCTTTAGTTCTTTAGAGAACCAAAGGAGGTTCTGTTTACTAAGTAAATATGAAAATATCATTGGGTTTGTTGTTTTTAACATAATTAATGAATGTTAGTTACAATTATGATGATGTAAAAAGTACTGACAGTAATAGTTACTTGAGCTGAAGTTCAATTTTAAATATCATTGGTTTTGTTTCACACTTAGTAAATGAATATTAGTTACAATTGTGTTAATATAAAAATAAACTTGAGCTCAGTTTTTTGCAACAGTATAATTTTGTGTGATGTATGTTTGTGTTTTTAGAATAATTAAAAGACTGCAGTTGATAATAAACCATTCCAGAGTCTTGTTCCAAATTAATTATCCATTGTTGGAACAATGTTGGACAATAATGACTTTCTAAAAAGAAGAACAGAATCAGTTCTTTAAAGAAACAATAGAGGTTCTGTTTACTAAGAAAATATGTGAATTTTATTGTTTTTTTAAATTTAGTAAATAAATATTAGTTACAAATATGCTGATATAAAAATACTTACATTTATAGTTACTTAAATTAAGCTCAGTTTTCTGCAATGGTATAATTTGTGTTCTTCAGTTCTTTCGAGTACCAAAGGTGGTTCTGCTTACTGAGTGAATATGAGAACATCATTGCATTTTTGTAAAAATAAAAAAGAAATAAAAAATTGACAGTTACTTAAGCAAAAGCTCAATTTTCTACAACAGTATAATTTGTGTGATGTATGTTTATGCTTTGTTTGTATATTATCCAAAAGACCGCAGCCAGTAATAAATAATTCCAGAGTCTTATTTCAAACTAATTATCCATTTTTGGAATAATGTTGGATAATAATGACTTTCTGAAAGGAAAAACAGAATCAGTTCTTTAGAGAACCTTTAGAGGTTCTGTATACAGAGTAAATATGAAAATATTGTTGGATTTGTTTTAAATGTAAATAATTATTAGTTACAATTATGTTAATATAAATAATACTTACATTAATATTTACTTAAACTTGAGCTCAAATTTTTGAAACAGTATAATTTGTGTGATGTATGTTTGTGTTGTTTTTAGAATAATTAAAAGACTGCAGTCAGTAATACATCATTCCGGAGACTTGTTCCAAATTAATTATCCATTTTGGAACAACGTTGGATAATTAAGAGTTTCTGAAAAGAAAAACAGAATCAGTTCTTTGGAGAACCAATAGAAGTTCTGTTTACTAAGTAATTATGAGAATATCATTGGGTTTGTTTTTTAACTTAATTAATAAATGTTTGGTACAATTATGTTGATGTAAAAAATATTTACATTAAAAGTTACTTGGGCTGAAGCCCAATTTGCAACAGGTTTGGACTTTCTGAAAAGAAGAACAGAATCAGATAGATATAAATATATATAGAGAGATAGAAAAAAATTATATTTATTATATTTAGTATATTTAACCTTTGTTTGTAGATTATCCAAAATACTGCAGCCAGTAATAAACCATTCTGGAGACTTTACTTTAAAATATTTATTAATTTTTGGAAAATTTTAGATGATAATAATAACTTTCTAAAAGGGGAACAGAATCAGTAAGAATATCATTGTATTTTTTTACTTAGTTTTTTTGTTGCAACATTATAATATATGTGAAGTATATTTATGCTTTGTTTGTAGATTATCTAAAAGATTGCAGCAATAAACCATTCCAGAGTCTTTTTCCAAAATAATTCTATATAATTTTTTGGAAAAAGTGTATCTG
This sequence comes from Megaleporinus macrocephalus, assembly GCA_021613375.1. NCBI lineage: Eukaryota > Metazoa > Chordata > Actinopteri > Characiformes > Anostomidae > Megaleporinus > Megaleporinus macrocephalus. The sequence goes on along the minus strand of CM038726.1, from coordinate 33,595,890 downwards.
GATAGTTGTAACAACACTGGAAAGGCCAGTTTGCCAGACCACTGTGTTATTACATGGTCACGAATATGGTTTTTTTTTTAAATAATCAAGATAATGTAATTACATGAGGCAAATATATATATATATATATATATATATATATATATATATATATATATATATATATATATATCACTAATAGTTACACTGTTGTTACATAGGTTGTTCATGTAGAACTACACAGTTACAGACACGTATATATATATATATATATGAGTAGGACCAGCTGAACTGCTGTTTTTTTTTTTTTTTCTGAAGTAACAACAATCAGAAATAGTTTTTCACTTTACAGCTGAGTGATGTTGCTGGTTTGTTTGTCTTTGAGCTGTCTGCATATATTACTGAACATATTTCACACGGTTCCATAAGTAATCATATTTATCCTCCCTCTGAGACTTCTGTTCTCTGTTCCTGGCGGTCCAGGAGAAGCTATTTCATTACAGGCAGAAGTGCTCAATAAGTTAGAGATCCACCTGTTCATTAGTGGAAATGAGTTTCTCTGTACCAGTTGATCCTTTCTCTTCCCTCGCTCGAGGAAATCAGCCTCTCCGGGAGGGAGCCGTGTCTGTGTGAATAGAAAATAGACTGCAGGTTATGGGCTTTTTTTCAATTCTCCTTCTTTATTGGGTTTCTGTGGGGTCTCTTTAACCCTTGGACGTCTGGAGGGTGTATTCCTGTTTGGGTATGTTACATAATTGATTACGTTTGGAAATACAGAATTGAGTACACGGTTATAATGTTTAGTTTGTAGTCTGTTTTGAACGGGTTCCATCAGTTTGGGCTCTTGGCGATCATATCATATTCATTGTGTTTTTTTTAGAATCTCTATTGGAATTTGGGAAATTTGTACGTTTCTGTGTCATTAAAATGCAAACAGAGTATGTTTGTGTATTTACCTTACGACTAAATTACGAGAGCAGAGCAGTATAGACAACGGTTGACGAGCCTCCTTTGTAGAACACTGTAGAGCATATGTAAGTCCTGCTTACACAAAATCACGGCCAGCTGATAACAAACGTAGACAGTTCAGTTCCGTCTGGATCACTGAGTTTAGTTTCATTTTACCAGACCATGCCAACGATAAGCCAGCTAGCTTACGATGGTCTCGGGCTGTAACCGTATGCAAGGTGGCTAACATAAAGCTGCACTTCAAAACACACCACAGCCAGTGCTTAATTTTTAAAACATCAGGTAATGGAACACTAAAGGTGGGGTGATCCAGCAAGTGGCAGTGAGGCAAAAGGTCCTGGAACGCAACAGTGCTTCAAGTGTCCATCTAACATAGTAGCATTCTATACAATACAATAATCCTAACTTTAATGAATGCAGTAAGGAGCTGCAGCCATAAAATCTCAGAGATGCCACTGGACGAATAGCTTTTGGTGTCCTAAAAAAAAAAGATGTCAAAGAGGTGGTGGATCCACATAAATAAGTTCTGGAACACAGGTACTTGAAATATGAGAGGTGCCGGATCTTGTTCCGGCAAGATCCAGCCCAAATTAAGCACTGGCCACAGCCAATGACAACTTTCCAGCAAATTCAGAGTCGAAAACAAAAGATTGCAAGTTTGATTGCTGCCTACAACCATTCTGTTACTACCATCCATACGACAACATCTGCGTAAGAAACCACAATAACGGCATCTCTGTGCGTATCGTAGAACTTAGCAAAAGCTAGACAACCTTTCACGGAAGCCGTGTTGATAAAGACGTGTGCGATTGATATGGTGGAAGAAGTTTTGAGCCACGACGGAAAACTAAGAAAACTGTGGTAGACTTGTTCAATCGAGTAGCGTTATCTGAAAACACAGCAGTGAGAGAAGAGTTGAGGTTCTAGCGGAGGACTGCTTGTGTGTCCTGCTCTCTCTCTCGTCTGAAGAAAATGGACTTCATGTCGCTCACCATTGAGGTGTCTCGTGATAGGACGGACGTAGAGCAGTCAGTGTTCGTGCAATTTTTTGATGAGAAAGTGTTGTAACTTCGTCTTTCGCCGTCAGAATGAAGAGGGAGCCCAGACAGAGTTTCAAGCTTGTTTAATTTGGAATTGCGGTACCGTCTTAGCTCTGAGCTTCACACCCTGATCAAAATCTGGTCTGATCTGAACTGATCTGTATGGCCTCATATAGGTCCGTCCTCCATTGCCCTCGGGTCACATGGGCTCCTCCTGGCCATATCGTAACCTCCTCTGGTTCCGGGCTGTCTCTGGGCCAGTTGTTATTTCTTGGGTGGAAGGGTTCACGAGCCCTGGGGGGTCTAAAAAAGATAACATTGCAGGGTCTGGTTCTCAAGCCTCAAATTGCCTGTCATAAAGGACCCCCATTGTCGTGGACAACAAAACCAGGACGTTCTCGCACTCTCCTGGCCACCTGTCTTTAACAAACGCTATAGTGTGTTTTTCCCAAAATAAAATCCAAATAAGATTAACACAAGCTAAAATTTTTATAAAGAAAAAGATACAACAACAGATTTTCCAGAGGAGCTGCTTTGTTGGCTATCTGAGAGATTATTTTTATTTTCTTTAATAAACATTATCAACAACCGGGACAGAAACAAACTTTCCAGTGCTCACCTAGATCAGTGTCTTCGCATCGCCACAATAGAGCACCGCCCCAACTTTAAGACTCTTGTTTACTCGACTGTTGTCACATCTCTTATTGGATGGTGAGTAAGATCATGCAGCTGCAGTCGACATACCTAATTAATGACGTACTATAACAGCAAATCAATTATTTCTGTACAATCTACCTTATAAAATATTATACAACTAATGCGCTGGCCCTTTTGTGTTGTGGTGTTGGCTAAATACAGCCCTTAAAAAAAATTATTGGGGACCCCTGATCTACACAGGCAGCCTTGTATGTCATAGTATGCGCTCCCGACATGTATACTGTCCCAATTCTTACATACCTTAAACATGCTGTCTACTGAGAAACCTTATTTAGACCTGATTTTAAGGAGGCATTGAACGTTTCCTCAGCCGCTAAGACAATCCCATGATGCAACACAGGCTAATCTAGGAGCAGTGAAGTGGTTTTAAAATGTGAGTTATTTTGATTCTCTCTGGAGTTTTTATGTGTTTCTGGTCATATAATCACACAAAACAGTATTTAATTATCAACTCTGTAACGAGTCCTTCACCATTTACACTTTATACTCCAGACATTAGCATTTATGCTAGCAGATTTTTAAGACTCGGGCTATTGTTTTGGATGCCGGCTGGTAGCTTAGCAACCAGCTAAACCACTGGTGGTGTGCTGCAGTGGGCGGGAACAAGCCGTGACGAGGTCTCTTTCTAACTAGAGCGTCTCAGTAATCTGTTTTATGAGGAGAGATGAGGAGAGAACACTGCTACTTACACAGCTGCCTACATAGACAGCCTACTTACACACTCACTAGGATTTGAGACAGAGCCATTGTATCACCAGGTTCTTGCCAATAGACAGTCCTAATATTAAAGGTATTGTGTGATAACTGTCTGTGAGAGAGCTTTTAGAGGTGGACGTCTGGTTCCATTCACCTCCACTGTGAGCCTCAGCAGAGGATTTGTGTTCACTGTGTTTTCTTTTGTGAGTTTGTTCTCCTGCTAGAGCTGCTTCTCCAGCCTTTCTGCTCCCTCTGCAGATTCTTCTGCTCCGTCATCACTCATCCGCTCATCCTTACATCCCTCTCCTCTCTCCTCTCCTGCGCTCTCTTTCTCTCCATGCCTGACTGAGTCTTCTCCCAGTCCACTCCTCTCCTCTCTCTCTCTCTCTCCTCTTTCTCTCCTCTCTGTGCTCCATCATGTGTTTGATGTGTGGTGTGATTGCTCTGTACTACAGTGAGCAGCAGGCCTCCGAAAGCAGCCCCCCGCCACTCCTCACCCCACTGCAGTCCCCCGCCAGCACCAGCCAATCAGCTGCACCGTCTCTTCTCATTTCTGAACGCTCAATAATCCTCTAATTACAACAGTTCTCTCTTTTTCTCTCTCCACACGTCTTTCACTCACTTTCTCTCTCCCTTCCGTGGGTTCTTTGTCTTTTTTTGTTTCTCGCTTTCTCCTCCCACACTCGTTTTTTCCTCTCTCTCAATCATTCTCTTTCCTTTTTCTCTCACTCTCTCACATTTTCTCCAATCTTTATTTTTCTCTTTCTTTTATTCTCTATCACTCTCTCTTTTTTGTCTTTTTGCTTCTCACCCTTCCATTCTCTTGTGTACACTCTCTCTCTCTCGCACATTCTTTCTTTCATTTTTCTTTCTTACACATTCTCTTTCTTTTATTTCTCTCCCCCCTCACTCTTATTCTCCCTTTCTTTTTTCTTTCTCTCTCACATTCTCTCTCTTTTGTTTTTTTCTTTGTGTTGCATTCTCTCTCTTATGTTTTTCTTTCTCTCACACTCTTATTTCTCTCCCACTCGCTCTCATTGTCTTTCTCTTTCTGATTTTCTCTCTCACATTCTCTGTCTTTCATTTTTCTTTTTCTCAGTCTCTCTCGTTTTTTTTTGTTTCACATTCTTTCTCTTTCATTTTTATCTCTCTCACATTCTCTTTCATTTTTCTCTCTTACATTCTCTCTCTTTCATTTTTCTCTCTCTTTCATTTTTCTCTCTCTTACATTTTTTCTCTTTCATTTTTATTTCTCTCACAATCTCTCTCTTTCATTTTTCTCTCTCACATTCTCACTCTTTCGTTTTTTTCTTTCTCTCACACATTCTCTATCTTTTATTTCCCCATCTCAGTCTCAATCTCTTTTTCTCTTTCTCTTTCTGATTTTCTCTCTTGCTCTCTCTCATCGTCTGTCTCTCATTATCTTCTCCTCCTCTCTCTTTCACTTCACATCGGTTTTTCTCTCTACTTTTTTCTCTCTCCCTCCCTCTCTCTTTCCTTTACTTTCCTTTATATATCTTTCACACATTATTTCTATACTTTCCTTTTTCCTCCTAACTTTTGCCTCTTTTTTCTCTTTATGTGTTTTTCTCATTTGTTCTTACTCTCCCCATCTGTTTCTAACCTTTTTTTCTTATCATTCCCTCTCTCTCCTTTCCTCTCTCTCCTTTCCTCTCTCTCTCTCTCTCTCTCTCTCTCTCTCTCTCTCTCTCTCTCTCTCTCTCTCTCTCTCTCTCTCTCTTTATTGAGTGCTCCTCCTCTGCAGGGTCGTTGAAGTGCTCAGACCCAACACGCAGAACGATCACGTAAAACTTCTCTCTTCATTTCTGATTGCTCAATAAACTCACCGGTTCTTCAGAGAACCCCACACTTGTTCTTCAGCTCCATCCGTACAGCTAGTATTGTTTTTCCAAATAGAATAACTTTGCAGCATAGGCTCCTTCTCTCGTGTGCTTGCCTTTGTGTTCTCTTTTATCTCTCCGCCGAGGTGTTTTGACGTCAGAACCTTTGATCTGGAGGTTCAAGAAGCGTTCCTGACACACAGACTGACCCGCCTGGTAGAAAACTTCAATACAGGTTCCAACATTCCGAGTCAGCGGGAGTTCAATGCAGGCCAAAAGTTTGGTGAACTCTAAACATTGCTCAATTATGGACAGAAATATGCTGATCAGCACAGAACAGTGTTTCTGCAACAATAACAATTAATTTATAAATTCCTACATTGATAATCAAATTAACTTATTAACGGTAATTAACATATTTAATGTGGTCAATTTTTCTAAATCTCGGGCACAACAACGCTACAAATCAACAGCAAACAAAACAAACATACATGAAGTCTCCCAACAAGTTGTGACCCAGTTAAACTCCACTTTTGTGGTAAAAAGTGTTCCAGCTCATGGCCCGGTCAAACTTTATTACCATAGTAAAAAGTGGCCCAGCTATTGGCCTGGTCAAACTCTAATAGCTTAGTGAAAAGTGGCCCAGCTAATGGCCAAGTTCACCTCCAATATCATATTAAAAATTGGCCCAGCTAATAGACCAGCTGAACTCTATGATCATATTGATAAATGTTCCAGCAAATGGCCCAGTTAAACCCCACTACCATAGTGAAAAATGTTTCAGCTAATGGCTCAGTCAAATTTCACAATCATATTGAAAAATGTCCCAGTTAATGGTCAAATTAAACTTCACTACCATAGTAAAATGTCCCGGTTAATAGCACAGTCAAGCTCCACCACCATAGTGAAAAATGTTACAGTTAATGGTCAAGTTAAACTTCACTACCATAGTGACAAACGTTCCAGCTAATGGCCCAGTCAAACTCCACAATTATGTTGAAAAATGTCCCAGCTAATGGTCAAGTTAAACTTCACTACCATAGTGACAAACGTTCCAGCTAATGGTCAAGTTAAACTTCACTACCATAGTGACAAACGTTCCAGCTAATGGCCCAGTCAAACTCCACTATCATATTGAAAAGTGTCCCAGCTCAAGGCCGGGTCAAACTCCACTACCATAGTGAAAAATGTTCCAGCTAATGGTCAAGTTAAACTGCACTACCATAATTGTCCCAGTTGTGTCCCAATGAAACTCAAGTGCCATCGTAAAAGTTTTTCAGTTAATGGCCTAGTAAATCTCCAGTACTGTGTAGAAAGATGTCCCAGCTCAATGCCAAGGCAAACTCTACTGCCATTGTACAAAATGTCAAACTTCGCTATTCCTATCCTGACTGGTGAGCCCGGTCAAACACCACTATAACTGTGAGAAATTCCTCAGCTTGTAGCCCAGTCAAACTCCACTGATATATTGAGTGTTAGCTTTAACTGATGTACATCGCCCAAGTCAGCCTGAATATCTTCACAAGCTGCTGCTAAAACAATGTCATTGGGTTCTCTTATGTTGGCTTACAGACGCCAAACCTGGCTAACACTTGCACTGAACAAGGGAAGGAATAGAAGGGACATTCTGTCCATCCAGTGTGAGTAAATTATGATGTTTTGGATAGCTGTGGCATCGCCAGGGATCGAACTTGTGCAATAGGGCCAACACTTAGAGTCGCATGTGTACTGAAACCCCTTTTCAACCTCCCTGTATTTAGTTATTTATTTTCATGCAAGCGTTCTTTCTTTAGAGGTAAACGCTATGAAGGAGTGCCAGCTCCCAGACTCTGAAAAGCTTTGGCATGTACATGACTGTAAGCCTGCAATTATCTCTTCAGAGGAGCCACTCAGGTGTGTGTTTTTTTTTAAAGTGGATGTCAAGAGCTGGGAACGTCTCGCTAAACTATTACTTGATCCCGACCCAAACAAACAAATAGACCCGAGAAGAGGGGGGATTTAAAAATGAACTTTTCTGGTGATGTTTAGAGGACGTGGCCGCTGCTGGTGTATGGCAACGGAAAGAAAGAGAGGTTTTATTGTTCATATAGAACAGAAAAAACAACTAATGACTAGAACTGGTAATGATCATGACTACTAATTCATATTTTCACCTTTATGTGATATTTTCTTGTAAAATGAAGCTAAAGTTTTTATTTTACACATATAGGTTTACATCCACAGACACTTTGATCTGCAAACATGGTTTGCTGGCTATATTGGCCCAACTCACAACTTCTACAGAACACTGAAAAGTGGCCCAGCTAATGGCCCAGTCCACCTCCAGTATCATATTAAAACGTGGCCCAGCTAATGGACCAGTTGAACTCTACAATCACATTGGTAAATGTTCCAGCCAATGGCCCAGTCAAACTCCACTATCATATTGAAAAGTGTCCCAGCTAATGGACCAGTTGAACTCTACAATCACATTATTAAACGTTCCAGCCAATGGCCCAGTCAAACTCCACTACCGTAGTGAAAAATATTCCAGCTAATTGTCAAGTTAAACTTTACTACCATAGTGATAAATGTTCCAGCTAATGGCCCAGTCAAACTCCACGGTCATATTGATAAGTGTCCCAGCTAATGGACCAGTTGAACTCTACAATCACATTAGTAAATGATCCAGCTAATGGCCCAGTCAAACTCTACAATTATATTGAAAAGTGTCCTGGCTAATAGAACAGTTGAACTCTACAATCATATTGTAAAATGTCCCAGCTATGTTACTTGATCTACTGGTGCTGCTGATATCATACTCTCTGTACATTATTTACAGTAGATAAATGTAGGAGGCGTGTGTATATATGTATGTATTTATATATACGCCTGTAATTGCTTGTGAATGTGTCTAATTATAAGAGTTTATGTGTATATGCAAGTATGTGCATGTTTTTATTTATATACAATTTTCTAGACATTTTTGGCTCAGGCTAACTCCTTTATACTTTAGTCACCTTATCCTCGTTTTAATGGCATTACATGTAATGGGGCATCTGTTTTTAATGGTTTTCTACTGAAACTAGTCTGCATATATCGTCACTGTCCAATGCAAAACAAATATTTACAAAATAGCAACATTACAGAGGAGACCAAAAACATTCTTCATTTTCAATGCAAGTCAATGGAACCAGAATATTTTCTTAGCTATTTTGGAGCACTTCTATTGGTCCATTCATTATGAAATTTTCACACAATGTAAACGACCATAGATGTGCTTAAATGATGTAGAAAACTCAAAATTGAGAAAAAAAGGGGATGCACATTTTATGTTGGACAGCGGCAATATGTAAGTAATAGTCTCAGGAGGGGGTACTTTCTTGCTCCAACTAGTCTCTATATATGTGGGCAATAGTATACTTTTGTATACCCCTGTTTATAGGGGATTGTATTACATTGCATTGTATGGGTTTATGTACACATGTTGTGTATAAGCTACCAGAGTAACTGAAATCTATCTATCTATCTATCTATCTATCTATCTATCTATCTATCTATCTATCTATCTATCTATCTATCTATCTATCTATCTATCTATCTATCTATCTATCTATCTATCTATCTATCTATCTATCTATCAACTCCATTGGGTTCCAAGCCTCTACTGTGTTGGTTGAGGTACTGATAAGGTCAGATGTCTGGGCAGTGTATTGCTACCTGGTTTAACATTAACTTTACCAAGAGGTAGACTTATGTAGTGTCCAGAAGAATGGTAGCCTCTTGTACTGCTCAGAAGGAATGACCAGGCAGGAGTCCGGGGAGCTGTGAGAAAGATTTTTATCTTTCTGTGACCTGCCTGCTTGAGACATTCGTTTAGCATTGGTTTGGGGGGGCTCCCTGCAGACAGAACTGTTTGACTGCCTGCTGAGGAGTCAGTCTTTTAACAATTGTAATATGGTACTGAGGTCTAGTTCCATACTTATTATTTGTAGGACTGCTGAATAATAGAGTCATTGCAGACCTCTTAACATTCAGGCATTTCACTTTGCAGAGCACATCAAACTTACTCTGAGGTTGCCTTTGGTCTTGGTGTGGTCAACCCTAATCTCCTTCCTTAACTTCTTAGCTCTCCTGAATTATGCCGTTCTCCGAGTGGGAATTTTACTTTCATGGTAATCTTACCAATACACCTCATTTCTTCTGAGCCCCAATAAAATGCCAGAAAGTGATGAATTTATGAAAAAGATTATAATATGAGTTTCATAAAAACTTAAAAAGAAACTAAATGTACTGTTTAATTTTATTTTTGTACATATGCATATTTCTGAGCAATATATTATCATCCCCAACATTATCATCATCACCGCAACAGTGTATGACTTCTGCAGGAAATTATTTAAAGGTAGCACTTGTTTATGTTGTAACCATGGAAACAAAGATTCACAAAGGAGTACATGTCAGCCATGAGTGAGGAGTGAGATGTTAATGTGTGTAAATGGGAGTAACTGAATCGTGTATTGCTCCTGATCATAGAGTACATTTATTCAGAGTCATTACCGTTTACATCAGTACGACAGTACTTTACAACTAAACATTACATTTACACATTATTTATTAATTTATTTACAACTAAACATTACATTTACACATTATTTATTTATTTACAACTAAACATTACATTTACACATTATTTATTTATTTATTTACAACTGAACATTACATTTACACATTATTTATTTATTTACAACTAAACATTATATTTACACATTATTTATTTATTTATAACTAAACATTATATTTACACATTATTTATTTATTTACAACTAAACTTTACATTTACACATTATTTATTTATTTACAACTAAACATTACATTTACACATTATTTATTTATTTATAACTAAACATCACATTTACACATTATTTATTTATTTACAACTGAACATTACATTTACAAATTATTTATTTATTTACAACTAAACATTACATTTACACATTATTTATTTATATACAACAAAACATTACATTTACACATTATTTATTTATTTATAACAACATTACATTTACACATTATTTATTTATTTATAACTAAACATTACATTTATATATTACTTATTTATTTACAACTAAACATTACATTTACACATTATTTATTTATTTACAACTAAACATTACATTTACACATTATTTATTTATTTATAAGTAAACATTACATTTACACATTATTTATTTATTCATAACTAAACATTACATTTACATATTATTTATTTATTTACAACTAAACATTACATTTACACATTATTTATTTATTTATAACTAAACATTACATTTACACATTATTTATTTATTTACAACTAAACATTACATTTACACATTATTTATTTGTTTATTTATTCATAACTAAACATTACATTTACACATTATTTATTTATTTACAATTAAACATTACATTTACACATTATTTGTTTATTTATAACTAAACATTACATTAACACATTATTTATTTATTTATTTATTTACAACTAAACAGTACATTTACACATTATTTATTTATTTACAACTAAACATTACATTTACACATTATTTATTTATTTATTTACAACTAAACATTACATTAACACATTATTTATTTATTCATGTATATTTAAAGTGCATCTTGTATTAGCTGTTAACTAGCTTTAGCAAATCCATGGTCTAGCTAGCTTTTTTCTTAAAAAAGTGAAAATTGTCATTACCGCAACACGTCATTACCAACACATAACCTGTTGAGATAGTAAGGACATTTGTTGATGGTAATGATAGGTTTTCAATTTCACCATCAGTATCTTTTAAATTATGTAGAAATTAAATATAATTAAGTCTAACAGTGAGATTATATAATGAAATTCTAGTGAAATGCATTACTTTATAAAACTAAACATTACAAAAGTTAAGATGGCAAAAGAGCCCGCAGTTGAAGAATCACCCAACTATACTAGAGTATATGCTGCAGATACAGACTGTGTGTACGTGTAGCTTCAGCTCGGTGTGTACTATAGCAGTTGGTTTAAAAAGCATGGCTGTGTTGTTTTATCAGTAACAGAGTGTAATACTAACAGAACGTACTCCTATTAATATTGCATTTCCTTCCTTCTGTGGAAATGCACTTATTACCCAACAGCCGTCTGGCAGAGAGGCTTTTTCCGTCTGAAAGCATCTGTGACTGCCTATTCTTATGCACTTTTATTAGCATAGCAAAAAAATCACATTACAGACAGCAAACTGCAAATTTGAGTTATGAGCTGGCGCCTGTGTTCCCAGAAACCGTTAGCTGTTAGAGCAGAAGCGATGACATCCACGCAAATCAAAAGTCAAATTTACACAAATCTTAGTTGTTCCCTTCTTTGGTTTTGCCCTGGAGCTTGAATAAGCAAATACGCTCGTAAGTAATCTCAAATACACTCGACTGTGTGGATTTTTACTTTGTACACTGCAAGGGCGTAGAGTTAGCATGGACACCAATATCCAGTGATTACTGAACTGTCCCCACCAATACTTTGATACTATTCATTTCATCTATGAACGTCTCATTAACCTAGAGGTGCAGAAAGGGTTAAATCACATCCTCTACTGGAGTCCTACCTCCCCGTAACACATATGGCCAGTGTGATTGGCAGTGTAGTTGGGTGACTCTTCAATTGCGGGCTCTTTTGCCATCTTAACTTTTTTTTAATGTTTAGTTTTATAAAATAATGCAGTTTAATTATAAAATCACACTGTTCGACTTAATTATATTTAATTTCTACATAATTTAAAGGATACTGATGGTGAAATTGAAAACCTATCATTACCATCAACAAATGTTTTTTGACAATTTTCACTTTTTCAAGAAAACAGCTAGCTAGGCCGTGGATTTGCTAAAGCTAGTTTACAGCTGGTACAAGCTGTACTTTAAATAAACATAAAAAAAAAAAAATAATAAAATAAATAAATAAATAAATAAATAAATAATGTGTAATGTTTAGTTATAAATAAATAAAGTGTAAATGTAATGTTTAGTTGTAAATAAATAAATAATGTGTAAATATAATGTTTAGTTATAAATAAATAAATTAATAATGTGTAAATGTAATGTTTAGTTGTAAATAAATAAATAAAGTGTAAATGTAATGTTTAGTTATAAATAAATAAATAATGTGCAAATGTAGTGTTTTGTTGTAAATCAATAAATAATGTGTAAATGTAATGTTTAGTTATAAATAAATAAATAATGTGTAAATGTAATGTTTTGTTGTAAATCAATAAATAATGTGTAAATGTAATGTTTAATTATAAATAAATAAATAATGTGCAAATGTAATGTTTTGTTGTAAATCAATAAATAACGTGTAAATGTAATGTTTAATTGTAAATAAATAAACAATGTGTAAATGTAATGTTTAGTTGTAAATAAATAAATAAAGTGTAAATGTAATGTGTAGTTATAAATAAATAATGTGTAAATGTAATGTTTAGTTGTAAATAAATAAATAAATAATGTGTAAATGTAATGTTTAGTTGTAAATAAATAAATAATGTGTAAATGTAATGTTCAGTTGTAAATAAATAAATAAATAATGTGTAAATCTAATGTTTAGTTGTAAATAAATAAATAATGTGTAAATGTAATGTTCAGTTGTAAATAAATAAATAAATAATGTGTAAATGTAATGTTTAGTTGTAAATAAATAAATAATGTGTAAATGTAATGTTTAGTTGTAAAGTACTGCCGTACTGATGTAAACGGTAATGACTCTGAATAAATGTACTCTATAATCAGGAGCAATACACCATTCAGTTACTCCCATTTACACACATTAACATCTCACTCCTCACTCATGGCTGACATGTGCTCCCTTGTAAGTCTTTGTTTCCATGGTTATAACATAAACAAGTGCTACCTTTAAATAGTTCCCTGCAGAAGTCATACACTGTTGCGGTCATGATGGTAATGTTGGGGATGATAATATATTGCTCAAAAATATGCATATGTACAAATATGAAAGTAAACAGTACATTTAGTTTCTATTTAAGTTTTTATGAAACTCATATTGTGGTCTTTTTCATAAATTGATCACATTTTAGCTTTTTATTGGGGCCCAGATGTTTTAAAGTCTGGGTTGGGGACAAGGCCAAAGTAGCAAAATATTGATGTTTAAATCATTATAAAAAATGTTTGTTTTGTAATAAAGTAATTTTAACACAAATTCATAACCTAGGGATGTAAAAGTTCCCCTAATTGAAGAATCACCCAGTTACATAATGATTTGCAGAGTTGACTACATATTTATTTAAATTAATAATTCAGTTCTGACATCATAATTTCCATATTTTACCATAGATTCTATTTTAGACTGTTAGTATCCGTATTTATGATTGTGGTTTGAGTTTGTTTTAGATGTCAGGAGTGCTAACTCCTTTCAGCTCCTTCCTTTTTTATGTTTTACTGCTGTAGTAAAATCTGAGAATCAACTTCAACAGTTTGTCACATTATTTCGAAACCTGGCTTCACTTTGCAGAACATAATACCATATAATCATGTGGGATTACTTTCCTTATTTTACTAAGACCTTGAGGTTTAATGGAGGTCTTATGGTGCTCTGGGTGTCCAGATGGTGTCTCTATGGGCCAGCGCGTGTGGCTGATGACCACAGAGAACAGAGCAGTGGATATTCATTCATTCATACCGCCCACAGAGCTCTGCTTCTGATCTACAGCAGCCTGAGCTACAATGACTTCTCCACATGTCATACTGAACTGTGCTCCTTTGTTATAGCCTCTCACTCTCTCTCTGCCAGTTCCTGTCATTCTTTCTGTCTCCCATTTTCTCTCTCAATGAATTTCATTACAAAGGTTTAAAAATGTAACAATTGAATTTCTTTCTTTCAGCAGGTGGAGTGTTTGGGCGTCAGGTGGACGCTGGTTTGGAGGTGGATGATGAGAATCAGCTGAAATTCTACACAGAGCACAGAGGACGCCGCCGCAGCAAAGGTAAGACTATATTCAGTTACTAAGGGAGTAATAACGTACACATTTAATAAACATATAGCAAAATAATCAAATCTTAAACAGCACTTTTTGTAAAAAAAAAAAACAAACAAAAACAGTAAATGTAAAGAGTACCTTAATGGGTAAAATTCAGGAAATGTAGAATATCAGTATTGGTAGAATTTCAGTAAAAGTAAAATTTCAGCAATGGTAGAAATCCGGTAGAAGTAAGATTTTAGTAATAGTAGAATTTCAGTAAAAGTAAAATTTCAATAATGTTAGAATTTCAGTAAAAGTAAAATTTCAGTAGAGGTAGAATTTCAGTAAAAGTAAAAATTTCACCAATGGTAGAATTTTAGTAAAACTAAAATTTCAGCAATGATAGAATTTCAGTATAACTAAAATTTCAGTAATGGTAGAATCTTAGTAAAAGTAAAATTTCAGTAATTGTAGAATTTTAGTAAAAGTAAAATTTCAGCAATTATAGAATTTCAGTAAAAGTAAAATTTTATTAATGGTAGAATTTTATTACAATTAAAATTTCAGCAATCACAGAATTTCAGTAAAAGCTAAATTTCCATAACATTTTTGCATTTGAAATATTGTAAAATTTATTAATTAAAAAACGGTAAAAATGCACCAATATTATAGGAATGGTTGAATTACAGTTAATGTAAAAACTGTAAGTGTAAAGCATAAGTAATGGTAACAATTAATTGAAGGTAAAATCTTAGTCAAAGGAAATGTTAAACAAATATAAATAATCACATTTTTTAGTAAAACCAATCGGTAATGGTAGAAATCTAGTTAAAATCTACTTAAGTCAAATTTAGCAATGGTAGCAATCCAGGCTAATTGAAATTTCAGCAAAGATAGAATTTTAGAAGAAGTAAAACTAATAACACACTGTGACTTTTCAGCAGTTGTAAAGGTTCAGTTTAGGTTCAATTTCAGTAATGGTAGAAAAGAAGTTCAATTAAAATTTCAGTAGAAATCTAGTTAAGGTAAAACATCTGTCTATGTAAAAATTTAGTAATGGCTTAAATTCAGTTAAATTTTAATTTCAGTTATGATAGAAAATGTAATGATAGAAAATAATGATAGAAAATAAGTTCAATGAAAATTTTAGCAATGGTACAAATCCAGTTAAAGTAAAGTAAAGTAGAGTAAAGTAAATGTACAACGTCAGTAATAGTAAAAATTAATTGAAAGTAAAATCTCAGTAAAGGTAAAAATGTATTTAATTTGTATTTGTATTTAATTTTTTAAAATCACATTTTAAAGGTCAGCGAATGTCAGTAAAATACTACAGTCATTCTATTTAAAGCAACTATCAACATTCAGCAAGGTAAAAAAAAACCTCTTAAAATACAGAGTAAAAACTCCCATTTGTATTTTCCATTATTCTCCTGCTGGGCTTTGACCGAGGAGCTGATGATAAAGTTGTCAAAATGCAGCGCCATCCATTTCCTATCGCGGAGAGTTTTCTTGGCGCGCGGCGTCTTCATGCATTTACAGCTTCGCGGCCTACAGCGCTTTTTACAAGTCAGCATTTACAGCTACTGAATCATGTAGATACAACGCATTCACTCTGCGTCTCCATCCCAGAAACAGATCCCACCAAACAGCATCAGACCACACACACTTGTTATTCCTTTGCTTCTTCTTTATCGGAGAAAAGATAAATATGCTTTTGTCTAGGAAATGTTTAGAGCCCAGCGTTTCCAAGCCAAAAGCTATTTCTGTGAAAGGCAGTGAGTTAGCTTGCGTGTTGTTAATGTACAGGACAGTATTTAAGAGAATTGTATATCAGAATTTGGAGGATTGTTCGGTAGTCGTCCCCTGGGCTGCCGTGACCGCTCAGCGAACTCTTACCGTACAGAAATGCTTCGCTAACGAGTGGTGGAGATGGAGACGAGCAAACTTCAAAGCCAACTCCCTTCACTGCTGCACTGACAAGTCCGGGGCTTCGGCAGTTGTTATTGTTATATTTTGCTCATCTCCTGTAAAACTGTATGCTCTAAACTGTAATGCTCAGCTTGTTTGAGGAAGCGTCCGGTCAGCACTTTCTATATCTTTTCTATATGACAAACGCCGTCTAGGTATTTGGTGGCAACCAAGCAATTTTAGTTCATTGTGAGGTGATGTATCCTTTTCAGAAGTCACTTAAACCCAATTAAGCTATAGAAACATCAGGCAGCTCCATGTCGTCGCTGTCCGGAGAAAAACATTTTTAGTCATTTTTAGTTTTCATAATTTTTTGAACAGCTGTCACGAATGTGGTGTGAAAATTTCACGATGAATGGACCAATAGAAATGCTCCGAAATAGCTTACAAATTCTGGTTCCATTGACTTACATTGAAAGTAAAATTTTTGGAGATTTGTTTTTGTTTGGATAGCGATGATATGTAAATATATATATATATATATATATATATATATATATATATATTAAGCTAATATTGCTTGTATGTACAGAACATTGGAAAAAAGCCTGTGGGGACGGTAAGCCGTCTATGCTGCACTTGACCCACAGCCTGTGGTCACTTGTGAAACTGCTTGCCAGCCTAGGCCTTTACCACTGACTCTCTCTGCAATGTTGGCTCACGAATCATTCTGTCAGGCCTTCCCATGCTGGCTTCATAGCTGAGCCTTGCCATGCTGGCTTTGCAGTTAATGCCCACTGTGCCATCTTCCTTGCAAGGCCTCATAGGACCATACTTCCTAGAAGTTCTTTGATGTACTGTTCACCTCCAGGCCACAGGGGGCGGTAAATCACTTCTATCACCCCTGTCAGTGCCACATAATCTTTGTTAAACAACAGCCAGAAAGGTACATACGGAAGCATAACATGTTGGGAGAGGTTATTATTATACTTGTTTTTGTTTGGACAGCAATGGTATGTAAACATGTAAACAATGTAAATGACAACGGTAAACGATAAACAGTGATGCACAATATAAACGATAATATATAAATATCTAACATTTTTCATAGCTAGTGTTGCTATGGTGTAAATACTGAATAAAAGCCTTTGACGGTGGGTGTGGTGTGCCGTTCATGCTGCACTTGACCCACAGCCTAGCCTTTGGCATCTCTCTGTGCAGTGCTGGCTCACCAATCGTTCTGTCAGCCCCATCGTCAGGCCTTCCCATGGTGGCTTCACTGCTGAGCTTTGTGACGCTGGCTTTGCAGTTAAGCCCCACTCTGCCATCTTCCCTGCAGAGCCTCATAGAGCTGTACATGGCACTGCGGTCATCCATACTTCCTAGAAGTTATTTGATATGTAATTGCAGAAGGGTACATCCAGAAGGGTACATACAGAAGCATGAAAAGTTGGAAAAGGTCACCACCATCCAAACACTCTCAGATCATGTTTGTAAATTTGGGGATACTTGTTTTTGTTTGAACAATGATGGTATGTAAATATATAAATGACATAAATGATCATAAGTGATAAACGACGATTAACAATATTTAAATTTAGAAAAAGCTACTGTTGCTTGGGCGTATATATGGGATAAAAGCCTTTGACGATGGGTGCGGTGAGCCGTCCATGCTGCACTTGACCCACAGCCTGTGGTGCCTGCTGAAACTACTTTCCAGCCTAGGCATGCGGCATCTTCTCTTTCTGCAACCACTGCTTGGTCAGCCCCATCACCATGCCGGCTTCATTGCTGAGCCTTGCCACACTGGCTTAGCAGCTAAGCCCCACAGTGCCATCTATCCTGCTGAGCCTTGTAGTCCTGTACCTGGCTTTGCGGTCATTCATCCCATTGGGCTCCGCCTCTCTTATCCTTTGCCTGGAAGTTCTTTGAAGTGATGTACCTCTCTAGACCACAGTGGGCGGTATATCACGTCTGTCACCACTGTTAGTGCCACACGATCTTTGTTGAACAACAGCCGGAAGGGTACATATGGAAGCATGAAATGTTGGGGGAGGTCACCTCAATCCAAACACTCCCACTTCATGGTTAAGAGGAACTTGACCTTTGCATTCAATCTGCAGTGAAACACACATACACACTAGTAAACATACACACACCAGGGGGCAGTAATTACACTTACCAGGCGTGGTGGGCAACCCTATCCATAGTACCCGGGAAGCAGTTGGGGGTTAGGTGTCTTGATCAAGGGTACATTGGTTGTGTCCTGCTGGTTAATGGGATCAAACCGAAGACCATCTGGTCACAAGACTGGTTCCCCAACTTCCAGCTCATGACTGGTAACACAACATGTTGAGACTGACAGACAAACAAAACAGACTACATAAACAACAACAAAATCTAAAATCATTACAGAGAAAGTGTTCTGGCAACATCATCGTTACATGACAGCAGGCAAACAAAACGAGTGATTTATTGGTGTTGGGTTGAGAGAACTAATAATACTGAATATTTAATGGATGATTGATGACAGCTGTCAATCAGATGCCTCTAAGTTATGCAAATATGTGCTTCTGTATGCATGTACATTTGTTTTAATGATTCGGTTGGTTGGTTGCTTGCTTGCTTTCATTCCTTCATGGGCAGGAGCTCTGATTGTTGTCTGTGGTTGGGTGAAGGGTGGAGATAAAGTTCTCCCCAATGGTGAAGGACCCTTATTGTGAACAAGGCCAATTGAAACCATAGCATATAACATAACAGTAGTATCAGCTATAAAACCGGAACGTATGCTCATACCTACATCTGGTGGGACAGTTCCAGAGTAGAGCCACTTTGATTCTTAAGACTCATAACAATTATAGCTCTGTCCATTTGATAGACTTTTCAAATCCATCCATCCATTATCTTCTGCTTTATCCCACTAGTTGGGGTCATGGGGGGCTGGAGCCAATCCCAGTGTCATTGGGGGAAGGCGGTGAACATCTATCAATTTCCAACACACACTCACACCTACGGGCAACTTAAGGTGACCTGGAGGAAACCCACTCAGTCACGGGGAGAACATGCAAACTCTTAAGAGAGCGACCCGGACCGGGAATCCAACCCGAATCATCTTGATGTGACCACTACACCACCGTACTAACCACTACACCACCATACTAACCACTACACCACCGTACTAACCACTACACCACCATACTAACCACTACACCACCATACTAACCACTACACCACCTTACTAACCACTACACCACCATACTAAACACTACACCACCGTACTAACCACTACACCACCATACTAACCACTATACCACCATACTAACAATACACCACCATACTAACCACTACACCACCATACTGACCACTACACCACCATACTAACCACTACACCACCATACTAACCACTACACCACCGTACTAACCACTACACCACCATACTAACCACTATACCACCATACTAACAATACACCACCATACTAACCACTACACCACCGTACTAACCACTACACCACCATACTAACCACTACACCACCGTACTAACCAATACACCACCGTACTAACCACTACACCACCATACTAACCACTACACCACCTTACTAACCACTACACCACCATACTAAACACTACACCACCGTACTAACCACTACACCACCATACTAACCACTACACCACCGTACTAACAATACACCACCATACTAACCACTACACCACCGTACTAACCACTACACCACCGTACTAACCACTACACCACCGTACTAACCACTACACCACCATACTAACCACTACACCACTATACTAACTACTACACCACCGTACTAACCACTACACCACCGTACTAACCACTACACCACCATACTAACCACTACACCACCGTACTAACCAATACACCACCATACTAACCACTACACCACCATACTAACCACTACACCACCTTACTAACCACTACACCACCATACTAAACACTACACCACCGTACTAACCACTACACCACCATACTAACAATACACCACCATACTAACCACTACACCACCGTACTAACCACTACACCACCGTACTAACCACTACACCACCGTACTAACCACTACACCACCATACTAACCACTACACCACTATACTAACTACTACACCACCGTACTAACCACTACACCACCATACTAACCACTACACCACCATATTAACCACTACACCACCATACTAACCACTACACCACCATACTAACCACTACACCACCGTACCAACCACTACACCACCATACTAACCTCTACATCACCATATTAACCACTACACCACCATATTAACCACTACACCACCGTGCTAACCACTACACCACTGTGCCACCGTTCAGTTTAAAGAATACTCATGAATTCTAAGAAAGACTCTAGAAAGATTCTAAATTGACTCCAGAATTGGCTCCCACTCCAAAGAACCCTGGTGGGTACCTTGATTTTTTGAAGTGTGTAGCTCATGGGCAAAAAAAAAGAAAGCCTCGAGATCTTCTGTTTCGGCAAGGTCAGTATAAGAGCCAGGCTAGGCTGAAGCTGGTCTACATTAATTAGACACCATGAGAAGATTAATTAACTCTGCAGGCTTTCTTTCCCAGGCTCTTTGATTGTGATGCTTAAAAAAAACCACCATACTAACCACTACACCACCGTACTAACCACTACACCACCATACTAACCACTACACCACCGTACTAACCAATACACCACCGTACTAACCACTACACCACCATACTAACCACTACACCACCTTACTAACCACTACACCACCATACTAAACACTACACCACCGTACTAACCACTACACCACCATACTAACCACTACACCACCGTACTAACAATACACCACCATACTAACCACTACACCACCGTACTAACCACTACACCACCGTACTAACCACTACACCACCGTACTAACCACTACACCACCATACTAACCACTACACCACTATACTAACTACTACACCACCGTACTAACCACTACACCACCGTACTAACCACTACACCACCATACTAACCACTACACCACCGTACTAACCAATACACCACCATACTAACCACTACACCACCATACTAACCACTACACCACCTTACTAACCACTACACCACCATACTAAACACTACACCACCGTACTAACCACTACACCACCATACTAACCACTACACCACCGTACTAACCACTACACCACCGTACTAACCACTACACCACCGTACTAACCACTACACCACCGTACTAACCACTACACCACCATACTAACCACTACACCACTATACTAACTACTACACCACCGTACTAACCACTACACCACCATACTAACCACTACACCACCATATTAACCACTACACCACCATACTAACCACTACACCACCATACTAACCACTACACCACCGTACCAACCACTACACCACCATACTAACCTCTACATCACCATATTAACCACTACACCACCATATTAACCACTACACCACCGTGCTAACCACTACACCACTGTGCCACCGTTCAGTTTAAAGAATACTCATGAATTCTAAGAAAGACTCTAGAAAGATTCTAAATTGACTCCAGAATTGGCTCCCACTCCAAAGAACCCT
Organism: Megaleporinus macrocephalus; assembly: GCA_021613375.1. Taxonomy (NCBI): domain Eukaryota; kingdom Metazoa; phylum Chordata; class Actinopteri; order Characiformes; family Anostomidae; genus Megaleporinus; species Megaleporinus macrocephalus. Next base: position 33,574,183 of record CM038726.1, on the reverse strand, counting down.
GGTGGGTACCTTGATTTTTTGAAGTGTGTAGCTCATGGGCAAAAAAAAAGAAAGCCTCGAGATCTTCTGTTTCGGCAAGGTCAGTATAAGAGCCAGGCTAGGCTGAAGCTGGTCTACATTAATTAGACACCATGAGAAGATTAATTAACTCTGCAGGCTTTCTTTCCCAGGCTCTTTGATTGTGATGCTTAAAAAAAAACTGTTTTATGTTGACGGCGTAATTAAATTTGGTCTCTGGGTAAAGCTTGTTTGACAGCAGGCCTGAGGCCTGTTTAACCAAGCAAGGACTTAGGGTTCCTGGCGAAATTTCACCTGAGAAGGATTAAAGTGGGTCATATTCCAAAAGATCAAAATAAATAATATGTAAATATGTTGAGAGTACATAATTTCTAGTATTTTTAATGTTAAAAAACAATGTAGTCACCATGTTAGTGCTTACTGGAGTAATAGTACTCGAGTGTAGTATAGGTCTGCTTCCTCTTTTTTTATTTTCATGGTTTTTGAAGCCAAAAACATCACAGAGTGACCCGAAATAGACTGAGAGTCATCAGGTGCTCAGACGTTCAGCCCTGTTTGGTGGAACAGCTGTTTATGATCTGTAATCCTGAGATTAAGATTAGCGAGTGCACCTGGAATTGCCTTGGGGTTGAGGCATGGCCAAAAGTGATTTGGCGAAAATCCAGGGCAAAGCTCCATTCGCACCAAACATGAGCCCAGTTTGGCTGGAGGAACAGCCAGTTCTCTTGAATGATGGTGGCAACGTGAGAGTGCTTCCAAAAAGGGGGCTTAAAATTGCAGATCAGACCTGGGAACTCTCTGGGTGTGGCCTAATATTCTGCTGAGCACATGGTTGACTTCCAGTTTGCTGCCTACTGAAGCAGAACCAGAGTGCTGTAGCCATCTACTCATGGTCCAGCTCAAATATATGGAGACCTTCCAAGGCGAAGGTAAGCTTCTTCTTGACATTTACCTACCTGTGTACATCAGCATCAACATCCACACACTTTAACTCAACAATATGCAGAAACATTGCAATGCCCTCTTGGCTTCTTTTTTATATCCTTCATTGGCCACCACCTTGTAGGTGCCAACATAGGGGCTGTATGTGTCCACCAGAGCTCTGACTCTTGACCAGCCACAGTGCTGGCACTTGCTCAAAGGCTTCAAGGCTCTTCAAGGCTCTTCCTAACCATGCTGACCCTTCTTGCGCAATCGTCAACAGGATTCATCCATCCCACGTCTTGGAGTTTGTGGTAGTGCCATATCTTTCCAGTCTCACTTCTGACACCAATGTGGCATCCTGCCAATGGACAAGACATGGAAAACATGGTAGTAGTGGAAGAATCACCACCAGTGCCAACCAAATGGCTGAGATCCTAGGCAGGTCATATTTCCGACCCAATGGAAGTCCTAAACGCTGCACTACCCCACCCTCCAGCACAACTGTTTACATGATCAAGGTCTCCAATTCCAAGTCTGCCACTTCTTACGAGTCTTTCCGTGCCCACAGTCGTGTAAGCCAAAGCCTACATTTCCTCCAGAACCACATCATGACCACCCACCCATGGCTTTAGCTGGAACTAATCTGAAATAGCTTGCTAAGCAAGAAACCCTGCTTCGAGAGAAAGCTCCCAGGTGAGCTTGCATCAGAGGCCGGTTAAGAGCTTTCTCCACAGCGAGAGAACCATTTGAGAGCTCATCTCAACTGATGGTGGCTGCCGGTCCTTGTACTCCACAAGTGTGGAGATGAAATTGTTTACGCTTGCGATTTGTGTCTGACCTGCTTCTGTCCTCGCTGTCTCCAGCTCTGCTGTTCTGCCCACTGAGGTCCTTTATGTTGTCAGTTTTGCTTAGCTTATGTTTACGAAGGCCTCGGCCACCGCGGGACTGGCTTCCTCCTCTCGTACTCCTGGCCAGAGGCGCATCCCTCTCTCCGGGGCTTTCATCTCTGTGAGAAATACGGCCAGAACAATAATAGGCATCTAATTTTTTTCCACTCCCCTGCTTTTCCCTCGTTGGCCTGTTTGGGTTGTTATTTTGGGAACTACTGAGCTGCAGAAAGGCGTCTGTGGGATATGCCTAATTATCCCGGCTGCAGGGTCCTTTAGACCCTTTTGGTCAAGCGATTAGTCCTAAATTAACACTCGATGGTCACCTCCAGGAACAACCAACGAAGAACAGCATGTAGCCCGAGTTGAGCAGATTAGTCTTAACCAGTACTAGAGTAAAAGTACTGCTGAAATACTGACTCAGATAGAAGCAGCCTGGTGAAGTACTTGGCGTAGAACTGCACCCGAGCTTCTCATTTGATCCAGCATAGGAACTGAAGTTCTTGTAGACACTGTTATGTTAAAGGGAACCCCGGCTGGTAACACTTGTAAGCCTTAATATGGTGCAATGACTCTAAATTGTTAAGACGTGTTATAAAAATTTCACAAAAGTATCAGATTTATTTATAAATTAACACTTTTAATCTAAATATTTAACATATGGATGCAGCCATTATAGGCGCAATGCCTGTTGGGTAGATGATGTCAAATAGCGCTAAAATAGACTGCAGTTGGAAGGAGTGAATGTTAGTTACTAACCTAGCTTAAAGAAAACCATGTACATTGTGTTGTTGATGTTGTTTCAGTGAAAGGCAGTGGGAAGACTGATATTAGTCTAAACAGCTTCACAAACATAAACAAGGAGAATAGTTAGTGAAGCAGCGTGTGGACCAACACAGCTACCCAAAGACCCCCGCTCTGCTCTCCTCACTTCAGTCTGGATAAGTTTGTCACTCACTATATCATATTCACTCACTCATTTACTTACTATCTCATATTTAGTCACTCATTTACTCACTATCTCATATTCACTTTCTCGTTCACTTACTATCTCATATTCACTTTCTCATTTACTTACTATCTCATATTCACTTATTCATTTACTTACTATCTCTTATTTACTCACTATCTCATATTTACTCACTCATTTACTCACTATCTCATATTCACTTTCTCGTTCACTTACTATCTCATATTCACTTTCTCATTTACTTACTATCTCATATTCACTTACTCATTTACTTACTATCTCTTATTTACTCACTATCTCATATTTACTCACTCATTTACTCACTATCTCATATTCACTGGCTCAGTCACTATATCATATTCACTTACTCGTTCACTTACTATCTCATATTTACTCACTCATTTACTCACTATCTCATATTCACTTTCTCGTTCATTTACTATCTCATATTCACTTACTCATTTACTTACTATCTCATATTCACTTACTCATTTACTTACTATCTCTTATTTACTCACTATCTCATATTTACTCACTCATTTACTCACTATCTCATATTCACTGGCTCAGTCACTATATCATATTCACTTACTCGTTCACTTACTATCTCATATTTACTCACTCATTTACTCACTATCTCATATTCACTTTCTCGTTCACTTACTATCTCATATTCACTTTCTCATTCACTTACTATCTCATATTCACTTTCTCGTTCACTTACTATCTCATATTCACTTACTCATTTACTTACTATCTCTTATTTACTCACTATCTCATATTTACTCACTCATTTACTCACTATCTCATATTCACTGGCTCAGTCACTATATCATATTCACTTACTCGTTCACTTACTATCTCATATTTACTCACTCATTTACTCACTATCTCATATTTACTCGCTCAGTCACTATATCATATTCACTCGCTCAATCACTATATCATATTCACTCGCTCAATCACTACATCATATTCATTCACTCAATATGTCATATTCATTCACTCATTCACTCAATATTTCATATTCATTCACTCACTCAGTCACTCACTATCTCATATTCACTCCCTCATTCACTCACTATCTCATATTCACTCCCTCATTCACTCATTATATCATATTCATTCACTCAATATGTCATATTCATTCACTCATTCACTCAATATTTCATATTTATTCACTCAATATTTCATATTCACTCCCTCATTCACTCACTACCTCATATTCATTCACTTAATATTTCATATTCACTCACTCATTCACCTACTTTCTCATATTCACTCCCTCACTCATTCACTCAATATTTCTTATTCACTGACTCAGTCACTATATCATATTCACTCGCTCAGTCACTATATCATATTCACTCTCTGTCACTATATCATATTTGTTCACTCAATATGTCATATTCATTCACTCAATATTTCATATTCACTCACTCATTCACACAATATATTTTATATTCACTGACGCACTCGCTTTATATTTATCTATCTATATCTATCTATCTTCATAACTCATTATAACTATTTGTTTGCGGATCCTGAAGGTGAACGTACAGTCTTAGTAGTGAACATACTACTTCACTAATAAAGGAGTGTGAAGCTAAGAGACACTCCCGTTCAGTGTATCTAGCTGTTTACTGAGCGTGAAAGTAGAGTCTTAGTAGTGAACATACTACTTCACTAATAAAGGAGTGTGAAGCTCAGAGACACTCCCGTTTAGTGTATGTAGCTGTTTACTGAGTGTGAATGTTTCCTGCTAGAAAGCGAAGCTTCTTTAACAGACACTCTCCTTCTCCGTCAACACCAACACACAGTTTCACAACAACTCCAGCACTGTGTCCACTCTCTCCTCCACCCTCTCTGTTCACCATTTACACTAACGTGTTGTGTGATGTCACCGCTGATGTCAGAAATGTTGAGTTCTAGCTCAAACTGTAAAGACTGAACAGTAGCATGTTTAGCTAGCTAGCTGTGCTCAAGCGTGACGGCCGGTTACTGCAACCATTTGACGTCACTACCCGCTGATCACGTCAGTAGATACAACAATGATGACCTACGTGCAGCGGATTTTACAGAAAATCTAATAAATCTGATACTTTTAGTGATTTTTAACAATGTGTCTTAATAATTTAGAGTCATTACACCATGTTAAAGCTTACAAGTGTTACCAGCCGGGGTTCCCTTTAATGTTTTGATTAAAATAAAGTACTAGAGCTTCAAATTTAGAGATGTGAACAAAACCTGGATCTGGAAACCCAACAACAGATTGAAACGCCACCTATAAATTGCTTTTCTCACATATACCTGAGTTAAATATATTATCATACCATACATAGACATAGATTTGGGGATTTCTGGGACTTGTCAGTGTTTAAAAAGGGATAAATAATTTACTGTCAACACTTAAAGACATTCAACCTTTAGTTCAGTTGTTGGTTCGACCAGGAAAATGTTTAAAATCATATCAAACAACAACGACTATATAATAATAAATACACATATTCAATAGTGTTATGGGAAATGTTGTCCTGAATCTTTATTCCTTTACTGTTGCCGATTGAACCAGCTACATTTCTTACCTGTGATATTTGAAGACACTGACTGCTTGTTACCTACACTGCAAAAAAATGGAATTTTACTGTAAACTTTCCGGTTAATGGCACTTAGTATATAAATGTCTTACGTAAACTTCATTTTTAAACTTCTAATGATTTGGGCTGGGGATGCAATTTATGTGATTACGGACACCTTTCATGATTTCATTACAATAAAAAAAATGAGGGAACTCATGGAAAATGTGGTGAATGTATAAAAACAGCCCATTTTTCAGTACAATTAGTGGAAAATTCCATCAATCCTTTGATGGAAAATTCTCTTAAATTACAGCACGTTTTTTTATACACAGAATAACTTCACTTCAAAAACTGGAATGTTCAATAAGTTTATAGTTTTATCCACAGAAAGCACAGAACGCATGCTTGGAAATACGGAAAAGTTACTGTAAAATGCAGAAATTGAAAAATTGCATTCTTTCTTTCTTCTTTCTTTGTTTAGGGTTGACGGTGTGACAATTTTGAGCATTCCACAATCTCTCTCTTCTATTGTTTCAAATGTAGCGAAGATGTCTAGATGGTCTAGAAGTCTGGATGCCTCAGTATACGAGGAGCTGGAGTTGTGTGTCGTCACTTGTGAAAGTGCTTTTGTTAAATCGTTGTTGGGAAGAGAGTTTAGCGCTAATGACTCTCGGCGAAGAAGGTTGCAGCGAGGGCGTGTGTACAGCTGCAAGGGTTCACACTGTTATAATTGAGCTGATCTGCATCAGAAAATAGACTTTAGAATTGTAATTGTCTCATTTAGGGCTGTTTCTAATCTGCCGCTCGGTTTCTTGTTTTGATGAACTCGCGTGACCTCGGAGTGCCGACGATTTCAAGAGGCTTTATTATCTTCCGAATGGACTTTTGAACCATTTCTGGTGAATAATTTGAGCTTCACACAACGTGGTTTCTGAAGATTCTCCTCTGCAATAAAACCGTTTCATATCCCAAAATTTCCACTTCTCTCGTCGGAAGTCAGTCACATGCACTTCATGTGCAATATATACGTACAATATACTGCCAGATATATCCGCGCGTCTGCCGTCACATGCATATGAACTTGAGTGACCTCCCCATTCTTAATTCATAGGGTTTAATATGATGTTGGCCCAACCATTGCAGCTCATTCATGTCTTTATCTCCCACGCCATAATCCCCCCTCCACCAAACTTTACACTTGCAGTCAGGCAAGCATCTTTTTCCTGGAGAAGCGTGATTGGTCACTCCAGAGAATACATCTCCACTGCTGTAGAGTCCAGTGGCAGCATGCCTTACACTGTTAGGCATCCACTGACTCCACTCTCTCTCTCTATATATATATATATATAATTGACAGAGCGGAGTCAGTATATATATATCGTCGCTGTCCAATGTCCAATGGTTGTTTACATTGTGAGAAAATGTACACACACAATATATATATATATATATATATATATATACATTCACGGTTCAGTGTGTGTGTCCTGTGTATGATGTATGAACTCCACGGTTCTCAGGTTTCCTGTTTACTGTTGTGACGCTCATGTTGTTGGGTAGCTTTCCTCCTCCTGAATGGCTCCTCTGGATTGAGAGGTAACTTTCACCTCCCTTTCTGGTGCACTGGTGTGTAACTGCTGCTGAAATAGCTGATAATGGAGAAAGAAAGTGAGAAGTACAGCGTGCTCTGCTGTCAAGGCTGTGAGCTCTTTCCGAAGACTGGGTTACAGATGGAGGTAGACTTATGTTGAGTCTCCAGATGAAAAATCTTACGTTTGCTTTAAAATTCCTGTAATTTTTTGGTTTGATGTTATTTCCTAAAATTTGTCTTAAAGACTTGCAGGACCCCCACAGGACCACCACTGAGCAGGTATTATTAGGGTGGTGGATCATTCTCTGCACTGCAGTGACACTGATGTGGTGGTGTGTGTCTGTGTGAGTCCTGTGTCTGATGTGTATAATGAGTGTGTGTGTGTGAGTGTTTGTAAGTCCTGTGTATGGTGTGTGTGTGTCTGTGTGAGTCCTGTGCATAGTGTGTGTGTGTATGTGAGTCCTGTGTATAGTGTGTGTGTGTGTACATCCTATGTATGGTGTGTGTGTGTGTGTGTGTAAGTCCTATGTATGGTGTGTGTGTGTGTACGTCCTATGTATGGTGTGTGTGTGTGTGTACGTCCTATGTATGGTGTGTGTGTGTGTGTACGTCCTATGTATGGTGTGTGTGTGTGAGTGTACTTCCTATGTATGGTGTGTGTGTGTGTACGTCCTATGTATGGTGTGTGCGTGTGTGTATGTCCTATGTATGGTGTGTGTGTGTGTGTACTTCCTATGTATGGTGTGTGTGTGTATGTCCTATGTATGGTGTGTGTGAGTGTACGTCCTATGTATGGTGTGTGTGTGAGTGTACTTCCTATGTATGGTGTGTGTGTGTGTACGCCCTATGTATGGTGTGTGTGTACGTCCTATGTATGGTGTGTGTGTGTGTGTAAGTCCTATGTATGGTGTGTGTGTGTGTACGTCCTATGTATGGTGTGTGTGTGTGTGTGTACGTCCTATGTATGGTGTGTGTGTGTGCGTGTGTACGTCCTGTGTGTGTGTGTGAGTGTACTTCCTATGTATGGTGTGTGTGTGTGTACGTCCTATGTATGGTGTGTGCGTGTGTGTATGTCCTATGTATGGTGTGTGTGTGTGTACTTCCTATGTATGGTGTGTGTGTGTATGTCCTATGTATGGTGTGTGTGAGTGTACTTCCTATGTATGGTGTGTGTGTGAGTGTACTTCCTATGTATGGTGTGTGTGTGTGTACGTCCTATGTATGGTGTGTGTGTATGTGTGTTTATGTGTGTAAGTCCTCTGTATCGTGATCCTCTCTGTGTCCTGTAGTCTGAGTTCTGCAGCTGTCCTTAACGTTTCAGACCCAGTTATTCAAAACGACATCTAATAAAACCTCTAAACTTTAACTTAACTACGAGTAAAGAGCATGTTTGTCCTCTCCTGTAAAGTTACTACTTTTAGAGATGCTTGTTCTTTTCTGGCCAGCGATGATGTGGTGGTAATTAATGGTCAGTAGATCTATGTTTTGACCTACTATGAGGTCTTTACTGAAGTGCACCTGAGCTGAGTGCTGGTGGAAAAGCATGTGGTGGAGTCGAGCAGAATGGATTTATTTCTGTAGAGAAGAAAAGCTTTACTGTTTGTATTCTAGGAAAACACACACACACACACACACACACACACACACACACACACACACACACACACACATACACACTGTTGATAAACATCTGTTCTGGAGGAGGGAGGAAAACAACCAAGGTGAGAGAGAGAGATAGAGAGATAGAGAGAGTGAGAGAGAGAAAGTAGCTGGCACTTGAAGGTGAGAAATCTATGTATATGGTTCTGGTTGGAAAGTGGTTGAGATGTTTTAGCTGCTCTACACTGAGCCTCAGAGTGTGAACGACACTCAGACAAGATGCCTTGTCAAGGACTCACACACGTATAAACACGCTTCTCAGAGATACAGTACTGTGCAAAAGTCAGAGACCACACTTCAGTTCCTTTTTTTGTGAACAACTGATGTAATTTTGATGGATCTATGATGGATCAATATCAGTAGAGTAACTTCACCCTCAGAACTTTCCTCTCTACCACCCACCACCCAACCAACCCATTGGTTAAATAAAAGAAAACCAGGCATACTTCAAAGAGAGTTAGTAAAAAAAAACAAAAATAATAATAATAATAATAACAATAATAACTAGAAAAGTGTGGATGGCATGAATACACGATAGGGATGAACGAGGGATGAATACACGACAAGTAGAGGAGTGCAGGTCAGCATGTTTGGGGATCTGCCCTGAGTGAGTACATGCAGTTTGGAGGCTGTAGGTTCAACAAAACCATGATGTTTGTGTGGGCTTGAAAATGAATGGGACTCTATGAGAAGAACAAGGGATTGATAAACGACAACTAGAGGATTGTGGGTGGGTATGTCTTTGGATTAGTGTTTGGGGATCTGCCCTGAGTGATGACAGGTTGCAGTTGGGAGACTGTACGTTGAACCAAACCATAATGTTTGGGTGTGCACAAAAATGAATGGGACTCTATGGGGGAAAAGAGATGGATGGTTAAAACGACAAACAAACGAGTGTGAGTTAAACCAACGCTACTGTCGTGGTCGGGGGTCTGCCCTGAGTCACCATTACTGGTTTAGCTCTCTGTGTGTTGTGTGAGGGTGGCCAAGCTTGCCAGTAGGAGGGCAATAAGGATAGTGTCATGAGATGATGTCATCGTGTAACAGAGAAAAGGGCAGGAAGCTGAGAAAAGTGGTTTCTTTTGGCTTGTACTTTGGGTTTCAAAACTTTGCAGAACATATACAAGCACAAAAATTTGCACACCACACTAAACAAAGGGGGAAACCAGAAAACCCTCATAGACCCCCTTTAAATATGTCAACACTGTCCAATAAAAACTCATATCTTCATTTTTGCCGATATTTAGTTTCCTACATGATTTGAATGCAGCAGCCACCTTTTACATTGTTTGAAAATTTCATAATGAACGGACCAATAGAAATGCTCCAAAATAGCTTGGACAAATTTCTGGTTCCATAGACTTAAATTGAAAGTAAAGACAGTTTTTGTGCTCTCCTATAAAGTTGTCGTTTTAGAGATACTTGTCATTCATTATATGTTTACAGCTGATGCTTGTGGGACTTTTGCACAGCTCTGGACTCTCATTGCCCAGTTTACTGTAAAACCTACTATGCACTGTTCATTATTATGTCACTAGTGAACCAGATGAGCTACAGTCTCTAACTGTACGCCAGTAAATTGGAGCTGTACGCCTGTGCCTGTGCTGCTAAGCTTTTAAGGCTTTCTCACTAATTGAAGTTGTTTGTGCGGGTCTAATTATTCAGAGTCGTACTGCTCCAGAGCCGATTGTGCTATATGCAGTCTTTTACTGCCACAGTGACCCTAAAGTTAATCAGCCTTACTCAGGCACTGCACAGATAGAAATCTAGTCTGGAGGCAATTAAATATTAGTTAACTGTCATGACAACCTGACTGTCAGAGCTCTAATGTTCAGGTGATGTAAGAAAGCTTCAGATCTCAGAAATGGTGCTCTTTACAGGATAACGATCTAATGTTCTCGAGGGGTTCCTGAGTGGCAAACTCCGCAGGCAGTATACTTCAGTATACTTAACACTCTTAGCCAAACTCATCTGGTGATTTGCACGGCCCTCCCCCTGAGTATGATTGGTTCTACTGACTGTAATCAGTCCTAAGTACCACATCAGTAATTTTGAGACCTCCTCCTGAATGTGATTGGTTCTAATCACCATATCATTTTTTCTAACTGTGATAGGTCTTAATTACCTCATTGATCACCGTTCCCCTGACTGTGATTGGTTCTAGTCACCATGTAATTTTATTCTAAGCCATCCCTCTGAGTGTGATTGTTTCTAATCACCATGTCTTTTGCTGTAAGCTCTCTTCCTGACTGTGATTGGTTCTAATCCCAATGTTATCTGTTCTAAGCCCTCCCTCTTACTGTGATTGGTCCTATTAACCATATGTGTCATCATGAAAACTTGTTCTGACTGGGATTCATTCAAATCAATATATTTTATTTGTTTTAAGCCCTCCTTCTGACTGTGATTGGTTCTAATCACCATGTAATTTCTCATGCTGACTGTGACTAATGTAAATCACCACATTGGCCATTCTAAGACCCCTGGTTATGATTGCTCCTAATGACCACATTGTTTGTTCTAAGGCCGCCTTCTTATTGTGACAGGTCATAATTACCTTGCCAATTAATTCTAAGACTTCTCCCTGACTTTGATTGGTCCAATGCTCAAAGTGGGGTCTCAAGTGGTGCTGAGATGCAAGAGGAGATGAGTTCATTTGAAGTATACCACCAATTCTATCCTGGGTCGACCAGAGGAGGGCGTTCTCTCTCTCTCTATCCGGGGTCGACCAAAGGAGGACGGTCACTCTCTCTCTATCCGGGGTCGTCCAGAGGAGAACGGTCTCTCTCTCTATCCGGGGTCGACCAGAGGAGGACGTTCTCTCTCTCTCTATCCGGGGTCGACCAGAGGAGAACAGTCACTCTCTCTCTATCTGGGGTCGACCAGAGGAGGACGTTCTCTCTCTCTCTATCCGGGGTCGACCAGAGGAGGACGTTCTCTCTCTCTCTATCCGGGGTCGACCAGAGGAGGACGTTCTCTCTCTCTCTATCCGGGGTCGACCAGAGGAGGACGTTCTCTCTCTCTCTATCCGGGGTTGACCAGAGGAGGACGGTCACTCTCTCTCTATCCGGGGTCGACCAGAGGAGGACGGTCACTCTCTCTCTATCCAGGGTCGACCAGAGGAGGACGGTCACTCTCTCTCTATCTGGGGTCGACCAGAGGAGGATGGGTTCCTCCCTTGAGCCTGGGCGCCTCTCAAGGTTTCTTCCTCTTACTAAGAGAGTTCTTCCTGCCACGGTCGCCACTGGCTTGCTCTAGGGGTCCTTGGACCTGGATACCCTTTCTTAATTTATATGTTTATGCATGGACTCTTTCCTTTTTCTAGTTTCCTCTCTTATTTATAAACTGCTTTTCTGTAAAGCTGCTTTTAGAGAACACTGGTCGTAAAAAGTGCTATACAAATAAATGTTGATTGATTGGTTGATTGATTGATTGATTGATTGATTGATAAGGTAGGGTAGGGCAATGACATTAATTTAAAGAGTCTTTCATATAAAGAGTTTTTATATGTATTATATATTACAGTGAAATGTTCTTGTTCTCAATGGAGTATCTTCCTTCCTTAACACAACAATGGACTGACGGGTCTCTAAAGAAAGTTGTTTCTTTCTGGTCATTGTGAGTCAGTCAGCAAGCCATCAACTGCTGATGCTTCAGATACTAAACTAACCTAGAATGTTGTTCTCCCTTTTATACTCACTTATTAGTAGAATGTTTTTCAGCTGTGATCACAATTGAGCAAGAGTGTCCTAACAACCAATTAGTCCAATAACATCCTTAACTTGGATTGGTGGTCGTACCAGGAGATTTAGACAGAGGACTGAGAATTACTGATAATAGAACTATATGCAAAATAAACCTCTATACAAAAATAGACTTCAATACAAACATTTTTATTCTTTAAAAATCATCTGATACACATACATTAATTGTGAAATGGACAATATTGTTTTTGAATTACATGAAAATTGCATTATTGAAATTCTAAAGTGATCCTAAACTTTTGAGTGGTAGTGTATATGAAGATGAAATATATATATATATATATATATATATATATATATATATATATATATATATATATATATATATATATATATATATATATATTTTTTTTTTTTTTTTTGGTGTGGAATAAAACTAATATAATTGCTTGTTAGTACATGAAGTAATATTTTTGTATCATTTGTATGGCATTTTTTCACGACAGTTTCAACCATATTAATTACGAGCTGTTTGGAGGAACAGGGGCTTCTTAGCGCTGCAGTCAGAGGGGCTCGCGTGCTGGGATTTGTACCTTCCTGCAGATGGTCGCGGCAGCTTTTTCAGTGTTTTCTTCCGTGTTTGTCCTACTTTGCATGCAGAACGTTGTTGCATTAATCACTTCCTAAAACAAAGCTTTAGTTTGTAACTGAATATAAATGAGTTGCTCTTCCATCTGTTTATAGTCTAATTAGCTAGTGTCCATCTTTTTTTCTGTCCTCCTCTGAAAATAGCCTCCAGATCAGTATTGAGTCGTATTTCATCTTTTAAATTCAGTACCGGCCTGCAGCCTTGTTTTCTTTTTTTTGATTTTGTTTTGACTGAATGAACAAATTGCATGAAGCGACTGCTGAATATCAGCAAATGTGACAAACTGTTAATCTGAATGAGAGAAAGAAAGAAAGACAGAAAGAGAAAAAGAAGGAAAGACACATTGCGTCAATCATTGCAGCTGATCTAAGAGATGTTCATAGATAGGGTGATATGATCATTGCTGTCCAAAGAAAGACATGTATCTCTGTTTTTCTCTCCCTCTGTCTGAAATGCTCTTTTAGCGCTCCTGTGTCTGTAAGGCCCATCCCTCAATGAGCCTAGTGGGCTCTAATTGGTTAGCTCACTTACTCTCTGCTGATCTTTGAACTGCCAGAGCAGCATCCTACTACAGGCTCTGCCCTCCACCCCACACCACTATGGCTGTACTTACTGCTGTACCAGTTTGAGTCAGAGTCTGATCCTGAAAGTCAGGCAGACTCAGCTAGTAGATCACCTTTACAAGCTGGACCGGAGCAGGATCATTCAGTGTGGTCAGTTTTTTACTGGTTTAGCTCTCTGTGTGTTGTGTGAGGGTGGCCAAGCTTGCCAGTAGGCGGGTAATAAGGACATTGTTATGAGATGATGTCACGATGTAACAGGAAAAAGAGCAGGTAGTTGAGAAAAGTGGTTCCTCTGGATTGTATTTTGGGCTGTAAAACTTTGCAGAACATTTACAAGCACAAAAAGTTGCACCAGGTCATTCTAAGACCTACTCCTGAATGTGATTGGTTCTAGTCACCATGTAATTTGATCTGAGCTCTCTTCCTCACTGTGATTGGTCCTACTTACCACATGGGCCATTCTGAAACATTCTGACTGTGATTCATTCTAATCAGTATTTCGTTTGATCTCCTTCCTGACTGTGATTGGTTCTAATCACCATGTCATTTGATCTAAGCTCTCTTCCTGACTGTAACTGGTTATTTTTTTTGTGACTGGTTCTAATCACCATGTTATTTCATTTAAGCTCTCTTCCTGACTGTGACTGGTTTTAATCACCATGTTATTTAATTTAAGCTCTCTTCCTGACTGTGACTGGTTCTAATCACCATGTTAATTAATTTAAGCTCTCTTCCTGACTGTGATTGGTTCTAATCACCATGTAATTGGATCTGAGCTCTCTTCCTGACTGTGATTGGTTCTAATCACCATGTTATTTGATTTAGGCTCTCTTCCTGACTGTGATTGTTTCTAATCACCATGTAATTTAATTTAAGCTCTCTTCCTGACTGTGACTGGTTCTAATCACCATGTTATTTGATTTAAGCTCTCTTCCTGACTGTGATTGTTTCTAATCACCATGTAATTTAATTTAAGCTCTCTTCCTGACTGTGACTGGTTCTAATCACCATGTTATTTAATTTAAGCTCTCTTCCTGACTGTGACTGGTTCTAATCACCATGTTATTTAATTTAAGCTCTCTTCCTGACTGTGACTGGTTCTAATCACCATGTAATTTGATTTAAGCTCTCTTCCTGACTGTGATTGGTTCTAATCACCATGTAATTGGATCTGAGCTCTCTTCCTGACTGTGATTGGTTCTAATCACCATGTTATTTGATTTAAGCTCTCTTCCTGACTGTGATTGGTTCTAATCACCATGTTATTTGATTTAAGCTCTCTTCCTGACTGTGACTGGTTCTAATCACCATGTTATTTGATTTAAGCTCTCTTCCTGACTGTGATTGGTTCTAATCACCATGTTATTTGATTTAAGCTCTCTTCCTGACTGTGATTGGTTCTAATCACCATGTAATTAGATCTGAGCTCTCTTCCTGACTGTGATTGGTTCTAATCACCCTGTTATTTGATTTGAGCTCTCTTCCTGACTGTGATTATTTCTAATCACCATGTAATTTGATCTGAGCTCTCTTCCTGACTGTGACTGGTTCTAATCACCATGTTATTTGATTTAAGCTCTCTTCCTGAATGTGATTGGTTCTAATCACCATGTCATTTGATCTAAGCTCTCTTCCTGACTGTGACTGGTTCTAATCACCATGTTATTTGATTTAAGTACTGTTCCTGACTGTGATTGTTTCTAATCACCATGTAATTTGATCTGAGCTCTCTTCCTGACTGTGATTGGTTCTACTCACCATGTAATTTTTTTCTAAACCCTCCCCTGACTGTGATTGTACAAATTACCACATTGATAATTCTGAGACCACCTCACCCAACTGTGATTGGTCATAAGTACCACATTCTGACTGTGATTTATTCTGATCAGTATTTGTTCTAAGGTCTACTCCTGACTGTGATTGGTTCTAATCACCACACTAAACACAAAGAGAATCCAGAAAAGCCTAATACATTCCCTTTAAATATATTGTCGCTGTCCGATGAAAAATAAGTCCATTATTGTCGAAGTTTTGTTTTCTACATCATTTGAATGCAGCGGCTGTCTTTTATATTGTATGAGAATTTCATAATGAATGGACAAATAAAAATTCTCCAAAATAGCTTGGACAGACTTTTGGTTCTATTGGCTTACATTAATAGTGAAGAAGGTTTTTAGTCTCTTCTGTAAAGTTTTTTTTTTGGACAGTGACGATATGCACGACGCCTTGATCTGCCGAATTCTGCCTTTTGGCAGATTGTTTCTTTCCTTCTGCAACACAAGACCAAACACACAAGGATGAAACTTCATGCCACTCAGTTCATAATAAAAGCTCCGCTTGAATCTATGAATATATGTATCCTGCTGAAGTGTTTCAAAGAGTTTGAGCTCGGATAAAACATTCCAATCTTTTAAAAGTAATGATGTCCTGCATGACTGTGAGTGAACTAGACAAATCTGTTCGAGTAGACTAATCCGTTCATCTAAATGCAAAGGAAAGCAGTATAATGTCCTGATCCTGAGTACAAGTCTGAGTTTGTTCTTGAGTAAGAGAGCCATATTTCCTTTCTCCTCAGAGTTATGCTCAAGCCCCCCCAGCTCTTCAGTCAGAAGGCTGCCACAGCCCGGACCATTTTTTATCCCAGGTGAAGATCTAGCATGGGGAAAAGTCAGGCCGTTTTAGCTTAACCTCCATCACGCAGATGGATCGGCCCAGCTGGACTCTAAGCTATTATTTGTACTCCGCATAAATCAGCCGGCCTGCTCTGCGCTTCCCGATAGAGGCCTAAATATGCACTAGCTCTACAGGGAGCTTTATTATTGACTTCATAACCAAGAAACCCGCACAATGCACACTCGCCTCTGCCAGAAGAGACCGTCTGTACCTGTAACACTTCTAATAATGTGCTGTAAAAAGGCTACGATTGGTCGAATTGGTAAATGTCCTATCGCATCTCATGCGTTTTTAAAAAGGTCCACTAAATATCTATGAAATGCACTCATTTCCTGCGGCTCGTCTTGATGTGTCCCCTGTGGTTTGAATAGATAGTCCAAAAATAAACTTCTCAGTTGTCATTCCACCACTTTCCTTGAAATGAGGAAGAAAAGAGGTAATGGCTGCAGTTGGCAAGGTGATTAACAATCTCTAAACCAATGAAGAAAGCCAGTTTGCCATCAGTGGGCTTTAATGAAGAGCTGGCCTAGCTAGTGTTTTAGTCCCCACTGGAAAAAGCCTTCCTGGCCCATTGTGGATAGCCTTAATATAGACTGGTGTGTAGTTGTCAGGCTTTTCACTCTGCTGCCCCGCTAAGACTACAACTAGCTGTCTCGGTCAGCCCTTGTTTGGCCGACAAGCCTGAAAACCAGAATCTGAACATGTTTATTCATAGCAAGAAACATCCTGTAAAACCCCATACTTTAAAAGAAGGAAATCTGCCAAAGTGGAAGCTTTGCTTAGTTAGGTAAACCAAGCAGAGCCCACTGATGCCAAACTTTGTTTTTCTTTATTAATTTAAAAATGTTATGACTCACCTTATCAACTGCAGCTGTTTCCTCTTCTATTTCTTATGGCAAGGAAACGCTAGAAAGAAAACTGAGTAGGTTCTTGGACTCGCTTCAAACAACAAGGAACTGCTGCACTGAAAGGATAAGAACCTCATGCAATGCAGTAGAGGCTTCAACCTGGACGTCGTAACGAGCAGATGAGATTCAAACAAACCTAGAACTTTTTTTAGTGCTCAGTTTTATCTGTGCTGTAAAAAAGTATTGTTTTAACTTAAATTATTTGGGCTGCTTTAAAACGTTTAGTTAACTGAAATTTTGAATCAGAAGTTAGCAGAACAAGAATACTTGTTTATGCCCAGAAATTTCAAGTTTAAATAATGCAAATATTTAAGACATCGCTCATTTTTAAAGTTGTGGTGTAAAAGAAGGTGACCATGAAAAGGTTCACAGGTTCAGTCATTGTTGTTTGCTTACTGGATCTGAAGAAGAGCTTGGACCAAGAAATCGAGAGCATCGATTTGCTCTTGACATTGGTGGGGACCTATGAATCTAGCCCCAAACCACCATTCCTCGACCACCCCTCGTGCACCAAAGTCTAGCATTGGCTTTAATGTTGTTATGATGTCATTAGTAAACGTGACTTTAAGTGACTTACACGTTTCTGTATGTCCACCTTCTTCTCTTTTGCTGCCATCCTCACTCGCTTTCCACACCCATGTGTGAATCTTGCACAGTGAGTCTCATATGACTGGAAAGTTCTCTTTCCAGTGTTGGTGCTGCTACCAACCATACGTAGCTACAGAGTCTCACGTGACACCAGCACAGCACAGCCAATCACACTGGCCGTAAGTGTCACGGGGAGGTAGGGCTTGAGTAGAGAACCTGATTTAACCCTTTCTGAACCTCTAGGTTAATGAGATGTTGACAGATCATGTTTTTTTTTTGGAGGGGATCAAATTATTGGTGGGGACAATTCAATAATTACTGGGTATTGGTGGGGACATGTCACTTCAGACCATGCTAACTCTACGCCCTTGCACGAAACAGTTAGTACACTGTAAAAAATGATTTCATTGGTTCCTTTAAGTAGTAACAAATAATTATTTAATTGTTTTACTCAACCTAAAAATGACGTTGATTGACAGAATGGTTTGTTTAAACTATATATTTGAGCTGAGCAAAACCAGTAAATTAGTTCAATAGCTTGTTTCCTTAGGAATGTAGTTTTTTAGGTAAACCAAAATCACAAAAGCATAAAGGAGAAAGGAGACAGATGATTGGTGGTTGCTGTAAAATCCTACTTGGTGAATAGGTTGGTTTGTTGGAACAGCATAGTGGGTTACACTGCTACCCTCCATGATATAGACTGGGGTTCGAGTCCCTACCAGGTCAGCCACCTTACACAATGCCAATAAGAGTCCTTGGATAAGATTCCTAACACTACCTTCACCTACCTGTGTACAGGTAAACTGTAACACTACCTTCACCTACCTGTGTACAGGTAAACTGTAACACTACCTTCACCTACCTGTGTACATATAAACTGTAACACTGACTTTACCTACCTGTGTACAGGTAAACTGTAACACTACCTTCACCTACCTGTGTACACGTAAACTGTAACACTACCTTCACCTACCTGTGTACAGGTAAACTGTAACACTACCTTCACCTACCTGTGGACAGGTAAACCGTAACACTACCTTCACCTACCTGTGTACAGGTAAACTGTAACACTACCTTCACCTACCTGTGGACAGGTAAACTGTAACACTGACTTTACCTACCTGTGTACAGGTAAACTGTAACACTACCTTCACCTACCTGTGTACATGTAAACTGTAACACTACCTTTATCTACCTGTGTACAGGTAAACCGTAACACTACCTTCACCTACCTGTGTACAGGTAAACCGTAACACTACCTTCACCTACCTGTGTACAGGTGACCTTTAACACTCTTTTAACAATCTCTCTCTCTCTCTCTCTCTCTCTCTCTCTCTCTCTCTCTCTCTCTCTCTCTCTCTCTCTCTCTCTCTCTCTCTCTCTCAGGTTGTCCACAGAGCCCGATGAGTAAGGCCACTCTGACGCTGATCACCGTGAGCACGTGCGTGTTGGCTGTAGTCTACGGCTCGCAGACCACCTGCCCGCTCACTGTAAAGGTCACCCTCCATGTCCCCGAGCACTTCATCGCCGACGGTGAGACACTCACAGAGTTCACTTCTCTCACCAGTAGTTTTTCTAACCAGCGTTGCGGTAATTACTGTTCACGTTCCTCTAACTGTAATCGGGGGCTACCTTACTGATCACTTCCTGGATTAAAGAAATCCCACCCTCATTACTCTGCTTCTGTGTTGCTCTCTAAACACCGCCTGCAGCTGTGAGGCACGAGAGAAGGTGATTTTTAACATAATGTAAAGAACGTGGTGTAGTGGTTAGCATGGTGGTGTAGTGGTTAGTATGGTGGTGTAGTGGTTAGTGTGGTGGTGTAGTGGTTAGTATGGTGGTGTAGTGGTTAGTATGGTGGTGTAGTGGTTAGTGTGGTGGTGTAGTGGTTAGTGTGGTGGTGTAGTGGTTAGTATGGTGGTGTAGTGGTTAGTATGGTGGTGTAGTGGTTAGTGTGGTGGTGTAGTGGTTAGTATGGTGGTGTAGTGGTTAGTATGGTGGTGTAGTGGTTAGTGTGGTGGTGTAGTGGTTAGTATGGTGGTGTAGTGGTTAGTATGGTGGTGTAGTGGTTAGTGTGGTGGTGTAGTGGTTAGTATGGTGGTGTAGTGGTTAGTACGGTGGTGTAGTGGTTAGTACGGTGGTGTAGTGGTTAGTACGGTGGTGTAGTGGTTAGTATGGTGGTGTAGTGGTTAATATGGTGGTGTAGTGGTTAGTACGGTGGTGTAGTGGTTAGTACGGTGGTGTAGTGGTTAGTATGGTGGTGTAGTGGTCAGTATGGTGGTGTAGTGGCTAGTATGGTGGTGTAGTGGTTAGTACGGTGGTGTAGTGGTTAGTACGGTGGTGTAGTGGTTAGTCCGGTGGTGTAGTGGTTAGTATGGTGGTGTAGTGGTTAGTATGGTGGTGTAGTGGTTAGTATGGAGGTGTAGTGGTTAGTACGGTGGTGTAGTGGTTAGTACGGTGGTGTAGTGGTTAGTATGGTGGTGTAGTGGTTAATACAATGGTGAAATGGTTAGTACGCTGGTGTAGTTGTTAGTATGGTGGTGTAGTGGTCAGTACGGTGGTGTAGTGGTCAGTATGGTGATGTAGTGGTTAGTATGGAGGTGTAGTGGTTAGTATGGTGGTGTAGTGGTTAGTATGGTGGTGTAGTGGTTAGTATGGTGGTGTAGTGGTCAGTATGGTGGTGTAGTGGTTATTATGGTGGTGTAGTAGTTAGTATGGTGGTGTAGTGGTCAGTATGGTGGTGTAGTGGTTAGTATGGTGGTGTAGTGGTTAGTAAATTGGTGTAGTTGTTAGTACGGTGGTGTAGTGGTTAGTATAGTGGTGTAGTGGTTAGTACGGTGGTGTAGTGGTTAGTACGGTGGTGTAGTGGTTAGTGCGGTGGTGTAGTGGTTAGTATGGTGGTGTAGTGGTTAGTATGGTGGTGTAGTGGTTAGTATGGTGGTGTAGTGGTTAGTACGGTGGTGTAGTAGTTAGTAAGGTGGTGTAGTGGTTAGTACGGTGGTGTAGTGGTTAGTACGGTGGTGTAGTGGTTAGTACGGTGGTGTAGTGGTTAGTATGGTGTTGTAGTGGTCAGTATGGTGGTGTAGTGGCTAGTATGGTGGTGTAGTGGTTAGTACAGTGGTGTAGTAGTTAGTAAGGTGGTGTAGTGGTTAGTAAGGTGGTGTAGTGGTTAGTATGGTGGTGTAGTGGTTAGTATGGTGGTGTAGTGGTTAGTACGGTGGTGTAGTGGTTAATACAGTGGTGAAATGGTTAGTACGCTGGTGTAGTTGTTAGTATGGTGGTGTAGTGGTCAGTACGGTGGTGTAGTGGTCAGTATGGTGATGTAGTGGTTAGTACGGAGGTGTAGTGGTTAGTATGGTGGTGTAGTCGTTAGTACGGTGGTGTAGCGGTTAGTATAGTGGTGTAGTGGTTATTATGGTGGTGTAGTGGTTATTATGGTGGTGTTGTGGTTAGTATGGTGGTGTAGTGGTCAGTATGGTGGTGTAGTGGTTAGTATGGTGGTGTAGTGGTTAGTAAGTTGGTGTAGTTGTTAGTATGGTGGTGTAGTGGTTATTATGGTGGTGTAGTGGTTAGTACGGTGGTGTAGTGGTTAGTACGGTGGTGTAGTGTTTACTACGGTGGTGTAGTGGTTAGTACGGTGTTGTAGTGGTTAGGACGGTGGTGTAGTGGTTATTATGGTGGTGTAGTGGTTAGTATGGTGGTGTAGTGGTCAGTATGGTGGTGTAGTGGTTATTATGGTGGTGTAGTGGTTAGTATGGTGGTGTAGTGGTCAGTATGGTGGTGTAGTGGTTAGTATGGTGGTGTAGTGGTTAGTAAGTTGGTGTAGTTGTTAGTACGGTGGTGTAGTGGTTAGTATAGTGATGTAGTGGTTAGTACGGTGGTGTAGTGGTTAGTACGGTGGTGTAGTGGTTAGTGCGGTGGTGTAGTGGTTAGTATGGTGGTGTAGTGGTTAGTACGGTGGTGTAGTAGTTAGTAAGGTGGTGTAGTGGTTAGTACGGTGGTGTAGTGGTTAGTACGGTGGTGTAGTGGTTAGTGCGGTGGTGTAGTGGTTAGTATGGTGGTGTAGTGGTTAGTATGGTGGTATAGTGGTTAGTATGGTGGTGTAGTGGTCAGTATGGTGGTGTAGTGGTTATTATGGTGGTGTAGTGGTTAGTATGGTGGTGTAGTGGTCAGTATGGTGGTGTAGTGGTTAGTATGGTGGTGTAGTGGTTAGTAAGTTGGTGTAGTTGTTAGTAATGTGGTGTAGTGGTTATTATGGTGGTGTAGTGGTTAGTACGGTGGTGTAGTGGTTAGTACGGTGGTGTAGTGGTTAGTACAGTGGTGTAGTGGTTACTACGGTGGTGTAGTGGTTAATACGGTGTTGTAGTGGTTAGTACGGTGGTGTAGTGGTTATTATGGTGGTGTAGTGGTTAGTACGGTGGTGTAGTGGTTATTTTGGTGGTGTAGTGGTCAGTATGGTGGTGTAGTGGCTAGTATGGTGGTGTAGTGGTTAGTACGGTGGTGTAGTGGTTAGTACGGTGGTGTAGTGGTTAGTACGGTGGTGTAGTGTTTAGTATGGTGGTGTAGTGGTCAGTATGGTGGTGTAGTGGCTAGTATGGTGGTGTAGTGGTTAGTACAGTGGTGTAGTAGTTAGTAAGGTGGTGTAGTGGTTAGTATGGTGGTGTAGTGGTTAGTATGGTGGTGTAGTGGTTAGTACGGTGGTGTAGTAGTTAGTAAGGTGGTGTAGTGGTTAGTACGGTGGTGTAGTGGTTAGTACGGTGGTGTAGTGGTTAGTGCGGTGGTGTAGTGGTTAGTATGGTGGTGTAGTGGTTAGTATGGTGGTATAGTGGTTAGTGCGGTGGTGTAGTGGTTAGTATGGTGGTGTAGTGGTTAGTATGGTGGTATAGTGGTTAGTATGGTGGTGTAGTGGTCAGTATGGTGGTGTAGTGGTTATTATGGTGGTGTAGTGGTTAGTATGGTGGTGTAGTGGTCAGTATGGTGGTGTAGTGGTTAGTATGGTGGTGTAGTGGTTAGTAAGTTGTTGTAGTTGTTAGTACGGTGGTGTAGTGGTTATTATGGTGGTGTAGTGGTTAGTACGGTGGTGTAGTGGTTAGTACGGTGGTGTAGTGGTTAGTACGGTGTTGTAGTGGTTAGTACGGTGGTGTAGTGGTTATTATGGTGGTGTAGTGGTTAGTACGGTGGTGTAGTGGTTATTTTGGTGGTGTAGTGGTCAGTATGGTGGTGTAGTGGCTTGTATGGGGGTGTAGTGGTTAGTACGGTGGTGTAGTGGTTAGTACGGTGGTGTAGTGGTTAGTACGGTGGTGTAGTGTTTAGTATGGTGGTGTAGTGGTCAGTATGGTGGTGTAGTGGCTAGTATTGTGGTGTAGTGGTTAGTACAGTGGTGTAGTAGTTAGTAAGGTGGTGTAGTGGTTAGTACGGTGGTGTAGTGGTTAGTACGGTGGTGTAGTGGTTAGTGCGGTGGTGTAGTGGTTAGTATGATGGTGTAGTGGTTAGTATGGTGGTGTAGTGGTTAGTATGGTGGTGTAGTGGTTAGTACGGTGGTGTAGTGGTTAGTACGGTGGTGTAGTGGTTAGTATGGTGGTGTAGTGGTTAATACAGTGGTGAAATGGTTAGTACGCTGGTGTAGTTGTTAGTATGGTGGTGTAGTGGTCAGTACGGTGGTGTAGTGGTCAGTATGGTGATGTAGTGGTTAGTACGGAGGTGTAGTGGTTAGTATGGTGGTGTAGTCGTTAGTACGGTGGTGTAGCGGTTAGTATGGTGGTGTAGTGTTCAGTATGGTGGTGTAGTGGTCAGTATGGTGGTGTAGTGGTTATTATGGTGGTGTAGTGGTTAGTATGGTGGTGTAGTGGTCAGTATGGTGGTGTAGTGGTTAGTATGGTGGTGTAGTGGTTAGTAAGTTGGTGTAGTTGTTAGTACGGTGGTGTAGTGGTTATTATGGTGGTGTAGTGGTTAGTACGGTGGTGTAGTGGTTAGTACGGTGGTGTGGTGGTTAGTACAGTGGTGTAGTGGTTACTACGGTGGTGTAGTGGTTAGTACGGTGTTGTAGTGGTTAGTACGGTGGTGTAGTGGTTATTATGGTGGTGTAGTGGTTAGTATGGTGGTGTATTGGTTAGTATGGTGGTGTAGTGGTTAGTACGGTGGTGTATTGGTTAGTATGGTGGTGTAGTGGTTAGTATGGTGGTGTAGTGGTTATTATGGTGGTGTAGTGGTTATTATGGTGGTGTAGTGGTTATTATGTTGGTGTAGTGGTTAGAAAGGTGGTGTAGTGGTTAGTACGGTGGTGTAGTGGTTATTATGATGGTGTAGTGGTTAGTACGGTGGTGTAGTGGTTAGTACGGTGGTGTAGTGGTCAGTATGGTGGTGTAGTGGTTAGTATGGTGGTGTATTGGTTAGTATGGTGGTGTAGTGGTTAGTACGGTGGTGTAGTGGTTAGTAAGGTGGTGTAGTGGTTAGTATGGTGGTGTAGTGGTTAATA
Source organism: Megaleporinus macrocephalus (assembly GCA_021613375.1). Taxonomy (NCBI): domain Eukaryota; kingdom Metazoa; phylum Chordata; class Actinopteri; order Characiformes; family Anostomidae; genus Megaleporinus; species Megaleporinus macrocephalus. Next base: position 33,549,995 of record CM038726.1, on the reverse strand, counting down.
CAGTGGTGAAATGGTTAGTACGCTGGTGTAGTTGTTAGTATGGTGGTGTAGTGGTCAGTACGGTAGTGTAGTGGTCAGTATGGTGATGTAGTGGTTAGTACGGTGGTGTAGTGGTTAGTATGGTGGTGTAGTCGTTCGTACGGTGGTGTAGTGATTAGTATGGTGGTGTAGTGGTTAGTATGGTGGTGTAGTGGTTAGTACAGTGGTGTAGTGGTTAGTATAGTGGTGTAGTGGTTAGTATGGTGGTGTAGTGGTTAGTACGGTGGTGTAGTGGTTAGTACGGTGGTGTAGTGGTTAGTACGGTGGTGTAGTGGTTAGAATGGTGGTGTAATGGTTAGTATGGTGGTGTAGTGGTTAGTACGGTGGTGTAGTGGTCAGTATGGTGATGTAATGGTTAGTACGGTGGTGTAGTGGTTAGTATGGTGGTGTAGTGGTCAGTATGGTGGTGTAGTGGTTAGTATGGTGGTGTATTGGTTAGTATGGTGGTGTAGTGGTTAATACAGTGGTGAAATGGTTAGTACGCTGGTGTATTTGTTAGTATGGTGGTGTAGTGGTCAGTACGGTAGTGTAGTGGTCAATATGGTGATGTAGTGGTTAGTACGGTGGTGTAGTGGTTAGTATGGTGGTGTAGTCGTTCGTACGGTGGTGTAGTGGTTAGTATGGTGGTGTAGTGGTTAGTATGGTGTTGTAGTGGTTAGTACGGTGGTGTAGTGGTTAGTATGGTGGTGTAGTGGTTAGTACGGTGGTGTAGTGGTTAGTACGGTGGTGTAGTGGTTAGTATGGTGGTGTAGTGGTTAGTATGGTGGTGTAATGGTTAGTATGGTGGTGTAGTGGTTAGTACGGTGGTGTAGTGGTCAGTATGGTGATGTAGTGGTTAGTACGGTGGTGTAGTGGTTAGTATGGTGGTGTAGTGGTTAGTACGGTGGTGTAGTGGTTAGTACGGTGGTGTAGTGGTTAGTACGGTGGTGTAGTGGTTAGTATAGTGGTGTAGTGGTTAGTATGGTGGTGTAGTGGTTAGTATGGTGGTGTAGTGGTCAGTATGGTGATGTAGTGGTTAGTACGGTGGTGTAGTGGTTAGTATGGTGGTGTAGTGGTTAGTATGGTGGTGTAGTTGTTAGTATGGTGGTGTAGTGGTTAGTACGGTGGTGTAGTGGTTAGTATAGTGGTGTAGTAGTTAGTATGGTGGTGTAGTGGTCAGTACAGTGGTGTAGTGGTTAGTATAGTGGTGTAGTGGTTAGTATGGTGGTGTAGTGGTTAGCACAGTGGTGTAGTGGTTAGTATAGTGGTGTAGTGGTTAGTTTGGTGGTGTAGTGGTTAGTATGGTGGTGTAGTGGTTAGTACAGTGGTGTAGTGGTTAGTATAGTGGTGTAGTGGTTAGTATGGTGGTGTAGTGGTTAATATGGTGGTGTAGTGATTAAAGAACAGCTGTCATGTTAGAAGATTTTATACAAATCATCAAAAGTTGAGATACATGTTGTTCTTTGGATAGTGAAGATGTGTATTTGTATAAACTAGCTACCATTTGTGCCATGACTGGGGCGAGTACGTTATGGTTAGCCAGTAAAGCCAAAAATGGTTAAAATCCTAACTTGCTAAAAGCTTTTAATCTTCAAAAAAGTTTATATCTGTTCAGAAATTCCCAAACTCTTCAAACCGAAAAAAGAAACGAAATGAAGTGATAAAGTGAAATATATCACTGTATAAATTAACATACCGCTGTTTTATACTAACAAAATCTTTGCGGCAATTTTTTTACTCACAATTCAAAAGTTTCTGGGAAGTCGAGACGTTCGCTTAACTTTGTACCAGACGCTGAGTTTGGCTTCTTTTGAGTTCCACTGTTCAGAACTTCCACCAAAGCAAGCAGTAATGTGGGAGAACGTTTCCTGACCACGTCCACTCTCAGGAGAATACGCCGTAAATGGATGCGTGATTCTCTGGTGGCGGCTCGGGGTCATCTCGTCCATCTGCCAGGCTGTTAAGTAAGATGCAGGCAAAGCTGTCATTGTTATCTATTAAAGACCTGATATCCAGTCCAAAGACACTCCCGCATCCCCGCGTTCGGCTGTTTGGTGAATTGCTCTGACGTGACAGAATTAAGGAAACTGTCAAGTCAAAAGAAGGCGTGACGTTAAAGCGGATCTCGTGAAATCATTAAGCGTTGCACTGTTCTCGGCTGTCAGGATGCAAATAGATCTTCTGAAGGTTCCAAAAAAAATGGATGATGTTTATTTTTTTCCCCCTGTATCCCAGAGAGGATTCCAGCCTGAAGTTAACTCCACACTTCAGGTTGAACTGCTTTCTCAATGAGGCGCAACCATTTGCACTCTCAAATACTGGTGATGTAAGGCTTGGATGCAGCTGCTCAGCCATAGAAACCCATTCCATGAAGCTCTCTACTCTCTGTTCTTGAGCTGATCTGAAGACCACATGAAGTTTGGAGGTCTGTAGTGATTGACTCTGTAGAAAGTTGGTGACCTCTGTGCACTATGCTCCTCAGCATCCGCTGACCCTCTCTGTCATTGTACGTGTTCTACCACTTGGTGGCGGAGTTACTGTCGTTCTCAATCACTTCCACTTTGTTAGAACACCACTGACAGTCCACTATGGAATATTTATTAGTGAGGAAACTTCACCACTGGACTTGTTGCACAGGTGGCGTCCTATCACGGGACCACGCTGGAGTTCACTGAGCTCCTGAGAGCGACCCATTCTTTACTAATGTATGTATTTATTTATATACAGTATATATATACAGCAGCTATATATATCTATATATGTTTGTATAACATACAAAGTGTTTAATATTATGATTATTTAATAATCCTTAACATCATTTATTTGCTAATAAATCATACAATTAATACAGTTACTGATACTGTTGGCTTAAATTAAGATTTGTTAGTTATATATCTAACTAGCAGTTAATTCTATCATTAAAGTTATTTATTTGCTAATAAATCATACAATTAATACAGTTACTGATACTGTTGGCTTAAATTAAGATTTGTTAGTTATATATCTAACTAGCAGTTAATTCTACCATTAAAGTTATTTATTTGCTAATAAATCATACAACTAATATAGTTACTGATGCATATAGGTACTTACTGATTAAGTTGTAAACGTACAATTTTATTTATGAATCAATAATGAATAATCATTTTGGTAAATAGTCAATGGTTGGCGAGCATAGCATAGCTATCTAACATCGTGAGTTTGCATATCATTGCTAATAGCTACAAACAATCGCCACAAACTAGTGGTGCCAAGTCAGCATTTGAAAGCTACCGGTGACCGATGACCGATGAGGAAAGGGCTGTCAAAATGTCATTGGTGTTGGATTTTGTGGGACATATACAGTGGAGTCACATTATTATGACCACCAGCTAATATCCAGAGTACCTGCTCTGCTAGACAGACTGGGAGACTCAGTAAGGTCCTGGTAGGTGGTCACAGGTATCTGGAGCCATGATGACTGCAATGTATCCCACAGCTGCTGGAGGGAGCATGGAGGAGAACCCATAGAGCTCGTTTGGGTTCAAGTCTGGGGAATTAGGTGTCCAGGGAAGTACTTGGAAGTCTTGGTCACCTCTTCCAACCAATGTTGGGCATTTCTAGTCGTGTGACGTGTCATATTGTCTTGCTGGAAGATCCCATCCGCCCCGGAGAAGACCATCAGCATGTATGGTGTACGTGACCTGCAAGGATGGATTCAGACCGAAATCAGTTGAAAGAGTCTTCCACATGGATGGGTGGGTCCAGAGAATGCCACCAAAACGTTCCCCAGACCAGTACGCTGCCACCTATGCACTGCTGCCGCCATCCAAAGTAGGACGAGGTCATAGTAATGTGGCTGGACTGTGTATAAAATAGAGATGTCCAACCTGGGCCCTTTAAGAACATACGGCCGGGCGCGAATGGTTTTCCGCTGCTAACAGCGCGGGGAACCTCCTGCCAGCCTCGTCTCCTCACACAGTCTCTCCAGAGCAGTCTCAGGAACAGATGGAGGAGAAAAGCTCTTCACCCGGGCCTCTCAGGCAGCATTTAGAGAGCTTTCTGAGGGGCCCCAAAAGTGAGTCACGTCTGCAAAGCCACCGAGCGCACACTCGCGCACATGCGCAGAGCCTGACTTCATCAAGCGGCGGGTCTTATGGGAGGTTAAGGGTGGCTGGGCTGGAGTGCCGGGGCCACCGGGCCGTAGGTGAGAGCAGAGAGCTGGAAGAAAAGAGAAAACGATGGCTCTTAAACCGCCGCCTGTTTGTAGAACACATTATAAACCTGCCCCGCCGCTCGTGACCTTTTATATTGAGCTCGGAAAACAGAGCTGGCTTTGCATGAGGATGCATGAAGGGTATAAACATCTGCAGTACGCCGGTGCTTTGGAGGAACGGCTGGAGATTAAAGGGCTCCATGTCAGAGAAAAAATAAAATGTGATCAAATAAACATAGCGTGTAGGCCTAGCACCATTCAGTCCTTACAGTCTACCCTCACTGTCCACTGTATCAGCTCCACTGACCATACAGGAGCTCCACTAACAGACTGTAGTTCATCTGATTCTCTGTAGACTTTATTACCCTGTTCTTTAATAATCAGGACCCCCACAGGACCACCACAGAGCAGGTACTATTAGGGAGGTGGATCATTCTCAGCACTGCAGTGACATTAACAACATGGTGGTGTGTTAGTGTTTGTGTTGTGCTGGTGTGAGTGGATCAGAAACCTTAGTGTCACTGCTGGACTGAGAATCGTCCACCAACCAAAACTATCCAGACAGCAGTGTCCTGTGGGCGGAGTCCTGTGTCCACTGATGATTAAGGACTAGAGGAACACAAACTGTGCAGCAGCAGATGAGCTACTGTCTCTGACTTTACATCTACAAGGTGCACCAGCAAGTAGTAGGAGTGTCTAATAGAGTGGACAGTGAGTGGACACAGTGTGTCTGATCCACTCACACCAGCACAACACACACTAACTAACACACCACCACCACATCAGTGTCACTGCAGTGCTGAGAATGATCCACCTCCCTAATAGCACCTGCTCTGCAGTGGTCCTGATCATTGAAGAACAGGGTGAAAGGGGGCTAACAAAATACTGTGGGTCACACAGTTATGTTTACAGTGTTTGCAGCTCCCGGTTATAAACACTTTCACACGTTCACTAAATCTTTATCACTTTCCTGGAGCCTGAAGTGAAGACGTGGTGGTGAAGCTTGGTGTATATATACTAGAGATGGACCGTTCAGTGCTTTTGAGGCTGATTCCGATCGCTGATCACCTTTCAGCTCGATCGGCCAATAGCTGATACCGATTAAGTGCAGAGCTATATGCCACGGCAGGACTACATGTAGTTTTTAGCGCAAGCAAGTCATGAAACATGGTCTAAACTGGTTTAATACCATTTTAACGAGCTCATATGAAACAGTATAATATTTTTAACTAAATTAACAGTAAATAAAAAAAGTAAATCAAACAAATATCTCCAATACTGCAATCATTACATTTAGACCCTTAATTTAAAACGAAAAAAGATAATTAAATAAATGCAGTAGAAACTGCAGTCATTAAACTCAGACTCTGTTATTTTAAACTAAAACTGTAATCATTAAACGTAGAATATTGAATTGTTGCTGCTGTTCTGTTTGTACTGGTCAGATCTGGTCTGTATGGTGTTCTGGGTTATTAGTTTTGTGTTAGCTGTGTGTGCTAGCTCTGCTGTTTACTGATACTCACTGTATTCAGCTGTGTGCAGTGCTGTATCAGATTAGTAGTGTATCAGATTAGTAGAGTTGAATATCTTTGTCTTGGTTCTCCGAGACACACTGATTTTACTAATTTTATAAAATGTCCTGGATGAGTCTGAGTCACATACGGTAAACACTACCAGATGGACAGCACATGCCCTGAACGCAAACTGTTCTTGCAAGGCACGCCCCCTTAGTCAGTCTGGCGAAAATGAAAGGGTATGTATTTCCACCTAGCGGTTCAGATAGGAATTGCAACCTGACCGGAGGGAGTTTCATAGAACGTAGAATTCACCTCCGCATTTAACCCATCCGTGCAGTGAAACACCCACATATACACACACTAGTGAGCGGTGAGCACACGTGCCCGGAGCGATGGGCAACCCTTATCCACGGCGCCCAGGGAGCAGTTGGGGTTAGGTGCCTTGCTCAAGGGCACTACAGCCGTGACTTGCTGGTCCTGGGGATCGAACCGGCGACCGGTCTGTCACAAGACCAGATCCCTAACCTTCAGGCCACGACTGCCCCTTTCAACGAAACACTAGCTGGAAATTAAGCTCATTTGTTTAACGCCATCGATCAGCTCTCGGGATCGGCTAAATTGGAGAAATATCGGCCAATCACCGATCTCATAATTTGATTAAAAATCGGCCGATACCGATACATGGCTGATCGATCTATCCATCTCTCATCTATACATATATATAGAACGTTAGTCCTTCAATTCACCTCCTGAAGTCCAGTGACACCAATAGGAGAGCTTGCCTGGCTGAACCACTGAACCTACAATCCTGGCTGGATCATTATCCATTGTATGTTGTAAGAATCTGTAATTTTTGTTTTACATTAAATCAGATTTAACTAAAAATCAGGCCGGCATACATTCATTTACCTTAATAATTAGACCTTCTCTCAGGGCGTGGCAGGTCTTAAAGCTTCCCGCTGCTGAAAATCCTGATTTCTGATGATAGAAAACACCAGTTCTCCAGAGTATGCTGCATTATGCATTATTGCTGTTAGGGCTAAAATGAGTTCTTGATTCCTGAACTGGTTTTAATATCGAACCCTCGACTGGCTCGGAGAGAGAGAGAGAGAGAGAGAGAGAGAGAGAGAGAGAGAGAGGTAGTACGTGAGTGTGAGAGGATTATAAAGAAGCATACCAGTTTAATGAAAGTCGCCCTTATCTTTCTTAAGTGCATGCCAGCGTGAAGCAGGTATGTCCAAGCTGCCCTGCATGACCAGTTCTGAGCAGACCAGAGACAGATCTGGAATTTGCTTACCTGCTGTGTTATCCTTATAGCTCACATACAGAAGCTTCAGCTCCCCACTTATAGAAGGTGGAGGATTATTCGTTTGCAACTCCCCTCCTGGGTAACCACCTTACACTATACCAGTAAGAGTCCTTGGGTAAGACTACTAACCCTACCTTCACCTACCTGTGTACAGGTAAACTGCAACACTACCTTCACCTACCTGTGTACAGATAATCTGTAACACTACATTCACCTACCTGTGTACAGATAAACTGTAACCCTACCTTCACCTACCTGTGTACAGATAAACTGTAACACTACCTTCACCTACCTGTGTACAGGTAAACTGCAACACTACCTTCACCTACCTGTGTACAGGTAAACTGCAACACTACCTTCAACTACCTGTGTACAGGTAAACTGTAACACTACCTTCACCTACCTGTGTACAGGTGAACTGTAACACTACCTTCACCTACCTGTGTACAGGTAAACTGTAACACTACCTTCACCTACCTGTGTACAGGTAAACTGTAACACTACCTTCACATACCTGTGTACAGGTAAACTGCAACACTACCTTCAACTACCTGTGTACAGGTAAACTGTAACACTACCTTCACCTACCTGTGTACAGGTAAACTGTAACACTACCTTCACCTACCTGTGTACAGGTAAACTGTAACACTACCTTCACCTACCTGTGTACAGGTAAACTGTAACATTACCTTCACCTACCTGTGTACAGGTAAACTGTAACACTACCTTCACCTACCTGTGTACAGGTAAACTGTAACATTACCTTCCCCTACCTGTGTACAGGTAAACTGTAACGCTTCCTTCCCCTACCTGTGTACAGGTAAACTGTAACACTACTTTCAACCTGTGATGAAGCTCTAATGGTGAATATACTCTATGCCGTTTTCTGACACAGGCTAATGGTTTTATTAAAGTCAAACACCGGGAGCCGTGCTCGGACACGAGGGGCCCGAGGCAGTCTTTTAACCTTTCCCATCATGGGGGGATATGAAATCAATACCATCAATTAGGCTGTAGTCAGTATTGCAAATAGAGGGCAGTGAATTGGAAAGAGAGGGAGGTCTTCTGGAACGGCAGTTTGCAGAGCGCAAGGTGAATGGAGGTCAGTTTACAGGACATAGATAAAGTCCAGTCTACTTAAGACAATCAGTGAGGTCAGATGGTTATTGGAAATCCATCTGGATCCAGGATGAGGGTCAATCTCTGAAACCCAGATCATTATATTATAAGCTGACATTGGAGAGCTGCTGTCTGGCTATATATCTACAGTACCGTATGACACATACGGTCAAGCATGTGGAGTTGGATCTTCATAATTCTAATTTACACATAATGTAATTACAATACACCATAAATCTGATTCTCTGTATACTTTATTATAGTTCTTCAATAGTTAGGACCCTCACAGTACCACCACACAGCAGGTACTATGGAAGGTGGGTCATTTTTAGCACTGACATGGTGTGTGTTGTGCTGGTGTGAGTGGATCAGAAACACAAGAGTACTGCTGCTGGAGTGTTTAAACACTGTGTCCACTCACTGTCCACTCTATTAGACACTCCTACTACTTGCTGGTCCACCTTGTAGATGTAAAGTCAGAGACAGTAGCTCATCTGCTGCTGCACAGTTTGTGTTCTCTAGTCCTTCATCAGTGGACACAGGACTCCGCCCACAGGACACTGTTGTCTGGACACTGAGGTGTTTAAACACTCCAGCAGCAGCACTGCTGTGTCTGATCCGCTCACATCAGCACAACACACTCTAACAAACTACCATAATGTCATGGTAACAGCAGTGAGAATGACCCTGTGTGGGGTCCTAAGCATTAAAGAACAGGGTAAGTATATATATATATATGAAGCTACATTATTGTGTGTGTGTGTGTCTCTCTATGTGTGTGTGTGTAGGGAGCAGCTTCGTGGTCAGTATGGGCAGTTACCTGGACGTGTCGAACTGGCTGAACCCGGCGAAGCTGACCCTCTACTACCAAAACAATTCCTCCTCTCAGTGGGTCAGAGATTACTGCGGTCAGCGCACAACTGAGCCCTGTGAACAGCTGTGTGACCAGGACACCGGTAAGTGACCCACAGCGTGGTCAGCTTGGAGTCCCCCTACTATCACCACTCCTTCTTTAAAGGGTCTTTCAGCCCCAGATATGTTATAGACATAGTTTGTATAATCACTGTGGGTTAACCGATCACTGTAAGGACGTGCTGTATGTTGCAGGGCAGTATACAATCAGACTCTCTGATCTGAGATTAGATGGTTTACTGTGAATGTGATGCCCCAGTTGAGTCCATCCAGCATGTCTGGCTCCTGATCTGCCATCAATTTATTGCCCCCATATTTTCCTTTCCTATTTTTTAAAGGGGGTATTTTTTGCGCACACACACACATATACACACACACACACACACAAACCCACACTGGCGGTTGTGTAGTCAGGGTTATGTAGGTCACGCCCATGATCCTCCATGGCAAACACATTTATTCACTCTTGACCTTCTGCGGTAATCTGTAGCGCAAGGTCTCAATCAGGTCCTGTGCGTTTGCAGAGCCAGATAAGCCGGTCAGCGCTGAGGCACGGGCCGAATATTGCTGCCCCACTGTGTGAGTACCCAGACGTGGGGCTTTGCAGGCTGACATTCTGATTTTCATCCACTGCCTTTATTTATTACCCAGACTTCACCACATAACCAGCTCACTGCACCCACTTGGACCACCAGGTAAAGTGAAACTATGCTCACTGAGAAGTATGAATATATATATATATATATATATATATATATATATATATATATATATATATATATATATATATATATATATATATATATATTATCATTATTATTAGAATTATTACAATTAGCCAATTATAATGATAATAATAGTAATAATAATCACCAATAAGTTTATATCTAGAATATTACTTCTAAACTTGTTAACAAAAATGTTTTGTTTTTTTTTGTTTTTTGCACAAATAAAATGTGATATCAGGTAAACAAATATACAACAAACAAACTATGTAGCAAAAATAAAATAAAAGCCCAAAAGAGGCTTGTACAAAGTACTTTTCCTCCAAAGAAAAAATAAATTATAAGAGAAACAAAGAAGAAGAATATTGGGGAAAAAACAGTTATATCAATAACAATAATAATAATTAACACTAATAACAATAATAATATAGAGTTACTCAATATACATAATCACAAGAATACACACAAAGACATATTTAGTATTTAGACTGGTTACAGTGAGAGTAGATGAGTTTTTAGCCGTTTTATTGACTATGGCAGATTTTTAAATGAGTTGGTAAACAATTCCAAATGAAAGGCCTTCTATGAGAAAGTGTATTTTTTCTTTTTAATTGATGTTCTGAAATAAGCAGTGCGGAGGTTATTGGAGGGTCTTGTGGGGAAGTGATCAACTTAAGAGTTGTAACGAAAACTATTTTCATAACAATCAGGATAAAGGTTATGAGTAAAAGAGAAACTGGTTAATTTCATACACATTGAGAATTAAATTATTATTAGGGTACATTAGGGTATTATTAACTGCTTACAAGGTCACTACAAACTCCTTGTTAATACTTTATTGATTATTAATAAGCAGACCTTAAAATAAAGTGTTACTAATATTCACAGTCCTTTAAACTGAAAGATTGCAGTTAATTAACATTAACTTAACAGCCAATTAACTCTTAATAACTCATTTACAGAGGAGCTTATTAACATATAATAGAAATACATTTGTACTGTGTATTTAAACTTGCTGATATAGTCCTTTGTATTAGGCTATTATTAGCTGCTTACGAGCTCATTATTAACTGTAGCTAAGAGCAGCTGGGTGGTCAGAAACTGAGCTACAGTCTCTAACTGTCAAGGATGGAGCTACAAGTGTGGTGTTTCCAATATAGTGGCCTGGAGTAGAGTAATAAACTGGCTGCTGATTCAGGCTGTTTGAAACGCTTTTTCTTCTCCAGGGTTTTACACTTTTCCAAACATTATCCATCATCTCTCCTCCTTCAGCCCTCGTTCTCTAAAGGTTAAGAAAGCCCTGGTTCTGCATCACAGCTCAGCCCTGCATTACAATATAGGCCAGGAGTTTTAACAGGCAATGCTTCACGCGGGCTAATGCTGTGTCAGATGTGACTGATAGCAGGTCTGCTATAAATCCACCTAAACAAACACTGAGGGGTGTCAGGAGTCAGGAGTGTGAAGGTGAGTGGAAGAAGACAAGCATGGCACCAGGGAAGAATGGAGAGAGAGAGGGAGGAGAGAAAAATTCAAAAGATTGAGAGAGGGAGAGAAAGTGAGGAGAGGAAAGAGATCTCCATCTCTAGAGAGAGGAGAGATGGAGAGAGAAAGTGAAGAGAGAGAGAGAGAGATAGAGAGAAAGAGGAGAGAGGAGAAAGATGGAGAGAAAGAGATAGGACAGATATAGAGAGAGAGATGGAGGGAGAGAGAGATAGGAGATGAAGAGAGAGGAAGGAGAGAGATGAAGAGAGAGAGTGAGACAGTGAAAGAGAGAGAGCGAGAGAGAGAGGAGAGAGGTAGTGGGAGAGAGAGAGATGGAGAGTGAGAGAGAAAGAGGAGAGATATGGACGGAGGGAGAGAGCTTGAGGAGAGAGATGGGGAGAGAGAGAGAGAGAGGAGAGATGGAGAGAAAGAGAAGAGAGAGAGAGAGAAAGAGAGAAAGAGAGAAAGAGAGATAGAGAGAGAGGAGAGAGATGGAGATAGGAAGAGAAAGTGAGGAGAGATAGATGGAGAGAGAGAGGAGAGAGATGGAGAGAGAGAGAGGAGAGAGATGGAGAGAGAGGAGAGAGATGAAGAGAGAGAGTGAGACAGTGAAAGAGAGAGGGAGAGAGAGAGAGAGAGAAAGGAGAGAGGTAGTGGGAGAGAGAGAAAGGAGAGAGATGGAGAGTGAGAGAGAAAGAGGAGAGATATGGATGGAGGGAGAGAGATTGAAGGGAGAGAGAGAGAAAAAGAGAAAGAGAGAGAGGAGAGAGATGGAGAGAGGAAGAGAAAGTGAAGAAAGATAGATGGAGAGAGAAAGGAGAGAGATGGGGAGAGAGAGAGGAGAGAGAAGAGAGAAAGAGGAGAGAGATGGATGGAAGGAGAGAGATTGAGGAGAGAGAGAGAGAAAAAGAGAAAGAGAGAGAGGAGAGAGATGGAGAGAGGAAGAGAAAGTGAGGAAAGATAGATGGAGAGAGAAAGGAGAGAGATGGGGAGAGAGAGAGGAGAGAGAAGAGAGAAAGAGGAGAGAGATGGAGAGAAAGAGAGAGGAGAGATGGAGAGAGAGAGAGATGGAAAGAGAGAGAGACTGAATGTGTCTTTCTCTCTGACTGTATGACTGTATTCCGTATATGATATTAAACGTATTAAAACTGGGATCAGCTCTAGCAGATACATGTTTTGAAGGCAGCAGTTTCAGTTGATGCCTCATTGTGTGAAGTAGTTTCATCTGATTCATTGTTTTGAGCTGAACCGTCTCGGCTGATGCCTCTTTGAGGGAACTCGCTTTGTTTAGTGTTGTTTGTTGCAAGACCGTTTCACCTGAAGCTGTTTTGAGTGAGAATGTTCACCTGATGCCGTTGTTTGGCCTGATGCTGCTTTTTGTGAAGCTGTTTTATCCAATGCCTCTCTGAACAAGGTCCTTTCACCAAATGATGTTTCACCTGATCCTTTTTTTGTTCAAGGGCTTTTTATGTGATGGTGTTTTGTGGCTTTTTGTACCAGCCATTTTTTTTACAAAGTTGTTTCATCTGATGCCATTTTGTGCAAAGTTGTGTTCTCTGATGTTATTTTGTACAAAGGAATTTTGTCTGATGCCGTTTGTGCTAATATATATAATATCTGATGCTGCTTTGTACAAAGTTGTTTTGCCTGATGCCATTGTGTTCCAAATGCTTTCAACTGATGCCATTCTGTACAAAGTCATTTCATCTGATGCCTTTCTTTACAAATCTGTTTTGCCTAATGTTTTGTACAAAGCTGTTTTGCCTGATGGTATTTTGTACACACCTGTCTTTTACCTGATGCCATTTTGTTCAAAGGAATTCTGTCTGATGTTGCTTTGTACAAAGTTGTTTCACCTGATGCCATTTTGCTCCAAAACCTTTCAACTGATGCCACTCTGTACAAAGCCATTTCGCCTGATGCTGTTTTGTCCACAGTCATTTCGCCTAATGGAGTTTTTGTGCTGAGTCACTTCGTCTGTTGCTGTTTTGAGCAAATCCATTTCATCTGATGCCGTTCTGTACAAAGCTGTTTTGCCTGATGGTATTTTGTACACAGCTGTTTCACCTGATGCCATTTTGTTAGAAGCCAATCTGCCTAGTGCTATTTTGTGTAAAGCCATTTCACCAACATGGCTAATATGCTTGATTTTGTTTTGTGCAAAGCCATTTCATCTGCTGCCATTTTATACAAAGGAATTTTGTCTGATGTTGCTTTGTACAAAGTTGTTTCACCTGATGCCATTTTCTTCCAAACCCTTTCAACTGATGCCACTCTGTACAAAGCCATTTCGCCTAATGCTGTTTTGTCCACAGTGCTTTTGCCTGATGGAGTTTTTGTGCAAAGGGATTTCATCTGATGCCGTTCTGTACAGTCATTTCATCTGATGCCGTTCTGCACAGTTATTTCATCTGATGCTGTTCTGTACAAATCTTTTCATCTGATGCCGTTCTGTACAAATCTTTTCATCTGATGCCGCTCTGTACAAAGTATTTTCATCTGATGCCATTCTGTACAGTCTTTTCATCTGATGCAATTCTGTACAAAGTCTTTTCACCTGATGCTGTTCTGTACAAATCTTTTCATCTGATACCGTTCTGTACAAAGGCTTTTCATCTGATGCCATTCTGTACAGTCCTTTCATCTGATACCGTTCTGTACAAAGGCTTTTCATCTGATGCCATTCTGTACAGTCTTTTCATCTGATGCCATTCTGTACAAAGTCTTTTCATCTGATGCTGTTCTGTACAAATCTTTTCATCTGATGCCGTTCTGTACAAAGGCTTTTCATCTGATGCCATTCTGTACAGTCTTTTCATCTGATGCAATTATGTACAAAGTCTTTTCATCTGATGCCATTCTGTACAGTCATTTCATCTGATGTCGTTCTGTACAAAGTATTTTCATCTGATGCCATTTTGTACAGTCATTTCATCAGATGCCATTCTGTACTAAGTTATTTCATCTGATGCCATTCTGTACAAAGTTTTTTCATCTGATGCTGCTCTGCACAAAGTTATTTCATCTGATGCCGCTCTGTACTAAGTTATTTCATCTGATGCCGCTATGTACAAAGTTATTTCATCTGATGCTGCTCTGTACGAAGTCTTTTCTTCTGATGCCATTTTGCACAAAGTCTTTTCATCTGATGCCGCTCTGTACTGTTATTTCATCTGATGCCGCTCTGTACACAGTCTTTTCATCTAATGCTATTCTGTACAGTTCTTTTCATCTGATGCAATTCTGTACAAAGTCTTTTCATCTGAGGCCATTCTGTACAAAGACATTTCAGCTGATGCTGTTCTGTACAAAGTAATTTCATCTGATGCCGTTCTGTACAAAGTCTTTTCATCTGATGCCATTCTGTACACAGTCTTTTCATCTAATGCTATTCTGTACAGTTCTTTTCATCTGATGCAATTCTGTACAAAGTCTTTTCATCTGAGGCCATTCTGTACAAAGACATTTCAGCTGATGCTGTTCTGTACAAAGTAATTTCATCTGATGCCGTTCTGTACAAAGTCTTTTCATCTGATGCCATTCTGTACAAAGTCTTTTCATCTGATGCTGTTCTGTACAAATCTTTTCATCTGATGCCGTTCTGTACAAAGGCTTTTCATCTGATGCCATTCTGTACAGTCTTTTCATCTGATGCAATTATGTACAAAGTCTTTTCATCTGATGCCATTCTGTACAGTCATTTCATCTGATGTCGTTCTGTACAAAGTATTTTCATCTGATGCCATTTTGTACAGTCATTTCATCAGATGCCATTCTGTACTAAGTTATTTCATCTGATGCCATTCTGTACAAAGTCTTTTCATCTGATGCCGCTCTGTACTAAGTTATTTCATCTGATGCCGCTCTGTACAAAGTTATTTCATCTGATGCTGCTCTGTACGAAGTATTTTCTTCTGATGCCATTTTGCACAAATTCTTTTCATCTGATGCCGCTCTGTGCTGTTATTTCATCTGATGCCGCTCTGTACACAGTCTTTTCATCTAATGCCATTCTGTACAATTCTTTTCATCTGATGCCATTTTGCACAAAGTCTTTTCATCTGATGCAATTCTGTACAAAGTATTTTCATCTGAGGCCATTCTGTACAAAGACATTTCAGCTGATGCTGTTCTGTACAAAGTAATTTCATCTGATGCCGTTCTGTACAAAGTCTTTTCATCTGATGCCGTTCTGTACAAAGTCTTTTCATCTGATGCCATTCTTTACAGTCATTTTATCCGATGCCGTTTAGTACAAAGTCATTTAATCTGATGCCGTTCTTTACGAAGTCTTTTCATCTGATGCCGTTCTGTTGAAAGTCTTTTCATCTGATGTCGTTCTGTACAAAGTCTTTTTATCTAATGCCATTCTGTACAGTCTTTTCATCTGATGCAATACTGTACAAAGTCTTTTCATCTAATGCCATTCTGTACAGTCATTTCATCTGATGTCTTTCTGTACAAAGTCTTTTCATCTGATGCCATTCTTTACAGTCATTTCATCTGATGCCGTTCAGTACAAAGTCATTTCATCTGATGCCGTTCTTTACAGTTCTGTACAGTCATTTCATCTGATGCCATTCTTTACAGTCATTTTATCTGATGCCGTTCAGTACAAAGTCATTTTATCTGATGCCGTTCAGTACAAAGTCATTTCATCTGATGTCGTTCTTTACAGTTCTGTACAGTCATTTCATCTGATGCCGTTCTGTTCAAAGTCTTTTAATCTGATGCCGTTCTGTACAGTCTTTTTATCGGATGCCATTCTGTACAGTCTTTTCATCTGATGCAATACTATACAAAGTCTTTTTTATCTGATGCCATTCTGTACAAAGTAATTTTATCGGATGCCATTCTGTACAAAGCTGTTTTGCCTGATGCCATTTTTGTGTGTGAAGCCATTTCACCAGCAACCTTTTACCTAAGGCCGTTTTGCGCCAAGTCAGTGTGTCTGATGCCATTCTTTCTGTGAAGACATTCTGTCCAATGCCTGCATGATGATGCTTTCAGAAACTAGTGACTCCTTGCTCTATAAAATAACCTGGTCTGTAGGCATGCACCAGTATATGAGCCTAACTTATATGTTCATTACATTTATTACATGTTCATCTAGTATTGGAATAGTAGGCATCCAGAACCCCGCCATTGGGCTGTGGAGCAGTGGCAGCTCATTCTCTGGAGTTATGAAGCTCCATCCAACATCTCCCTACGTCTACTCATGCAGCATCATTACCTGACCTTACTAATGCTCCCGTGGCTGCAATCGAAATCTCTCAGCACTGTTCCACCAGAGTATAAAGCCTTTTCGGGACGCTGTTACTGCATCAGTAATGGTGTAAAAGCCTCGTCTCTACCTTTCAACTAGACATTTATAACACATTTTGCAAAAACGAGTACAAAAA
Organism: Megaleporinus macrocephalus; assembly: GCA_021613375.1. Taxonomy (NCBI): domain Eukaryota; kingdom Metazoa; phylum Chordata; class Actinopteri; order Characiformes; family Anostomidae; genus Megaleporinus; species Megaleporinus macrocephalus. The sequence goes on along the minus strand of CM038726.1, from coordinate 33,533,316 downwards.
ATAGCTTTAAAGAAGGAAAATGAAGAGAAAAAAGAGAAAGCGTGTCCTGGACTTCTTAAAAAGGCTTTTGTGAGGGCCGGTATTAAGTTAATGGCTGGGCACTGCTGAGGAGAGCTGCTTTTGTCTGCTGGCTATTGTGTTCTTGTAACGCGGCGCACTACATCAGCACACTAAAACCAGAGTTCTATTGTTATGAAGGCTTGCGTCGCTTTGAATGCGGCGGCGCTCGTAAACGTTGGCAGTGTTTGAACTCGGCAGAGACTTTTGGGAATTGCCGGGGGATGTAGGTTCATACTCGTTCATCACGAACATAAACAGTGATCTTTTATGCCTCATTAAGGGCTCTCCGTCAGATCAGGACAATAGCTAATGTGTTATTAATTGGAAGTGAATGCACGTTGGCGAGGCGCTGTTGCGTACTCGGTTCGTTCTGCACTGAAGCTTCACCCTCGTTCTTTCTCAACTGTCCATTATGTTCTTTACTTGTTAATCAATTCCTGCATAATTAATCATGCCTCAATTAAACACACCTTTTGGTTGAAGACTCCGGTCACAGCAACTGGCAGATCCCATGGCCAAGTTTAGTGGCTCTTTAATATAATTTCAGTTGTTAATCAAGACTGAATGTGTGTTTATGGGACTTTGTAGAAGTCAGAAAATACACACTACTGAAAATATGGAAGTACTGAAAATACTGGATATTCTTAAAATGTTAAACACTGAAATACTGGAAATACTGAAATATAAACAATGCTAAAATGCTAAAATACAAAAATAATAAATAACTAAAACATTAAGAATATTAAAAATACACACTACTGAAAATATGGAAATACTGAAAATACTTAAAAATGTAAAACACTGACATTCTGTTTGAGAATACTACTGTACTGTACTGCTATACTAAGAATACTATACATAATAATACTAAAAAGACTGAAAGTACTGAATGTTTCTGACGTGGCCTGGATTCCATGTGAACAAGCAGATTTGCAGAAGTGGTTCAAAATCAAAACATGCTGATGTTCCTCAGATAGAGAAAAAGAAAACACAATGTCTACTGAATATACATATAATTACTGAAAACACTGAATTATTGAGAGTACTGCAATGCAGAAATTACTGAGAGTACTCGAAATATTGAGAATACTGAAACTACTGAATTTACTGTAATACTAAAATAGGAATACTAAAATACTGAGAATACTTAGAAATATTGAACATACACACTGTCTACTCAAAATAAGGAAATACTGTAAATACTAAAGATGCTTAAAAACTAAAAAACACTGAAATATTGAGAATATTATAATGCTGAAATGCTAAAACAATAAATAACTAAAATAGTAAGAATACAGAAAAACACACTACTCAAAGTGTGGAAACACTGGAAATACTGGATAAACTTAAAATGTGAAACACTGAAATACTGGAAATACTGAAAATACTGAAATATTAAGAATACTAAAATGCTGAAATACTAAAATAATAAATAGCTAAAATACTATGAATGTGGAGAATATTAAAAATACACACTACTAAAAATGTGTAAATACTGAATATACTGGATATACATAAAATAAAATCCTTAAAGATAGTGTGTGCTAATACTACTGTACTGTACTACTATACTGAGAATACTACAAATATTAAAAAATACTAAAAAAAACTGAAAGTACTGAAAGGCTGAAGTAATCAGGAATACTCAGAATGGCAAGAATGTTAAAATACTGAAATGCTAAAATAATAACTAAAATTCTAAAAATTCAGAGAATTCACACTACTAAAAATATGGAAATACTGAAAATACTGGATATACTTAAAATGTAAAAACACTGAAATACTGTTTGAGAATACTACTCTACTGTACTTCTATACTGAGAATACTACAAATATTGATAATACTACAAAGACTGAAAACTGAAGGGCTGAAGTAATCGAGCATACTCAGAATGGCGGGAATACTTAAAATACTGAAATACTACAATATTCAATACTAAAATACTGAAATACACACGTGTATTCAAAATATGAAAATACTGAAATATTGATATATTGAATACTGCAATGCTGGAAATACTGAGAATACTCAAAATATCGGGAATACCAAAAAATACTGGAATTCTACATTATTAAATATTAAAATACTGAAAATATTGAAAGTACACATGTCTACTCAAAATATGGAAATGCTGAAAATACTGAAATATTAAGATCCTAAAATGCTAAAATACTAAAATAATAAATAACTAAAATACTAAGAATATGGAGAGAATTAAAAATGCACACTACTAAAATATGGACATACCGAAAATACTGAATATACTAAATCCTTAAAAATAGTGTTTGAAAATACTACTGTACTGTACTGCTCTACTGAGAATACTAAAAATATTAATAATACTAAAAAGACTGTAAATACTGAAGAGCTGCAGTAATCAAGAATACTCAGAATGGCAAGAATATTGAAAATTATGAACTACTAAAATACTAAAATTACAAAACATACTGAAGTCTTGAAAACAAAACACCCAGAATGTTGTGTAGAATGAAATTATTGAAATGTTGAGAATACTAAAGTACTTATTAACAAAAATACTGAGGATACTGAGAATATTAAAAATATTGAAATACTAATACTTGAAGTAGTGGTTCGACTCATATTTCTAAATAAAAAAAAAATTTAAATGTAATTAATTACATGGTTCAAAGCTGCAGGTGTGAAATTATGAATACATGGTGAAAGCAAGAAATATGACAGAGAGAGAGAAAGAATAAGTGTGAAAGATAAGGAAGTGAGAAGATAAAGAGAGAGGAAGAGAGACAGAGACAGAAAGGAGGAGTAGTGACAGAAAGAGAGCGCTAGAGATGGGTAGAGAGGTAAATAGAGAGAGAGAGAAAGAGAGAGAGAGCAGTATGTGTAGTATAAGTGTGGTGAAAGCAGGGATGAGGGTGAAAGTGTGGCTCGTTTTGTGAGTGTAATTGAAAGAAGGGAGCTTTTATCCTCTCTCTCACTCTCTGTCTCTTCTTTTCAGGTAGAATCTGTGTGAAATGCACACGTACTGTTCTGAGTTCTGGGAAAGCACTTTCACACAGACCAACACAAAGTGCTTATTTTCCTCTGAAGGACAACATGAAAGCACACTGTCTACTGAAAATACTTAAATACTGAAAATACTGAGAATGTGGAGGTTATTGAACATACTGACAATATGAAAATACTGAAAAGGACTTGCTAACAATAATGTGAACAATGAAAATACTGAGAATACTTAGTTTCAGTAGTCACAATAGTATTAGGATGACTGAAAATATGGAGAATACCAAAACTGCTGAGATACTCAGAATACTGAGATATTGAAATACGAAGATTACACAAATACTGAAAATACATAGTATATTCAGAATATTAAGAATACTAAAATATAGAGAATAGCGAAACATTGGGAATAGTAAAATACTGAAAATATGAATTACAGACAGTGAATAGTTATAATAGTATATAAATATAATAGTGAATAGATATAAAATTGAATAGATATAGTAGTGAATATGTATTATAGTGTATAAATAATAGCAAATATATATATATATAATACTGAATAGATAGAATATAGTAGTGAATATATATACATATAACATATAATAGTCAATATATATTAGTGTGTAGATATAATCGTGAATAGATATAGTTGTAAATAGATATAGTAGTGAACATTTTAGTGTTCATGTAATTGTGTACAGATATAATTGTGAATAGATATAGTAGTAAATATATATAATAGTGTATAGATATAATAGTAAATAGATATAATAGGGAGTAAATATAATAGTGAATAGGTATAATAGTCTATATATGTAATCGTGAATAGATATAGTGTTTATATATTAGTGTACAGATATAGTGAATAGATATTTTAGTGTTTATGTAATTGTGTACAGATATAATCGTGAATAGATGTAATAATGAATAAATATTAGTGTATAGATAAAATAGTGAATAGATATAATAGTGTACAAATATAAAAGTGTACAGATATAAAATGAATAGATATTATAGTGTATAGATATAATCATGAATAGATATAATAGTGAATAGATATAATAGTATATAGATATAATAGTGTACAGATATGAAAGTGTATAGATATAATAGTGAATAGATATAATAGTGTACAGATATAATCATGAATAGATATCATAATGAATAGATATAATAGTGAGTAGATATAATAGTGTATAGATATAATCATGAATAGATATAATAGTGTATAGATATAATCATGAATAGATTTAATAGTGAATAGATATAATATTGAATAGATATAATAGTGAATAGATATAATAGTGTATATATATAATCATGAATAGATATAATAATGAATAGATATAATAGTGTATATATATAATCATGAATAGATATAATAGTGAATAGATATAATAGTGTATAGATATAATCATGAATAGATATAATAGTGAATAGATATAATAGTGTATAGATATAATCATGAATAGATATAATAGTGAATAGATATAATCATGAATAGATATAATAGTGAATAGATGTAATAGTGTATAGATATAATCATGAATAGATATAATTGTGAGTAGATATAGTGTACAGATATAAAAGTGTATAGATATAATAGTAAATAGATATAATAGTGTATAGATATAAAAGTGTATAGATATAATAGTGAATAGATATAATGGTGAATAGAGTCTAATGTCAAAAACCACAGAATACAGAGAAAGATAGATAGCGAGAGAGACCGAGAGAGAGAAAGAGAGAGGGCGAGAGACAGAGAGAGAGTGGTATGTCATGATAAGCAGTTGAAACGGGATCTAAATTCATTTCCTGCTTCTGTGAACTTGCGAGAAGGAGCTGAATGAAAGTCAAATGTCTGAGTGGGAGATAAGCCACCGGCCGCAAGGAGCAAACAAACGCCACTGATAGATATCTGCTGTAAAATGTGTCACCATAATAGCAAACAGCACCTGTGGCCAGTGGCATCACACGAGGGATAAATTCCAGAGTTTATGTGCTTTTGATAGCCGCTGATAAGAGAGAAGAACGGCGTTCCTCTCGGGACTGAAGCTGAAGCTGAAACACTCGCTTTTTTCACTTGTTTATTTTCTTCAGTCTATTTGGGGCTTTAGCTGTAGATCTGTCAGAGCACTGAATAAAGCAGTCCCACCTTATATGGAGTGTCTGTAATAACTGTCTAGTTACACGTGAACAACACATGCAACTACAGATACAAATACAGTTACATATAAATTATTATATGTTAATAAAGTGTTATTACATCATAAAGTTGTTTCTACATTAGTCCCGGTGTATGTTGGAGAAGGTCCAGATTAGTCCAGGTGTATATTGGAAAGGCTCTAGATTAGTCTAGATGTATGTTGGAGAGGGTCTAGATTAGTACAGGTGTATGTTGGAGTACAGGTTTATGTTGAAGAGGGTCTAGATTCGTCCAGGTGTATGTTGGAGAAGGTCTAGATTAGTCTAGGTGTATATTGGAGAGGATCTAGATTATTCTAGGTGTATGTAGTAAGGGGTCATGATTAGTCCAGATATATGTTGGAGAAGGTCTAGATTAGTCTAGGTGTATGTTGGACAAGGTCTAGATTCGTTCAGATGTATGTTGGAGTACAGGTTTATGTTGGAGAGGGTCTAGATTAGTCCAGGTTTCTGTTGGTGAGGGTCTAGATTAGTCCAGGTGTATGTTGGAGAAGGTCTAGATTAGTCCAGGTGTATGATGGAGTACAGATGTATGTTGGAGAAGGTCTAGATTAGTCCAAGTTTATATTTGAGAAGGTCTAGATTAGTCCATGTTTATGTTGGAGTACAGGTTTATGTTGGAGAAGGTCCAGCTTAGTCAAGATGTAGGTTGGAGAAGGTCTATATTAGTCCAAGTGTATGTTGGAGAGGGTCTAGATTATTCCAAGTGTAGGTTGGAGAGGGTCTAGATTAGTCCATGTGTATGTTGGAGAGGGTCTAGATTACTCCATGTGTATGTTGGAGAGGGTCTAGATTAGTCCATGTGTATGTTGGAGAGGGTCTAGATTAGTCCAGGTGTATGTTTGAGTACAGGTTTATGTTGGAGAGGGTCTAGATTAGTCTAGATGTATGTTGGAGAGGGTCTAGATTAGTACAGGTGTATGTTGGAGTACAGGTTTATGTTGGAGAGGGTCTAGATTCGTCCAGGTTTATGTTTGAGAAGGTCTACATTAGTCCAGGTGTATGTTGGAGTGCAGATGTATGTTGGAGAAGGTCTAGATTAGTCCAAGTTTATGTTTGAGAAGGTCTAGATTAGTCCAGGTTTATGTTAGAGTACAGGTTTATGTTGGAGAAGGTCCAGCTTAGTCAAGATGTAGGTTGGAGAAGGTCTATATTAGTCCATGTGTATGTTGGAGAGGGTCTAGATTAGTCCATGTGTATGTTGGAGAGGGTAAAGATTATTCCAGATGTATGTTGGAGAGGATCTAGGTTAGTCCAGGCCTATGTTGGAACAGGTCTAGATTAGTCCAGGTATATGTTGGAGAGGGTCAGATTCCAAAAACATTCAAGAACTAATGTAATAACAATTGTACCTTAACACTTGAATAATTCAGAATCCTCTTGTTTCTCTGAGCTGTGGAGATTAATCTGAAATTGCTCCGTGCCTGTGTTTTTATTATTGCACGGTTAAGCACATTTGTGTCTGCTGGCGACTGAAAAAAGATTTCTGTGCTGCTGTGTGTTGGTATAGCTGGCGTTCTGCACCAGGACATATCAGGCCCTCCTCTCTCCGGGGTGAGAGAATGGCAGCTTTAGCTGACGGAAACCTCTTGTCTTTCTCTCCACACACTCCAGTGGATGTGTAAGAGTGCACTGGGCAGAGTGCCAGCCCAATCTCAGCCTCCCTGCAGGGTTTGATTAAACCGCAGGGTTATCAGTTCAGATCCCCCTACCGCTCCCATCCCGCTAGCACGGAGTCGGAAAAAAAGCTGTTTCACTCATGACTCAATAAAATCCAACCAGGCTTCTCCTTGTATTCATCGGCTATAAATATTCTCCCTTAGTCCCGGGTTCTCCTTACAAGCACGGGACTAATAGCCGACGGAACGCTCCCATGGTTTTACAGTATTCAAGGTTTATCAGCTCCATTTTTCCACCCACTCACCCACAAGTCTTGTCTCTTCCCCTCTGTGGCATATGAGTGACATGACATATCTCCTTAATGTTTCCAGGCACAATTGCTTCCCTCGGAATGGTGGAAAATATGCATCGGAGCAGCAATGTCTCTATCGAATAATGTAGGGATTTTCTGGGGATCCCAGCTTGAGAACCAATGCTTCACTGAACAACCAAGTCGATTGATCTTTAGGGAATATTCCCAATTAGTCCCAAGTTTTCCTTGTGCATGCGAGTAACAGCCAACAGAACGTTGTTATTTTATGATATGATATGATACGCTGTTATTTTATGATATTGAAGGTTTATCTGCCAAATGTTTCCACCCGCTCATCCATGGATGCCAAGTCTTGTCGGCCCACCTCAGTGGCGTATAAGTGACATGACGAATCCCCTAAATGTTGGCAGGCGGAATTGCTTCCTTCTGAAGAGTGGAAAATATGCATCGGAACAGCAATGTCTCTATCTAGCAATGTCTCGATATGAGGATTCCAGCTTGAGAACCAATGCTCCACTGAATTACCAAGTTGATTGATCTTCAGGGTATATTTCCAGTTAGTCCCAAGTTCTCCTCATATGCAAGCGGCTAATAGCCAACGGAACGTCCCTGTCAATTTATGATATTTAAGGGGTTTTTTTAGGCTGATTTTTCCATCCACTCACCCATGCATGCTAAGTCTTGTTGGTCCAGCTCAGTGGCATTTGACTAACATGGCGAATCTCTTAAATGTTGGCCGGAGCAATTGCTTCCCTCAGAATAGTGGAAAATATGTATTGGAACAACAACATCTCTATCTAACTATGTCCCAGTATAAGAATTTTCTGGGGATTCTAGCTTGAGAACCAATGCTTTACTGAATTACCGAGTTGATTGATCTTCAGGGTATATTTCCAGTTAGTCCCAAGTTCTCCTCATATGCAAGCGACTAATAGCCAATGGAACGTCCCTGTCAATTTACAATATTCAAGGTTTAACAGGCTGATTTTTCCATCCACTCACCCATGGATGCAAAGTCTTGTTGGTCCACCTCAAAGGCATTAGACTAACATGGCGAATCTCCTAAATGTTGGCCAGAGCAATTGCTTTTCTTGGAATGATGGAAAATATGTATTGGAACAACAACATCTCTATCTAACAATGTCCCAGTATAAGAATTTTCTGGGGATTCCAGCTTGAGAACCAATGCTCCACTGAATTACCGAGTTCATTGATTTTCAGGGTATATTCCCAGTTAGTCCCAAGTTCTCCTCATATGCAAGCGACTAATAGCTAACTGAACGTCCCTGTCAATTTATGATATTTAAGGTTTTTTTTAGGCTGATTTTTCCATCCACTCACTCATGCATGCTAAGTCTTGTTGGTCCAGCTCAGTGGCATTTGACTAACATGGCGAATCTCTTAAATGTTGGCCGGAGCAATTGCTTCCCTTAGAATGATGGAAAATTTGTATTGGAACAACAATGTCTCTATCTAACAATGTCCTGGTATAAGAATTTTCTGGGTATTCTAGCTTGAGAACCAATGCTCTACTGAATTACCACGCCTTTAGGGAATTACCTAGTCGATTGATCTTTAGGGAATATTCCTAATTAGTCCCAAGTCTTCCTTGTGCATGCAAGTAACAGCCAACGGAACGTCCCTGTCATTTTATGATATTGAAGGTTTATCTGTCAAATTTTTCCACCCACTCACCCATGAATGCCAAGTCTTGTCGGCCCACCTCAGTGGCGTATAAGTGACATGACGAATCCCCTAAATATTGGCAGGCGGAATTGCTTCTTTTTGAAGAGTGGAAAATATGCATTGGAGCAGCAATGTCTCTATCTAGCAATGTCTCGATATGAGGATTCCAGCTTGAGAACCAATGCTCCACTGAACAACCTAGTCGATTGACCTTTAGGGAATATTCCCAATTAGTCCCAAGTTTTCCTTGTGCATGCGAGTAACAGCCAACGGAACATCCCTGTCATTTTGTGATATTGAAGGTTTATCTGCCAAATGTTTCCACCCACTCATCCATGGATGCCAAGTCTTGTCGGTCCACCTCAGTGGCGTATAAGTGACACGACGAATCCCCTAAATGTTGGCAGGCGGAATAGCTTCCTTCTGAACAGTGATATATATGCATTGGAGCAGCAATGTCTCTATCTAACATTGTGTTGACATGGGGATTTTCTGGGGATCCCATCTTGAGAACTGATGCTTCACTGGAATATCTAGTCAATTGATCTTTAGGGAATATTATATTCCCAATTTGTCTCAAGTTCTCCTCATATGCATGTGACTAATAGCTGACGTTCCGTCTGGCTCGGTTTATGAGCCAATTTTTTTTTAAGTCTTACTTATTCCCTTCCGTGGCATATGACTGAAATAACATATCTCCAAAATGTTGCCAGTCACAATTGCTTCCCTTGGAATGATCGGAACAACAATGTCTCTATCTAACATTGTCTTGATATAGGGATTTTCTGGAGATTTCAGTTTGAGAACCAATGCTCTGCTAAACAACCTAGCCAATTGACCTTTAGGGAATATTCCCAATTAGTCCCAAGTTTTCCTTGTGCACGCAACTAATAGTCAATAGAATGTCCCTGTCGTTTTACGATATTCAATATTCCAGTTTGAGAACCAATGCTTCACTGAAATTTCTAGTCAGTTGATCTTTAAGGAATATTACCAATTAGTCCCAAGTTTTTTTGTGCATGCAACTAACGGAACACCCCTGTCATTTTATGATATTCAAGCTTTATCAGGCTGATTTTTCCACCCACTCATCCGTGGATGCCAAATCTTGCCGGCCCACCTCAGTGGTGTATAAGTGACATGACGAATCCCCTAAATATTGGCAGGCGGAATTGCTTCCTTCTGAAGAGTGGAAAATATGCATTGGAACAGCAATGTCTCTATCTCACACTGTCTTGATATAAGAACTGTCTGGGGATCCCAGCTTGAGAACCAATGCTCTACTGAATTACCAGCCTTTAGGGAATATTCCCAATTAGTCCCAAGTTCTCATTACGTGCATGTGCCTAAAAGTAATCAGAACTTCCCTGTCACATTACAATATTCAAGGTATATCAGGCTGATTTTTCCACCTGCTCATCCAGGGATGCCAAGTATTGTCAGTCCACCTCAGTGGTGTATAATTGATATGACGAACCTTTTAAATATTAGCACGCAGAATTGCTTCCTATGGATGAAAAGGTGGAAAATGTATATCAGAACAACAGTGTCTCAATATAAGGATTTTCTGGGGATTCCAGTTTGAGACACAATGCTCCACTGAATTACCAAGTGGATTGATATTTAGGGAATATTCCCAATTAGTCTTAAGTTCTTATTACGTGCAAACGACTAATAGCTGATGGGACATCCCTGTCATTTTACAATATTCAAGATTTATCAGCCCCATTTTCCACCCGCTTACCCATGGATACTAAGTCTTACCTATTCCCTTCAGTGGCATATGATTGACATATCCTCTAAATGTTGGTAGGTGCAGTTGCTTCCCTTGGAGTGATCAGAACAACAATGTTTCTATCTTACGATGTCTTAATATTTATATTTTCTGGTGATTCCAGCTTGAGAACCAATGCTTTACTGAATTACTTAGTTGAAAGTGTCTTTAGGGAATATTCTCAATTAGTCCCAAGTTCTTCTTACATGCATGCAACTATTAGCCAACAGAACATCCCGGTCAGTTTACGATATTCAAGGTTTATCAGCCAAAATTTTCCACCCGCTCACCCACATATGGTAAATCTTGCCTATTCCCTTCAGTGGCATATGATTGACATGACAAATCTCCTAAATGTTGGCAGGCACAATTGCTTCTCTCTGTGTGATCAGAACAGCAATGTCCCTATCTAAAAATGTCTCAGGAAAAAGATTGTCTGGTGATTCCAGCTTGAAAACCAATGATCCACTAAACTAGATAGTCAGTTGATCTTTAGGGAATATTCATAGTTAGTCCCGAGTTCTCTTTACGTGCATGCAACTAATAGCCAACAGAACATCCTGGTCAGTTTACGATATTCAAGGTTTATCAGCCAAATTTTTCCACCCGCTTACCCAAATATAATAAGATCGGCCTATTGCCTTCAGTGGCATATGATTGACATGACAAATCTCCTAAATGTTGGCAGGCACAATTGCTTCTCTCGGTGTGATCAGAACAGCAATGTCTCTATCTAAAAATGTCTGAATAGAAAGATTGTCTGGTGATTCCAGCTTGAAAACCAATGCTCCACTAAACTAGCTAGTCAGTTGATCTTTAGGGAATATTCATAGTTACTCCCAAGTTCTCTTTACGTGCATGCAACTAATAGCCAACAGAACATCCTGGTCAGTTTACGATATTCAAGGTTTATCAGCCAAATCTTTCTTCCCGCTTACTCATGGAGTCTTGCCTATTCCCTTCAATGGTGTATGATTGACATGACGTATCTCCTACATGCTGGCAGGCACAGTTGTTTCCCTTGGAATGATTGGAACAACATCATCTCTACCTACAATGTCTTGATATAAGGGTTTTCTAGGGATTGCAGCTTGTAAACCAATGCTTCACTGAACTTTATAGCCAATTGATCTTCAGGAAATATTCCCAATTAGTCACAAGTTCTACTTACGTGGAAATGACTAATAGCCAATAGAATGTCCTTGTCGTTTTTATGATATTTGAGGTTTATCAGCCTGATTTTTCCACCCGCACACCTATGGATACTAAGTCTTGCCTATTCCCTTCAGTGGCATATACATGATTGGCATATCCTATATGTTGGCAGGCGCAGTTGCTTTCCTTGGAATGATTGGAACAACATCATCTCTATCTACAATGTCTTCATATAAGGATTTTCTAGAGATTGCAGCTTGTGAAACCAATGCTTCACTGAACTACATAGCCCACTGACTTTAGGGAATAATCCCAATTAGTCCCAAGTTCTCCTTATGTGGACACAACTAATAGCTGACAGAACGTCCCTGTCTTTTTTACAATAGTTGAGATTTATCAGCCTGATTTTTTACACCCGATCACTCATGGATTCCAAGTCTTGTTGGTCCACCTCAGTGGTGTATGAGTGACATGACGAATCTCCTAAATGTTGGCAGGCGGAATTGCTTCTCTCGGAACGCTGGAAAATATGCATCTGAACAACAATGTCTCTATCTTCCCCCCCTCATGCCCATGCCGTGAACCTTGAAATCGGAAAATTGCCCACGCGGCCTTTAGCGAGATTGGAAAAGCATTCTAATGAAACCTATCATTAATCACCCCGGTCGGACGCTGGAGAGAAAAAAAGGAGAAAATGATTAGTGGCTGGCCTTCCGCCCGTCGCTGCTTGATAGCGCTACTTATTTTGCCCTTCGTTTAAAAATTCTCGGGTTAGACGAAGCTCTCTGTTCACGCCGTTCCATGAGCCATGTTTGCGTTTGCCCAGATAGCGGAAGTAATTTCGGGCACCTCTGAAAGCACAGCAGAAATCTCAGCTCGGACTCCAGAACTAACAGGGTCCCACTTCGGACCTTATGGGTGCGTCCTGGCCTGTCGGGTTACTGCAGTGCCTTTTGCAGCAGCATTGATTTTAGTATGTTTTTAATACTTTTAAAGGATTATGCTTTGGAGCAAAGGGGACACTCAGGTGGTCAGCATTTTCACTCTTCCACTCGGTCCCTGAGGTCCCAAGTTTGAGAGAAACACTGATTTAGAGAAGCATTTGTTATTAGAAATATGGAAACATGGAGAAACTTATTGGAAAGTCAAGAAAATTCTTGAAAAATCTGTAAAATGCTATCAAATCTTTGTAAAAGGTTCTTAACACCTACACACTCTGGCTCTCTAGAGGTCTTAAATTAGAAACCTCTCTAGGAACCCTTAAATTAAGTAGAACCATAGGGGTATATGGGAGTTCTTCTAAAGGTTCTTCTAAAGGTTCTTTTAAAACTTTTTCACACTCACACTTCTCTTTTATAAACATGCTTCTCTAGGGATCCAGCAGGGGTTTGTTTATGCCCAAAGAATTTCCACATGCTGTGAAGGTTCTGAGAAGAACCCTTAAATTGGTACTGTCTCTTTAGATTATGTGGAGGTTCTTCAACACTTTTAAAGGTTCTTCACACATCTCTTTTATAAACATGGTTCTCTAGGATCCAACAGGGGTTCATTTCTGGCATCACCCAAAGAACCTCCTCTTAATGTAAATGTTCTGGGAAGATCTTTAGATCTTGGATCTTATTATGTGAAGGTTCTTCTACCTTGTTTAAACTTCTTGTATAGTAGATTGTAAAGAATCACGTAATGTAAAGCTTTTGGGAAGAGTGTTTTTTTAAAAAAACATGGTCCTCTAGGGATTCTGCAGCAGAATCACTCAAATGTGAACCATTATCTCCCCATGTCTGCTCTAGTAGTCTTGTTCCTTCATCAAACAGAGGTCTGACCTTTTAATTCAAAGAGGCACCCGTCCAGATCTCCAGTCCAAGTTCTCAGCCTTGTCTTCCTTCCAACAGGCATGTAGTATCTTCTCTTACTTTAACTATGCATCATCCAGATCTTTAAGACCTGGTCAAATAATTGCTATGGAACATCATTGAATGGTTCTTTGCAGAAGAGTTTTTGCAAATGAAGAATGAAGAATCAAGAACCTTCTATAGTCCACATAAAGCAAAGGTGGCAATGGTTTTCCCTCAACCTGTAGATCCATGCCAAGAACCATTCAAGAACCTTTCTTGATAGTGTAGTTTGAGCTTGGCAAACAGGTTTTGACCTCTCTCTTACTTTGTAGAAACATAAAGATTCCACAAAAGGTTCTACTTCCTAGAAGAACCACTTTTTTTCGAATGTTCTCTAAAGATAGAGATGTGTGGATATAAAGAAACTTTACAAATTTGAAAAAGTTTGACGTAAACATATTATTTCAAGGGTTCTTTCCAGCGTCTTGGAAATTCTTATCAAGGTAGAGGTTCCTCTAAATTTAAAAAGATTCTCCAAAACACTGGCTACGTTACATGCAGAGATTTTCTCTAAAGTTTCTTTCAATTCATTTCGATTCTAGATTAAGATGGAGATGTTTATATGCTCACTCTACACAACATTGTGCGCATGCGTAGAGTACAACTTGGTGTAAACGTTACCATGACAACAAGCATTGAGCGAGTTCAGTCAGAGTGCAACCAGCGGAGGCATGGTACCATCCATCCGGCTAACAGTTTATAAATCTTTTAAGGTTTGAATCATGAAGTTTGTCTCTTCTGAAGACCAGTCTCTACCTCCCACCATGTGGAAACTTCCTCCATGATGCAACTGCACATGTGCAGAGCGTACTTAAACTTTCCGATTGGGAATGTAATCGGATACAGGCGTTTTGCGGCTATTACTCTTCTATTAAACTGATTACTTACGGGATTGCCCACCCCCTTCAATCAGATAGGAATTGTAATGGGAATGACCTCAATCGGACTAGTCCATTGGGATTGAGGTGTATACATGGACGTATTCTATTCCGATTGAGCTATTAGTCTGATTATTAACGAATTATCAGGCTGCATGTAAACATAGCCACTGATACTGAACTTAGTCCTCCAGGATTTACAGATGTTCCACATTTCTGCTTGCAGATATAGGGACTATGTGGGGTTTCCAAGTCTGGGAACCAGTGCTCCACTGAATTATCTGATTGAAAGCATTTTTGGGGAACCGGATCTCGGAAATAATAAATTTGGCAACTTTATTATGAAGACAAGGTTGTTTTATTAGAACCGTATTACTTTGCCAACTCGAATGTCTTTCCACAAGAACGTGAAAAAGAGCTTCAGAGTTGTGAAAGATGTTCTACCATTGGACGTGTCCTCTAACATTATTTAAATAGAAGTTCAAAAAATGTTGGAACCGTCATCAGACTGAGAACTGTGCTTAAATGTAAGCTTCGTGATGAGATGAGTGTTTATGAGCACCCTACAGAATCTTTCCAGTTATTGCTGCGATTCTTTTAGTTGAAACCTCTAAATCAGAACAACTGTGACAAGTCCTGAATTACCATCTCCGCCAGCCAAGGGGGATTTCAATCACTTCCTGACATGCAGTTAAAAAGGTGGAAATCTGTTCTATTTCTTTAGTGATTGAAAAGAAATTTGTGTGAAAGAGTGTAAAGGTTTCATCGTTTAATAGATTATTTAGCATCTAATTGTAAAAACATTGTTCAATCATTTTAATATACATAAATCAGCTTATAGAAGCTACACTTGTAGTTCATCTGATTCTCTGTATACTTTATTTCTCTGTTCTTTAATGATCAGGACCACCACAGAGCAGGTATTGTTTGGGTGGTGGGTCATTCTCAGCACTGCAGTGACACTGATGTGGTGGTGGTGTGTTAGTGCATGTTGTGCTGGTGTGAGTGGATCAGACACAGCAGTGCCGCTGAAGTTTTAAAGACCTCACTGTATTTAAAAGTGTTCTGTTGGCAGCATCCTATGGTTGGTGTCCTGTTGGTGGTGTCCTATAGTTGGCGTTCTGTGGGTGGTGTCCTATGGTTGGCGTCCTGTTGGTGGTGTCCTATAGTTGGCGTTCTGTGGGTGGTGTCCTATGGTTGGCGTCCTGTAGGTGGTGTCCTATGGTTGGTGTCCTGTGGGTGGTGTCCTATGGTTGGCGACCTGTGGGTGGTGTCCTATGAGTGGCATCCTGTGGGCCATGTCCTATGGGTGGCATCCTGTGGGTCGTGTCCTATGATTGGCGTCTTGTGGGTGGTGTCCTATGGTTGGCGTCCTGTGGGTGCTGTCCTATGGGTGGTGTCCTGTGGGTGGTGTCCTATGGTTGGTGTCTTGTGGGTGGTGTCCTATGGTTGGCGTCCTGTAGGTGGTGTCCTATGGTTGGTGTCCTGTGGGTGGTGTCCTATAGTTGGCGTTCTGTGGGTGGTGTCCTATGGTTGGCATCCTGTAGGTGGTGTCCTATGATTGGTGTCCTATGGGTGACGTCCTGTGGGCTTCTGTCTCTGACTTTACATCTACAAGGTGGACCAGCAAGTAGTAGGAGTGTCTAATAGAGTGGACAGTGAGTGGACACAGTGTTTAAACACTCTAGCAACACTGCTGAGAAAGTGTGGGGTTCCTGATCATTGAAGAACATTTCTCAAGGGTTCTTCACTAAAGACAGTGGTTCTTTATGAATAGATGGACAACCACATCCATGCATTAATGATTGTTTGGGTCTATATAGTTCTATATAGTGGCAAAATGTTGTGCAGTGGTTTTCCATCAATCTGAATCATCCAAATGGTTCTTTGAGGGTCATTACTAAAGAACGCTTGAAGAACCTTGTTTAGAATGTTGGCTATTTCACATTTGCAATACTTTGCAAATGTTTTTATATTTAATGCTTACAAGTTATGTCCAGTTTTTCATCCATACTACATCACCATGTGACTGACTAGCGACACCGATCGTTTGGTCACAACATCTACACTGTACAAAGTATTTCATTGGTAGAACCTATTCGTTGGTAGAACCTATTCGTTGGTAGAACCTATTCGTTGGTAGAACCTCTCTATTTCAACTAGATTTATTCCACATAAACATGTAGTGTTAATGAACATGAGTTGAGTATAAACTGGTTAATCTACTAACCTATAGGAGCTACACTTACAGACTGTAGTCCATCTGATTTTCTGTATACTTTATTACTCTGTTCTTTAATGATCAGGACCCCCACAGGACCACCACAGAGCAGCTCCTATTAGGGAGGTGGATCATTCTCAGCACTGCAGTCACACTGACTGATGGTTTGTTAGTGTGTTTTGTGCTGGTGTGAGTGGATCAGACACAGTAGTGCTGCTACAGGAGTGTTTAAACACTGTGTCCACTCACTGTCCACTCTATTAGACACTCCTGCTACTTGCTGGTCCACCTTGTAGATGTAGAGTCAGAGACAGTAGCTCATCTGCTGCTGCACAGTTTGAAATCTCTAGTCCTTCATCAGTGGACACAGGACGCCGCCCACAGGACACTGCTGTCTGGATAGTTTTGGTGTTTAGAACCTGTTTGATCCAGTCAAACCAGCACAACACACACACTAACACACCACCACCATGTCTGTATCACTGAGGTGCTGAAAATGAAACACCTCCCTAATAGTATCTGCTCTGTGGTGGTCCTGTGGGGGTCCTGATCATTAAAGAACAGAGTAATAAAGTATACAGAGAATCAGATGAACTACAGTCTGTAAGTGGAGCTCCTGTATGGTCAGTGCAGCTGATATAATGGAGAGTGTGTGCAGATGTAAGGAGGTGGGTTTGAGGTTATGGCTGATGGGTGTATATGTGAGGCTACTTCACTGCACAGTCTTTATTTCTTTCTATTCTTTGCTGCCGTAGTTTATGAAATGTAATGAATCCAGCCGTGACATTCAGAATCAGCCCTTAGTGTTGGTAATATCACTCCGCTCCCTTATTCACTGCCAGCCAGCAGTAGTTTAGAGTTTGTTTTCCCGGCGTTCTGGTTATGAATCGAGCATAGTTTCCTCATGTGTGCCGTCCTGCGTCCCCACGGCCCCGAATTTGCACGTTTCGCAATATTGGCGCAGCCCAATATGCTTCCTTAGTCATGCTGCCTCATAGGCTGCTATGAAGCGGCTGTTTGTTTTTGATCTTGTTGTAATGTTGCCGTGTGGAACAACAGAACACCCAATTTCTGATCAAATAGAGTGAAGGGAGGGGAACGCAACGCCGT
The DNA here is from genome assembly GCA_021613375.1 of Megaleporinus macrocephalus. Classification (NCBI taxonomy): domain Eukaryota; kingdom Metazoa; phylum Chordata; class Actinopteri; order Characiformes; family Anostomidae; genus Megaleporinus; species Megaleporinus macrocephalus. The sequence continues at coordinate 33,515,416 of CM038726.1, read as the reverse complement.
CTTCTGTTCTCAATGCTGGTAATGTGGCTTTCAGGCAGGTGGACATTACCAAGAGGTTCATAACAATAAACACAGTTGTTACTCTGGATAGGGCAGTTTGAGCTTGGCAACCAGGTTTGGAGAGCCCTCTCTTCAGCACATAGCTGCCACAGAAGGTTCTATGCCATAGAAGAACCACGTTTTTTCCAAGATTAAGACAATATGAAGAACCTTGAAAAGGTTGAAAGGTTGGCATAAGTGCACTAGTTGAATAATTCTCCAAAGCATTGATTCCGAAATTAGTTCTCCATGATTCATTGATGTTCCACATTTTTGCTTGATCTCACCTCCCAGCATAGAACACAGACAGTCTGAGAACCGATGCTTCACTGAAGTATCTGATTGAAAGGATTTTTTGGGGACCAGATCTTGCAAATGTCTCAATGGCCACCTCTATGATGAAGACCAGGTTTTATTATAACCATGTTCTTTGCCAACTCTAATGTCTTTCCACAAGGGCTTCAGAGTTGTGAAAGATATGTAATGTGTGCCGTCCTGCGTCCCCAAGACCTCGAATTTGCACGTTTCGCAATATTGGCGCAGCTCAATATGCTTCCTTAGTCATGCTGCCTCATAGGCTGCTATGAAGCAGCTGTTTGTTTTTGATCTTGCTGTAATATTGCCGTGTGGAACAACAGAACACCCAATTTTTGTTCAAACGGAGTGAAGGGAGGGGAGCACAGCGGCATCTTCTGTTCTCAATTCTGGAAATGTGACTTTCAGGCAGGCGGACATTACCAAGAGGTTCATAACAATAAACACAGTTGGTACTCTTCAAAGGGCAGCTTGAGCTTGGCAACCAGGTTTGGAGAACCCTCTCTTCAACACACAGATACCACAGAAGGTTCTATGCCGTAGAAGAACCACTTTTTTCCAAGATAAAGAAGTGTTAATATGAAGAACCTTGAAGAGGTTAAGAAGGTTGATATAAGTGTACTAGTTTAAGGGTTTTTTTCCAGCATCTTGCAGATGGTTATTAACTTAATCCTCCAAAGCATTGATTCCAAAATGAGTTCTCAAGGATTCACAGATGTTCCACATTTTTGCTTGGTCCCACCTCCCAACACACAGAGCAGACAGTCTGAGAACCAGTGCTCCATTGAAGTATCTGATTGAAAGGATTTTTGGGGAACCAGATTTTTACGAACCCTGGTCATGATAGCCATTTTTCTGTTGATTGGCGGCCATGCTGTCGTGTGTGTTTTCTGTGACATTGTGTGCAGGTCCACAACTCACCACTAGGGGGCACCTAGTGGAATAAAAGATTGTTAAGCGGCCATCTTGGGAGATGTTCAGGTTTCTGTCCACCTGGAAGAACTCCTGCCCAGACCAGCCCGGCACTTCCACCACGTTTTGTCAATTTAGTAACAGCTTTGTTTGAGTCCTTAAGATCTCTGTGGGACGTAGGGGATGGGTGCCTTTTGTTTGTCTACCCTTTTCCCCTGTTTTGTGGTAGAGAGTTAGGGGTAGTTAGGGGTAGTTAGGGGGAGTTTTGTGTATTTTATTTGCTTTGTTTTCAGGTTTAGTTAGTTTTCTTTCTTTAGTTGTTTTGTTTGTTTTCTTGGCGTTTGCTGGCATCCCTGAAGCCAATGTCCTGTCTTCTTTCTCATTTGTTGAAAATAAACTTGCAGCCTTCTGGATTTGAACAGTGTCCAGTGTTTGGTCAGGATGAGCTCAGGGAACAGAACCCACTCTCAATTTCTTTTACAGTAATGTTGCCGTGTGGAACAACAGAACACCCAATTTCTGATCAAATAGAGTGAAGGGAGGGGAACGCAACGCCGTCTTCTGTTTTCAATGCTGGAAATGTGGCTTTCAGGCAGGTGGACCTTGCCAAAAGTTTTATAGCAATACACACGGTTGGTACTCTTGATAGGGCAGCTTGAGCTTGGCAACCAGGTTTAGAGAACCCTCTCTTCAACACATAGATGCCACAGAAGGTTCTATGCCATAGAAGAACCACTTTTTTTTCCAGGATTAAGACAATATGAAGAACCTTGAAGAGGTTGAAAGGTTGGCATAAGTGTGCTAGTTGAATAATTAAATAATTCTCCAAAGCATTCATTTCGAAATGAGTTCTCCAGGATTCACAGATGATTTTTGGGGAACCAGATCTTGCAAATGTCTTAATTACCACCTTTGTTATGAAGATAAGGTTGTTTTATTATAATCATATTCTTTGACAACTCCAATGTCTTCCCACAAGTTCTTCAGAGTTGTGAAAGATATGTGATGTGTGCTGTTCTGCATCCCCAAGACCCCGAATTTGCACGTTTCTCAATTTTGGCGCAGCTCAGTATGCTTCCTTAGTCATGCTGCCTCATAGCTTCTGGGAGATTCTTATTAAGGGAGAGGTTCTTCAAAATTTAAGAAGGTTCTCCAAAGCACTGATACTGAACTTAGTCCTCCAGAATTAAAAGATGTTCCACATTTTTGCTTGCAGATCTAGGGACTATGTGGGGTTCCAATTCTGAGAACCGATGCTTCACTGAAGTATCTGATTGAAAGGATTTTTGGGGACCCAGATCATGCAAATGTCTCAACTTGCCACCTTTATTTTGAGGACAAGGTTGTTTTGTTATAATTATATTCTTTGCCAACACTAATGTCTTTCCACAAGGGCTTCAGAGTGGTGAAAGATATGTAATATGTGCCATCCTGCGTCCCCAAGAGCCTGAATTTGCATGTTTCTCAATACTGGCGCAGCTCAATATGCTTCCTTAGTCATGCTGCCTCATAGGCTGCTCTGAAGCAGCTGTTTGTTTTTGATCTTGTTGTAATGTTGTTGTGTGGAACAACAGAACACCCAATTTCTGATCAAATTGAGTGAAGGGAGGTGAACGCAACGCCGTTTTCTGTTCTCAATGCTGGAAATGTGGCTTTCAGGCGGGCGGACATTGCCAAGAGTTTTATAACAATAGACAAGCGGTTCATTGTTGACGGTAACATTACAGTAAAGGCTGCGTTTATTGCTGGCAATATCAACAGTGTGGTGTACTTTAATATTCACTGGGTCTCACTCATAGCTGCAGACTCTATACGTTCAACCCATATCATATTTTGTGTTTGTAGGTGGGAGATATTTTATTATGATTTGAATTTTGTTTGGTTTTCCTCAGGGATAAAAAAATGCTTTACCATTTGTCATGATTTCATCAAAGTTTCATTTAAAAAACTAACAGAAAGAGAGTGATTTAAGAGGTAAAGCAGTTCAGTAGCTATGTAATTCATCCATTATTATGTATTTACATGGAATAAGACAGTTGTTGTGATAACTGTGTAACTCTTATGGGTAATATGAGTGTTCATGTGATATTGATATTTATATTAAGTGCCATTAATAACCGTGTAGTTACACATGAATAACACATTTAAAAACAATGTAACTACTAGTGGATTAGGATTTCAGTAATACAGCCTATGTAATTACACAAGTGTATTGATTTCTTTTTCCAGGTAGTTGCTATGGTATCCCAGGTGGTTGTGTAGGATGTTACAAAGCAGTTGTCTATGGTATTTGAAAGGTTGCTAGACAGTTACTAGGTGATTATTGTGGTATCTTTTGCAGAGACTAGACATTATTAACCACCTGAAAGACCCACCACCACCTCCACCTTTAAACAAACAGCAGTTTCATCTCTGAGAGTGAGGAAAACATCAAGCTCCACCTTTAGGTTTAAAAACATCTACACATGTTTCTGTCCATCCTTCCACTGTGAGAAAACACCTCAACACATAAAAACACATATATTAATTTCTTTTTCTAGGTAGTTGATATGGTATCCCAGGTGGTTGCGTAGGATGTTGCTAGGCTGTTGTCTATGATATTTGGCAGTTGCTAGGCGGTTGCTCAGGTATTTTTGCCAAGACTAGACGTTAACAACCACCTGGAAGTACCACCAACTTCGCCCCCTCCCTTAGATAAACAGCACTTTCATCTCTGAGAGTGAGGAGAACATCAAGCTCCAGCTTCAGATCTAAAAACATCTACACATGTTTCTGTCCATCCTTCCACTGTGAAAAAACACCTCAACATATAACAACACATGTATATCAATTTCTTTTTCTAGGCTCTTGCCATGGTATCCCAGGTGGTTGCGTAGGATGTTGCTAGGCAGTTGGCAATGATATCCGGAAGGTGGCTAGGCAGTTGCTTGGTGGTTGCTGTGGTATTTTTTGCTAAGAATAGACATTAACAACCACCTGGAAGACCCACCAAAAATACACCCCCCAGCACTTTCACACATGTATATCAGTTTTTTTTTTCTAGGCAGTTGCTATGGTATCCCAGGTGATTGCATAGGATGTTACTAGGCAGTTGTCTATGACACCCGAAAGGTTGCTCGGTAGTTGCTAGCTGGTTGCTGTGGTATTTGTTGTACTAGATATTAACAACCACCTGGGAGACCCACTCAATTACATGTTGGTGTAATACCTGCTCTGTGGTGATTTAGGTGGTGAAGCTGCACAGGTAGAGGCAGTCTCTGACTGAGGCGGTCTCTGACTGAGGCCGTGTATGACTGAGGCAGTCTCTGACTGAGTCTTTATGTAAAGTGGGCGTGAGCTGAAACAGTCCCATCCTATCTCAATGCTGGTGCATCTGGATGGTGTACAGTGATGTAACTGAGGGTGTGGCAGTTGACACAGAGGGACAGGAGAGCTGACTGGTGATGGTGGGGAGGAGGCCCTGATGATCAGTCCTCCAACAGCATTCAACAGACGGGAGGACAGTCATTACCACAGGAGAGTAAAGAAAGAAAGTGAGTTTGGCTCAGGAGTTCGACTGTAGAGAATATGAAAGTAAACAGATTCGAAATTTCAGAGTGTGGCTGGTGAGGTTTAAATCTGTCACCACACATACATGTCTTGTTTTTAAGGTTGTACCAACTGAGCCCCTATTATTATTCAGATTAGGAATGTATTTGGAGCCAGGCGAGCGATTGAACTCGTTTGATTCAACCCAAGAAATGAGTGATTGAAAACTTGTTTGGTTGCTTGTTACCAGTGTGAGCCTTGACTGCTTCAACCCACAAATGAAAAGTGAAGCATTCTGTCTAATTGAGACTTTCTATTGGTGGAAAACGTTCTAGCGCCAGTGTTTGCTGTTTATGCAAGAAATATACAGCCCCATTCATTCTGCTGGAGTACACGGAGAGCCCAACCTAAATATTGTATTTGGGCAGAACACATATTTTAGTTGGTTGTTTGTACACGGATGTGTTTGTCTTTTATTAAAGCCGGGCTGAATAATCTACAATCACCAGCAACACGTTCTGGCAGATCTTTCCTCTGGAAGAAAAGTAAACCACCAAGTACAGGCAAAGAAGAGAAAAGCAATGCTGGAAGTTCACAAAGGGAGCAGATTTTATTATTTTGCCTTCTTTTTTTTCTTTCTGATTTATGAATCTTGCTGCTCATATCTTTTGACAGATCATAAATCAGCTTCCTGGGAGCCACAGTGCAGCAGAAAGAAAACACACAAGAACTCACTCCTTTCCTTTTTTGACTTCTGTGTGCATTAAAACAGAAGGAGCTCAGACGCAGAGCTGAAAAACGGATCTGAGGGGTTCAGGCATATGTGGAAAAACAAACATAGTATTCATAAATTCATTTAAACTGAAGCTCAAATTATCAGTAGCTGAATTTCGAGAATTGAGTGTCGGTTCTGTTGACAATTAAATGTTCACGTGGTGGAAAGCGCTGCTGGTTTATTTGAGTGGCAACGAAAAGCAAAAGAACCTGAACAATTTCATTTCCTGAAGGAAATACAGGCTCGTTGTTCAGCTTGAGGGTGTTGCTAGGTGGTTACTATGGTATCTTACATTGTTGCTTGGTGGTTGTTTTGATATTCTGGAGAGTTGCTATAGTGTTGTTGAGAGGTTGCTAGGTGTTTGCAAGGGTGTTGCTGGTGGTCTCTGTGATATCCCACGTTGTTGCTAGGTAGTTGCTATGTGATCCCAGGTGGTTGCTTGGGATGTTGCCAAGCGTGGGGTGGATTTTTCTTAGGTGGCTACTATGGTGCCCCAGGTGGTTGCTAGAGTGTTGCTAGATACTCCCTGTGGGATCCTAGGAGATTGCTTGGAATGTTGCTAAGCAGTTGGTATGGTGTTAATAGATGGATATTTCTAGGATATTTGCTACTAGGCATGTTGCTAGGTTGTTGTTTAGCAGCTGATATGGTTTTGCTGGGTGTTTTTTATGATATCCCAGGTGATTACATGGGATGTTGCTAGAGATATTGCTAAGGGGGTTTTTTAGGTTGTTGCTAAGGTGCTGCTAGATGGTTTCTATGTTATCCCAGGTTGTTGCATGAGATGTTACTAAGCAGTTGCTAGGCTGTTGTTAGGTTGTTGCTAAGCAGTTGATTTGGTGTTACTAGATTGTTTATATGTTATTCCAGGTGGTTGCTTGAGATGTTGCTAAGCAGTTGCTCGGCTGTTGTTAGGTGGGTTTCTATGGTATCCCATTTTATTTCTGTGGATATTGCTAGGCAGTTACTTGGTTTTGGTATATATATATATATATATATATATATATATATATATATATATATATATATACCAAAACTGTTCTCAGATGTACAGTACTTTTCAGAGAGAGAGGAAAACATCAATCTCCACCTTCAGATCTAAAAACAACCACAGTTGTTTGTCTACTTCCTTCCACTGTGAGAACCTTCATCTACTGGAGGTAAGGCAGGATCTGGAACCCAATTGAGCTATCATAGAACAGTCGTAAACATCATGTGTCATCATGTGTCAGCATGTGTCGTAAACATCTCCTGAGTTCCTGACAACTGTGGTAAAGCCATTTGGGTCTAATAGGGTTCATTTATCATATATATATATATATATATATATATATATATACATATATATATATATATATATATATATATATATATATATATATATATACATATATATATATGCAAACCATGACCCTTAAGCCTTGACAGTTTGGGGGCGGGGCATGGGCTTCCATCGTGACTCAGCAAACTAGTTAGCGGTGGTAGCCTAGCGCTAGCTAGCTGTTTCTCCAGCTAGCGTTGCCACAGCGGGTGGAAATGATTATTATACAGTTAAGCCCGCCCAGTTAGAGGGAAGATATGATTGGTCAGTTTTACTGTTTGAAATTGCTATAGCGCTGAATTATAACTGCCTGGCCCCCTCTGTACATGAACAGCGGGACCACCAATCACCAACATTCTGCGGAGTCTTCACAGTCCTTATAGGGGGAGACACAGACTCACAGGCTTCCACTTAACCCCTCACACTCCAACACAGATTGAATAGACACGATTTAATAATTTATTTGTCTATATTTTTATAATTGTTTAGATGTTGATTGTCAAAATGAAAGTAGATAATATATATATATATATATATATATATATATATATATATATATATATATATATATATATATATATATATATATATAGGTCTCATGTTTAGGCTTACTCACCGCACTGGCACCCATTCACGTCTCACTTTCAGTGCATTGTGTTGTTGACGTTGACTCAGCCTGTGATTTCGCGGAATGTCAATTTCCGTGCGAGCAGCCGTTGTTTTGCTATGACATGATTCGGAAGCAATTTTTTCCAGAATCTCTCATATCCAAAGTGTTTGTAGCTGAGCGATAATGACCGCTCTCTGTGTCCAGTCCGGCTCGGCGCACATGCAGTGATATTTCCTGCTGAATGAAAGCTCGGCTTGGTTTCAGACTGTTTTCTGTAAACCTCACATACGTGAAGGCCTCAAGCTTTTACCCCTTCAGTGTCTCCCCAACCATTACTGTCTAATAGAACTCTCTCCTGCTCTATAGGATGGGCTTCCTCTCGGGAGGGGGGTTTCTTTGATATGTGGGCCGGTGATTGTGTGGCTGCCTTTCACGGATCACCTCATTCCAGAGACTCGGGAGGGCTGGCCGTGACCTTGCCGGAGTGGCTGAGATGACTGATTCCTCAGCTTAGAGTCTTTAAGGGTCATAGAATATCTGATGAGCTCAGGGTGTTGAGGTTAACCTTTAGAAATCTTTAGAAAGTCGTCGCCAGTGGTAGCAAAACGAGTTTATTGTCTTTAATTGTTTTATGAACATTAATATTAGAGCAGATTGCTTTCCAAGAGCTTTCTTATATGGCCTGGCCACGCCTCCCTCACTGCTATGGCGAGCCAGTGGCAGGACGCCACATAGCCTCCCTCAAAGGTCAGCCGTCCCTGGATCATTGGGACACCCCCACACAACAGTCTGTTGGAGTGCCATTCCTCTTCAGGCCACTGGGCATGGGGGTGGTATCCCACTTCTGACACCAAACTAATACAAATGCCGGGTCCTCTCTTGTGGCAGATGTGGAGCACTGACTCTACCGTCGTCATTGCTGCCTCGTTTGCTGTCCTCCAGTCTGGTTCCACTGATGAACCTCGCTGTGCTGTTTCTTCTTTTGGAGTTTGTTGTACTGCCACTCCTCCTAAGGCAACCTGGGGGGTCATTATACCACTTCTGACACCAAATGTAGCATCAGTGGTCCTTTAACACAATCAGCTTCATTAAAACTATTGAATTTTCAAGTCTGAGTCGAGGCAACCAGGGTTTTACGCTCTGTAACCGAGGCTTTTGTTTATATTTCTGTGCAGAAGTGTGTTTGGCCTCTGAGAGTGAAGGAGGTCAGGCTGAAGGAGAACGCTGGGTGTGTTTAAAGGGTTAACCTGATTGTGTTGAGAGTTTATTGGAGGAGAGTGGTCTGTGTGACAGATGAGGACCGAGGTGGGCTGGGAGTAATACACACCGGTAATTTATTTGTCAGTCAGATAAATGAATGTCTCTCTTTATTTCTCCTTCTCTCTCTCTCTCTCCCTTTCTGTACACCTCTGCCTCTTTCTCTCCATCGTGTTCTTTTTTCTCTTACTCTTTATCCCTCTTTTCTTTCTTCTCACTTTTTCTTTCTCTATTCATCTATCTCTCTCTCTATCTCCATTCTCTATACTCTCTCTCTCCCTCTTTCAATCTTTTCTTCATTTATTTCTCTTCCTCTCAATCAACTCTCCTCTCTCTCTTTCTCTCTGTCCTTATTCTCTTGCTCTGCCTCTTTTTTCCTCCCTTTCTCCTTTTCTCTTATCTCTACGTCTGTACCTCTCTTTGTCTTTTCAATTTCTTTTCTTAATTTCTCTCTCTTCCCCTGGATCACCTGGCATCTCTTTCTCTCTTTGTCCACCTCTCCCTCTTTCTATCCATCTTTTTGTTCTTTCTCTTTCTCTCTGCCCCTCTTTTCCTTGCTCTCTTTCTTTCTTTTCTCTTTTTCTTTCTCTCTTCATCTGTACCCCCTCTCTCTTTCCATTCTTTATATTTTCTCTCTCTCTTTCTCTTCTTCATTTGCTTTGGATCACCTGGCATCTCTCTCTCTCTCTCTCTCTCTCTCTCTCTCTCTCTCTCTCTCTCTCTCTCTCTCTCTCTCTCTCTCTCTCTCTATCTCTCTCTCTCTCTCTCTCTGTACAGGTGAGTGCAGCTGTTTGGAGGGTTACGCGCCCGACCCAGAACACAAACACCTCTGTATCCGCACTGACTGGGGCCGCAATGAAGGGTAAACCAACACAGCACAAACACACACACCCACACACACACACACACACACACATCAGAATTAACAATGTCCAGCTGAGAGAGAGTAAAAGACAGAGACAGAGAGTGAGAGAATGAAAAGAAAAAAGAAAGATATATGAGAAGAAAGATAAGAAGAAACAGGTAAAAGAGAGAGAAAGAGAGAGAGAGAGAGAGAGAGAGAGGTGGAGTCATGTAAACAAATAAAAAAGAAGACACAGATGGACAGAGAGAAACTGTAAAAGAAAGAAAGATAGAAAGTAAAAGTAAAAGATGAATATAAAAGAGGAGACAGAAAGAGACGGAGAAACAGAGAGAGATAGAGCGACAGATGTAAAAAAAAGAGAGAAAAAGAGGCATGGAAACAAACCAAAAAAGAAAGAGAGAAGATACTTATTAACAGGGAGAGAAATAGAGAAAGAACCCAAAGAAAGAGGTAGAGAAAAGGAGAGAAGAGGGTGATGAATAGTAAAAGGTAAAAGAGGTAAAAGGAAGCGATAAAGAGAGAGAGAGAGAGAGAGAAGAGAAAGATAAAGAGAGTGAGTTAAGGAAAAGGTAGAAAGATAGAGTGAGTTAAGAGAAAGATAGAAAGATAGAAGGAGAGAGTAAGTTAAGGGAAAGGGAGAAAGATAGAGTGAGTTAAGAGAAAGATAGAAAGATAGAAGGAGAGAGTGAGTTAAGAGAAAGATAGAAAGAGAGGAGAGAGTGAGTTAAGAGAAAGATAGAAGGAGAGAGTGAGTTAAGAGAAAGAGAGAAGGAGAGAGTGAGTTAAGAGAAAGATAGGAGAGAGTGAGTTAAGAGAAAGATAGAAGGAGAGAGTGAGTTAAGAGAAAGATAGAAAGAGAGAGTGAGTTAAGAGAAGGAGAGAGTGAGTTAAGAGAAAGATAGAAAGATAGAGTGAGTTAAGAGAAAGATAGAAAGATAGAAGGAGAGAGTGAGTTAAGGGAAAGAGAGAAGGAGAGAGTGAGTTAAGGGAAAGATAGAAAGAGAGAGTGAGTTAAGAGAAGTAGAGAAGGAGAGAGTGAGTTAAGGGAAGGGGAGAAAGATAGAGTGAGTTAAGAGAATGATAGAAAGATAGAAGGAGAGAGTGAGTTAAGAGAAAGAGAGAAGGAGAGAGTGAGTTAAGGGAAATAGAGAAGGAGAGAGTGAGTTAAGGGAAAGGGAGAAAGATAGAGTGAGTTAAGAGAAAGATAGAAAGATAGAAGGAGAGAGTGAGTTAAGAGAAAGATAGAAAGATAGAAGGAGAGAGTGAGTTAAGAGAAAGATAGAAAGATAGAAGGAGAGAGTGAGTTAAGGCAAAGGGAGAAAGATAGAGTGAGTTAAGAGAAAGATAGAAAGATAGAAGGAGAGAGTGAGTTAAGAGAAAGATAGAAAGATAGAAGGAGAGAGTGAGTTAAGAGAAAGATAGAAAGATAGAAGGAGAGAGTGAGTTAAGAGAAAGATAGAAAGATAGAAGGAGAGAGTGAGTTAAGAGAAAGATAGAAAGATAGAAGGAGAGAGTGAGTTAAGAGAAAGATAGAAAGATAGAAGGAGAGAGTGAGTTAAGAGAAAGATAGAAAGATAGAAGGAGAGAGTGAGTTAAGAGAAAGATATGGGGTGGGGGTAAAGAAAATAAGCTTGGTCCTCTCTGTAGGCCCAGTGAGGTGTTACTACTCTCTCTGACTCTCTCGCTGTGAATGATAATTAACCTGGTCAGGACGACAGCTGGGCCAATAAAGCGCCGCCGCACGTCCTGGGCTTTCCTCCTGGCAGCCGTCCTGCAGACTGGAGACACAGCCATCCCGTCCACAGGAACAAGCAGGAGTAGAGGACAGAGTCTGGTGTTGTTTATATACTATAGACACAGTCCCAGCCAATACTAAGTGTGTGTGTAATAACTGTGTAGTTACACATAAACAGCACATATAACAACAGTGTTACAGATGGATTACAGCAGTACAGCTTATGTAGCTACACAGGTGTATACATTTCTTTGCCTTGTGTAAATCCTGGTAAGGATTAAACTGTTGATGTTGTTGTTTGGAATAGATTGATTCATGTTTTTATTACTCACTAATGTCTAGTCTTGAATTAGTTACCTGGGGTGGGGTAGTTTGTTCTTCCGTGGTGAAGGTCCTCTAAAATCAGACATAGACTGTGTGCAATTTCAGTAATCTTGTTCTTTGGTGACTGTAAAACAAGCTCCGCCCCCACAGCGAGAAATGCAGCCCCTACAAGATAACATGTTTCAGAGCTGCTCACAATGACACGCTGCACGCCGAGTACTGAGCAACTCTGCTACCAACACTGTCCAACTATTTACTGTTTGTGTTTGAACACAAAGGAGTTTGACCTCTGCATTTAAACCATACCTGCAGAGAAAAACCCACATATACACACACTAGTGAACACACACTAAGGGGCAATGAAACACCTACATATACACACACACACACACACACTAGTGAACACACACACTAAAGGGCAGTGAAACACCTATATATATATATACACACACACTAGTGAACATACACACAAGGGGCCAGTGAAACTCACACACACACACACACACACTAGTGAACACACACACCGAGGGGGCAGTGAAACACATACATACAAACACACTAGTAAACACACACACTAGGGGGAGTGAAACACCCACATATACACACACTAGTAAACATACACACTAGGGGCAGTGAAACACCCACATATACACACACTAGTAAACATACACACTAGGGGCAGTGAAACACCCACATATACACACACTAGTGAACACACACTAGAGGGCAATGAAACACCAACATATACACACACACACACTAGTGAACACACACACTAAAGGGCAGTGAAACACCTATATACATACACACACACTAGTGAACATACACACAAGGGGCCAGTGAAACTCACACACACACACACACACACACAAGTGAACACACACACACTAAGGGGCAGTGAAACACCCATATACATACACTCACATTAGTGAACATACACACAAGGGGGCAGGGAAACTCACACACACACACACACACACACACACGCTAGTGAGCACACACACCCAGGGGGCAGTGAAACACATACATACACACACACTAGTAAACACACACACTAGGGGCAGTGAAACACCCACATATACACACACTAGTGAATATACACTCTAGGGGCAGTGAAATGCCCACATACACACACACACACACATTAGGGGGCAGTGAAATACCTACATATATACACACACTAGTAAACACACACACACACACACTAGGGGCAGTGAAACACCCACATATACACACACTAGTGAATATACACTCTAGGGGCAGTGAAATGCCCACATACACACACACACACACACACATTAGGGGGCAGTGAAATACCTACATATATACACACACTAGTAAACACACACACTAGGGGGCAGTGAAACACCCACACACACACATACTAATAAACATACACACAAGGGGGCAGTGAAAAACCAACATACACCCCCCTCCCCACCCCACATATATATATATATATATATATATATATATATATATATATATATATATATATATATATATATATATATATATATATATATATATATATATATATATACACACTAGTGAACACCCAACCACATATTAGGGGGCAGTGAGCACACTTGCTCAGAGTGGTGGGTAGCCCTATGGGTGGGTAGCTCCAGGGACCAGTTAGATGTCTTGCTCAAGGGCACTTCAGTCATGTCCAGTTGGTTCAGGGGATGGAACCGCCGACTTTCTGTTCACAAGACTGGTTCCCCAACCTGCGCCCCCCGTCCCCAACTATATTCAGGGGGCAGTTGTGAACTGTGACTGTGTGTGTTTAAAAAAGGGGCTGTAACCACGCAGGGTGTGCCGGGTGGGAATATATTAAGGTAGAATTTCTTAACTTGACCTTTAATGCAATATAACTGTTTCTCCCGTAGGCCTTGGCCATACTCAAACCTGGAGAGGGGCTATGACCTAGTCACAGGGGAGCAGGCACCGGAGAAGATCTTCAGGTGAGCAGCCCACATCTCCCTGTCCGAACGCATGAGCAGGTGTACGCTGAGATACGCTCCCCAGACACACGTCTCAGCCCGACAGACACCGTTTCAGACAGAGTGTCCTTCTGAATGCAGGTTTCTGAGCAGAACAAGGCCAGACGAAAGCCCCAGAGGCTATTGGAAGGGCGGGTTCTGGGACCACTCTGGCCTCGGGCCATGTTCTGGCCCAGGGCTTTTTCGGGAGCTTTCAGCGCGAGGCCTTTTTGATGGTGTGACTTCTTGATGGGTGCGTCCTCCATGACATTTCAGACGGAGGGTAAGGGCTGCTCCGGCGACAGGCTGGATTTAACAGCGCCTTTCTGCTTCACACGGAATTGATTTCTCTGGAAAGTCCCACCCTGAGAGTGTCTGGAGAGCTAAGTTTAGGATTCGGAGAAGTCGATGACCTCAAAAAGAATGAAATAAATAAGCTGTGGTCTATGGACTGAGCTGACCATTTCTTGGGTACACCCTCACCTACCCTGGAGGTCTCTTTCCATTGATGGAAGAGTCAGAGCAGTGCTGAGCACCAGTCTAATCCATCACTATTCAAACTGTAGATAAGTTATAGTCAATGTTATGCACTGCCTGGCCAACAATAAATTCATAAGCATTAATATTTGGCCAGACTGCCTTGTATTCACACCAGCAAACCACCACACCCTTTGGAAATAGGACTGTGGACCCCTACTGTAAAACCTAGAGAGTTCACTTATGTATGGTAGATGTTTGAATGTTGGAGATATACATATACAATAAGTCTGATATTGTATAGGTTACTATAGTTTGAAGGAAACTATGAAATAAGATATTGTTTATGATGATCTCTAGATGATTCATCCAGAGTTGCATTGATATTTGGTTGTATTGACGATGGGAGAGTCAAACCAATCCATAAAATGCCTTCTCTAGAACTTCCCAAAGACTTTTAATGGGCTTAAGCTCTCGTCCTCAGTCTCGTCCTCCCTGAACCACAAGCTCAGTCACAGTAATGTCATTCTGGAATATGACCGTGCCAGCAGGGAAGAACGATGAACCTGGTCACTCAGTCCATTGAGATTGTCAGCTGACTTGGTTTTATAGTCATATAGCGTCTGTGAGCCTTGACCTGACCAAACTAAAGCCCCAAAGATCATAACAATGCCTTTAGAGGCTTGTACAGTTGACACTATGCATGATGGGTGACGCACCCATCACTCTGGAGTAGGGTCAGTCTGGACCACATGACCTTTTCCCATCCTCCAGTCTTTTCGCTTATGTCCACTATTCGGTAAAAAGACCACATTGTTTCTATGAAGTTGAGTTTCAATTTCAAGTTTCTAGTTTATTTGTCATTTGCATGTCATGTCAGGACATACATGCATTGAAATGTTTGGGGTGAGGCTCAGATAATAACTCTACAGCAGGGCAGCATTATATATATAGTAGTAAAAACAATGCAAACATACAATAAATAGACAATAATAAAGTAAAAATAAGCTAGAATATAAACATTTAGTAAAAACTGAAATATATAAAGAATATAGAAATATATATATAAAGAAATATTGAGGTTTTTCACTCTCCGTCCAGGTGATAATAATGTGCTGGACAGTTCTGAACCCAGGTCCAGTTATTTCAGCCCCTCCTTGGTTGTTTTCTTTACTTGATGCAGGACAATAATTTGACTTACATTTGACTTAAACACAAGATACAACCTAATACATGGTTGTTTAAGGAATAAGAAGCTGTTTACTGCATCTGTTGGGGTAAAACAAAAGGTTACAGCTAAGATTGATCATAAAACTTGAAAGAAATTGAGTTGTACTGCAATGACTGTGTATAATGCCTCACAAATATAAAACTATTATGAATACGGGAACTATCATCAAAATTTCTTCTTTAACTTATATGTAAGTTAGCAAAATGAGATTTCATTCCAAGTAATCTTTGTCGCTTCAACTGGCCCATTGTGTTTGATTTTTTCAAGTTGCATATAACTATTACTACTTATAATCAATTATGGATGTTTATTACAGATGTTATAAGGCATTATGTATGCCTTATAATAACACACAAATGCATTTCTAAAGTATTATGAATACGGGGTTCATATAAACTTATGGTTAAACTTGTAAGCTAGCAAAATGAGATTTAATTCCAAGTGATCTTGGTCCACTTCAATTGGCCCATTGGTTTTAAACTAAAAAGATATGGTGGTATTAGATGGTGGTATTTTATGGTATTTCATTATTTGTACATTCTGTAATGTAATTTTTTGAAGATGCGTATAACTATAACCACTTATAATCAATAATGTAAGCTTATTACAGGTATTAAAAGACATTATGTATGCCAGATAATGCTTCACAAATATATTTCTAAAGTATTATGAATACAGGGTTCATAGAAACCATTACTGAAATTAGGTTAGCAAAATTAGATTTCATTCCCAGTAATCTTGGTCCACTTTAATTGGCCCATTGATCATAAAACTGAAAAGAAAGAGTTGTACTGCTTTGACTGTAGTATTTCAGTATTTTCTATATTCTGTAATGTAATTTTTTTAAGTTGCGTATAACTCTTACGCCCTATAAGCAATTATGTAAGCTGATTACAGATATTACAATAAATTATATCTGTCAAATAATGCTTCACAAATATATTTATTTATGTATTATAAATAAGGGGTTTATAGAAACTATTACCAATTTTTCTTAACTTATATGTAAGTTAGCAAAATGGGATTTAATTCCAAGTAATCTTGGGCCACTTCAATTGGACCATTGATCATAAAACTGAACAAAAATTGCATTGTTTTTGCTACAACTGCTCTATTTCATTATTTCTACATTCTATAGTTTAATTTTTTTAAGTTGGGTATAACTATAACTACTTATAATCAAGTATGGAAGTTTATTACAGACGTTATAATCATTATATATGCCCTATAATGCCTCACAAGTATAACATATATGCAAGTTAGCAAAATGAGATTTCATTCTAAGTAATCTTGGTTCACTTCAATTGGCCCATTGATCATAAAACTGAAAAGAACCTGAGTTGTATTGCTATTACTGTGGTTTGTCATTATTTGTACTTTCATGTTGCTACTTATAAACAATTATGGAAGCTTATAATATACCTTTTAATGCCTCACAAATGCAATTATAAGGTATTATGCATAAGGATTCATATATACTATGTGATGCACATACTACTGTATGTAAGTTAGCAAAATTAGATTTATTTCCAAGTAATCTTAGACCACTTCAACTGGCCCATTGATCATAAAACTAAAAATCATGAAAAATCATGAAAATGGCTCTTCGTTGCTAAAAGGCATCTGCTGCTAAAAACTGGAACCCACTCCAAAAAACATTAAAATTAGAGACATTTATTCCAATCGCGCAATTTAAGAAATGCAGCAGCAATATTTTTACAGATACTTGCAACTGTTTTGCTATTAATTAAATGTTTTACTTTTTATATGATTTATTTTTATTAGTATTATTATCTTTTTATCCATGTCAGTTTTTGTTATTGATGAACCCTTTTTCTTCAAGTAGCTTCTGATATTTTCCAGGCTGTTATTGTAAATAAGAATATGATCTTAATGACTTGCCTGGTTAAATTAAAGGTTAAATAAAAAAATAAAATAAAAGTAATCTAATTTTTTGCTAAGATTATATACAGTAATTGGCACTCCAATTGATCATAAACCTGAAAAGTAATTGATTTGTGCTGCTATTTCAGTACTTCATTATTTTGGAATGCTGTAATGTTATTTTTTTTACTTAAATAATGTACAGTACAGTGCAAAAGCCTGTTTAGACCACTTTAAACTAATTATATGGACACTAAATGGGTTTCTGCCTATAAAAGCACTGTCTAACTTTAGAATTAACATGATCACAGACTAGTCGTTGCACAGATCTATTGCCGTTTTGCACACTGGTGTATGTTTTTGCACAATATGCACCAAAACAGGCATCTAAGATGTGGTCAGTGATCAATGCCACTAGCTGTGATGCTGTAAATTATATAACCAGGTCCTCTTTCACTGTACTGAGTAAGCTTTTGGGTTGATAATTGGATTATACAGTATGAATGCAGCTTTATGTAAAGACTTAACTATTATGGACGCAGACGCGTTGCTTATTTAGCTCAATGCGTCTGTTCTGACTGATTGCACTGCAGAGGTTGGAGCGTGCCATAATCATTGCGTATAGTAATTATAATTTCTTGCCTTGCCAATTAACAGTCCATCACTGTTTAATTAGTGGATTTACAAAGCGCGAGAGGTACACGTTTCCCAGCGTTCAAAACACCAAGCCTATAGGACACTGTTTATTTTCTGGTGGGCTACAAAAGCACCAGCCATAACAGGCCACTTCAAATTTATACCACCCGCCTTCTGTCACCTTACTTACCCGGACTGTCATCACTCTCCGCCAGCTGACCACACAATCATTTAATGCAGCCGGTCCAGAGTTGATGGATGGTTTAGAGAAGGAGCCAATCGATGGGCCCTTCTAGTGTCAGCTGATCAGCCAGACCATAGCTGTGTTATTTATGAGTGGAACAGCGTATTGATCTGAAGGTGATTCACTGTGCACTTGTCTATATCATAGGTCAGTGACTGGGTTCTGTTAGTGGTGAAGCTTTATAGGAACTGATGCTGACAGCTGACGGACAAGGTGTTTTTAGGGGTCTGCAGTTGTTAGCAGCATTTTACTGTGCTCTGACTGTGTAATTACATGGTTATTAAATTGTTATAAAGTGACTATAAAGCTTCACCAATAAGAGGCTAAGTTTGCTTACTGGTGAAGTTGTATAAGATCTGTTGCTGACAGCTGATGGGCAGAGTGTTTTTTAGGGGTCTGCAGTTATCATGATTTTGCTGTTATGACAATGTAATTATATGGTGACTATGAGACTTCAACAATAAGAGACTGGGTTCTCTAACTGTTGAAGCTTATAGGACCCAATGCTGACAGCTGATGTATGGGGTGTACAGTTGTCATCATTTTGCTATGTTATGACTATAATTACACTGTTATAACATAGTTATGAAGTGACTATAAAGCTTCACCATTAAGAGACTGTTCTTTTTGTGGTGAAGCTTCATAGGAACCGATGCTGACAGCTGATGGACAAGGTGTTTTTAGAGCTCTGCAGTTATCATGATTTTGCTATGTTATAACAAGGTAGTTACGTGGTTACTACATAGATATGAAGTGATTATGAAGCTTCAATGCTTGGAGACTGGGTTCTCTACCTGCTGAAGCTTTATAGGAACCGATGCTGACAGCTGATGGACAAGGTGTTTTTAGAGCTCTGCAGTTATCATGATTTTGCTATGTTATAACAAGGTAATTACATGGTTACTACATAGATATGAAGTGATTATGAAGCTTCAATGCTAGGAGACTGGGTTCTCTACCTGCTGAGGCTTTATAGGAACTGATACTGACAACTGATGGACAATGTGTTTCTAGAGGTATGCAGTTGTTATCATGTTGCTATATTATGACTTTGTAATTACACTGTTATTACATAGTTACATAGTGACTGTACAGCTTCACCACTAGGAGACTGGGTTTTCTTAGTGGTGAAGCTTTATAGAAACCCAATATTGATAGATTATGGACAAAGTTAGCCGCATTTTGCTATGTTATGACTAGGTAATTACATTGTTAATAAATATTTATTACATAGTTACATAGTGACTATAAAGCTTCAACAGTAGGCGACTGGGTCCTCTTAGGGGTGAACCTTTATAGAAACTGATGCAGACAGCTGACGAACAAGGTGGTTTAAGGGGTCTGCAGTTAGCAGCAAGTTGCTTTGTTATGACATTGTAATTACACTGTTATTACATAGTTATAAAGTGACTGTAAAGCTTCACCATTAAGAGACTGGGTTCACTTAGTGTTGATGCTTTATAGGAACCAATGCTGACAGCAGATGGGCAAGGTCTTTTTAGAGGTGTTTTTTAAGATCAGCAGCTATCATGATTTTTTGCTATGTAATAACAATGTAATTACACTGTTATTACATAGTTGTATAGTTACTTAGGGACTATAAAGCTTCACCACTAAGAGGCTGGGTTCACTTAGTGGTGAAGCTTTATAAGCTCCGATGCTGATAGCTGGTGGACAAGCTGTTTCTAGAGGTCTACAGTTGTTATTAACATCTTTCTATGTTATGATAATGTAATTACACTGTTATTACATAGTGAAATCTTTCATGTTCTGTTTGTTTTATGCATCAGAAGTCCTGTAGTGTTGGCAGAACTTCATTAAATTATTCAAGTGCATCCGCTCATTGTGCATGAACAAACATTAATATAGATCAAATCTTATTTCATTCTGTTTACTTTGGACAACAGTTGCATTGAGGAGTAAAGATAATTAATTAGTGCCTGAATGATCAATGAATTAATGAGTTAATTCAAACGCTCTTGCGATAACAGGCCCCCTCCCACAAAGTCATATGCTAATTAGCAGCTTGTCATCAGTTCTCCAAAACTGAAAAAAAAGAAAAAGAAAAAGAGAAAATTCAGGGTGACATTCAAGAAAAGTCAGATTTGCAGGGACTGATTTGTGGAACTCTCAGTGAAGTATATCCACTTAATATTCCTTATTCGTTGGTAAGTAGATTAATTTCGGAGAGCTAATGATCCGTTCACTGGAGACAACATTAAGTGCTTTATCAAGAATGTCACAGAGCAGTTAGCGCACAACTTCCACCAAAGTAAACACAAAGTGAATAGCAGCCAGCCGGTTGATTGCCGTACGCCCCGTGGCTAGAGGCAGATTGCCTCAGAGGCGGGAGTTGTGAAGAGGGAGCCTTGATAGGACAACCAACCGCCTCGTTGATCTTTCACTCGGCCCGTCTGATGATTCATGTGATCGTAGATTCCCAGTTATATAAGGAGTTACACATAATAGCTCATATAAGAGCAATCTCATATAATGGCAACTCTGCAGAAAGTTCTTCAAGTCGTTCTGAGTACTTTTGAAGTTTTTCAGTAAAAGTACTTCTGTAAGTAGACGTTAAAGTCTGTGCTAACTTAAAATTTCATACAGTTGAACCTCAAGTAGTAGGTAAACAGAACAAGAATTTGTGTTTTATAAGTTCAAATAACTCAATTTTTGAAGTTAAAACTTTTCTTTTTTACCACGTGGTCTAGATATATAGATTCAAGTCTTTGTCAGTCTTTGTTAAAATGTTTACACCAATATATTAACTGGAAATGAGTATCAAAATCTAATAAAACCCAAGAACCAGAATAATCTATAATAGGAAATGAACTGTCATGACATCAAACATTATGGCACCTGGGTTACTGACTTCAAACAATGTATTTAAAGTGATATTATGCTGTTAAGTTCATGCATCTAGGGCATTTCTGATGAAACTAACTTGAACAGTCTTTGCAGGATCAACATTAAATAAATAGCTAGCTTGTTTTAAGCTTGTGTTATGAGTTGTACTATTGAGATTAAAAGCAAGAACTACTGGAATCAGTATTACGTTGCTGTCCAAAGAATCTAGGTATCTCCAAAATGCCAACTTTACAGAAAAGGTCAAAAACTTTCCTTTCAATGTAAGTCAATGGAACCAGAATTTTTTCCAAGCTTTTTTGGAGCTTTTCTATTGGTCCATTCATCCTGAAATTCTCAAACATTGTGAACAACATCTGTTGTGTTTAAATGATATATAAAAATAAAAATTAATAAAAATAGTTCATGAGGTTTACATGGGAAGGTACTGTAATTCGAAGGATTGATGAGATCTTAGATTTTACTCCAGTATGAATCTGTTATGTTCACTAAAGCTGGAGCTACTCTTTATGACTATTACACCTGATGTAAGCCCCAATTGTCTGTGCTGGGCGACTCTGGTTCCAGAGTTTTGGATCAGTAAGAGTGGACAGTTGAACAATAAGTTGAGTAGTGTGTGAAAGTTCATTCAAACATTTGATTTTAAGTTTGATTTTAGGCATAACCTATTAGTGTACACTGCTCAGCAACTAGATCTTAATGGACTGTTCGAACAGCCAATGAAAACCGAGAGTATAAGACAAAGTCAATGCAGCAAATGACAAAGAAAATTGCAAACATGCTAATGAGCTAATGAGTTAATGAGTCCAACACAATTAGGTTTATGTAAATTTATACACCTTAAGAGTACCACTTATCTCCTGGGCTTGGGGCAGATTTCCTTGGGAGGTTCTCACCATGAACCATCACGATCTGCTGAGCCATAAACTATATAACGGTCATCTGTATGAACGACTTTAGTGGGCAGGCATAGTATGTACGAAATATTTGGTCTAAACAAAGAAATGTATCTCCATTCTTTTCATTTAACCATCACATATGCCGTTTACATTGTATGAAAATTGTATGATGAATGGATTAATAGACGTCGTCCAAATTGGCTTGGAAATAATTCTGGCTCCATTGACTTACATTGAAAGTAAGGAAGTTTTTGGTCTCTCCTGTGAAGTAGCATGTTTTTCTTCAGACAGCAAAGATATGTTTACCTGCTTCTTGACTATGACAGTGCAAAATACCAACCAGTTTTTTTTTTAATGTTGCATTTAAAGAATTAATATTAAATAAATATTGTTTTGCTGTGTTTTAAGTACTCATTAAAATACATTTTAATTTATTTTCAATCGCTTTTTGTTTAACAATTGTAATGCTTGCCAGCATTGTAAATAAGGGTCTCCCTCAATGTACTCCAGAGTGAAAATATAGCTTGATTGATTGATTGACAGTACAAAGCAATGACAACTGGAATTTAGGACCACCTTTTGGAGGGAACATGCCCTTGTTAGCATTGCAATCCAGCATCAAGAGTTTACCAACTTCTTCCCAAACAAATTTTCTTGTTGCAATATCAAGTCTGGCACCAAAAGACTATAACGAGAGATTGAAAAACCTACAGAAACTTCATTTCAGAGCATATTTATTCTTCTATGCGTATGTAATTTCACCCAATTACAGTAGATCAGGTCCTACCTGGTGGCAACCTGCCCAGTTTTGATTATCCACCACGACTAAGCTCAGTGCAGTAGCGGTTTAGACTGTTAACTCAACGTTATGCAATGTCTCTAAACAAAGTTAGAGCTTCAGTTTCTCGTTAGTCTTATATCAGCAGCTTCGAACTCTAATGCAAACCCTACTCTCGACAGTGTTTATGCATTCGCAACAGATCTGGCTTCTCCCGGTCATTATGGATTTCGGCTAATAAGCAGCTGTCTTGTTAAATTTGGCAGTCTCGGCTCACTCCCTGATGGGCTGCTGTTGTTTCTGTTGATGCAGGTCGTCCTACAGCCTGGGCCAAGGCCTTTGGCTGCCAGTCAGCAAGAGCTTTGTAGTGCCGCCTGTTGAGCTGTCCATCAACCCCATCGCCAGCTGCAAGACAGACGTGCTAGTCACCGAGGACCCGGGGGAAGTCCGGTAAGTGTTTGAAAGCTGAGGAGCTGACTGAAACTTCACGGCTGGAGAAGATATTTTCAAGTTTTGCCGTCAAGATTTTTCTTTTATTTGCCTACAGTTCCAGTCCAAAGCTCATATGCTCAGATCTGATTGAATGTATACTCCAAATCAGTGGTTCCTGTTGGGTTTTGGAGTGTGCAGAGCAGGTGGTACTCATGGGCTCCAAGGAACTAGGGCTGGGAACCTGTGTACCAAAGCAGAATTTGTTCTGGCAACTGTAACCATGCACTGCTTCTCAGGTGAAGATTAGTAAGACAGTTCAGGCCTCATACACAAAGAATACAAAGGTTGATTTCACAGCCATCAAGAGGACAAACACTGGAGATAGTTGTTTCCTTTGGACAGCTATGATATGTGAACCTTCTTCAGTACCTGATGGAAAAGCGTTTTGGGTCAGTCAGAGTGGACTGTTGATGAGTCAGGCGTTCCAATCACCTTTCAGACCGGTCAAACATTTGACTCCAAGCATGAGCTTGCATTGCACACTGGTCAGCAACTAGATCTCAGTGGACTGCCAATGAAAACTGAGAGCAAAGGTTAGTGAGTCTTGCACAATTGGGTTTATGTTAACATCCTAAACCTACCACATTGATCACATCTTCACATCCACAAGCCTCACTTATATATCAAAGCCAACACGTTCTCATAGAGATACTTTTCTTTGACCAGTGATGATATATGGACCTTCTTCAGTATCTGTTGGAAAAGCATCTCAAGTGGATTCTCAGAAAGCTGATGTGTCATGCTATGGTGAAGGGGAACCCTAATAACGATGTTCTCTGTAGGTGTGTAAGATGCTTCTCTCTCTCCCACATCACTCAGCATGATGCTAGCCAAAGTAGGCATTTGTTAATGTAACAGAATTTGCGGTTGGTGTTCTCCTCCAAATGTCTTGAGCTGTCCAGTGACGTTGCTATGGCAGCAGTTTGGAAAGCAGTTTAGATAGTGGTTAGTACGGTGGTGTAGTGGTTAGTATGGTGGTGTAGTGGTTATTATGGTGGTGTAGTGGTTAGTACGGTGATGTAGTGGTTAGTACGGTGGTGTAGTGGTTAGTACGGTGGTGTAGTGGTTAGTACGGTGGTGTAGTGGTTAGTATGGTGGTATAGTGGTTAGTATGGTGGTGTAGTGGTTAGTACAGTGGTGTAGTGGTTAGTATGGTGGTTTAGTGGTCAGCACTGTCTCCTCACAGTAAGATGGTCTGTGTTGATCCTCACTCTAAACTGCTGTTTAAGGGCAGGTCAAGTAGTGCGCGGTCAAACATTTATCTCCAAGCATAATCTATTAGTGTCCACTGGTCAGCAACTAGACCTCAATGGATTGTTTGAACAGCCAATGAAAACTGTGAGCATAAGCTAATTAGTCTCGCACAATTGGGTTTAAGTACATCTATACATTTTAAAATTACTACATTGATCACATCTGCATGTGCACAAGACTCACTTATGTAACCTCTGAAACAGTTTGTTTAATTAGGCCTTCAAAAAAAACTGGACAAAGTATAATTTGTGTTTGCTGAGTTTGGTCTGGTACGCTCCCCAGAGTTTCCGTCTGCCAAGAAAACCAGCAGAAACCAGTCGGATAGTGTGAGATGGCCAGTCTTTTTATAATCTGTTAGGGCTTTTAAAGGCGTGTAGTGTATTCAGGGCTTAAGCAGTAATTCTGGAGCAAATGATCATCCATAATTTGCCAAACTCTGCGCTGCCTCAGCGATAGCAGTCCTGCTCAAACCAACATCTAAGTAGTGTAATGACAAAACCGGGTAATAGAATGAGACCTGAGGACGAGGCTAACTGCTCAAATTGAGTTGATTTGATTCAATTCCTTAATCCTCCAAGTCCTTAATCCTGAAGTTCATGACTAGACAGGTGAATTACAAAGAGAAGGAAAATTAAATATCTCTCTTAAGGTGTTGTCTGTTTCTATGGAGGCACTTGTGGGCTGAAGGTTGCTGGTTCGATACCTTGGTCCAACAGAACGTGACTGAAATGTCCTTTGTCTTGTTTCCCGGGTACTGTGGATAGCCACTTCGGGCAAGTGTGTATGTGAGCGTTTCATTGCACGGATGGGTTCAAAATCTGGTGGTGATATTTGGTCAATGGTATGAACCCACTACTATATGTCATATAGACTGTATGTCATAGTAGGTTATTGTTTGGAAGTGCAGCCCCTGTTGAGTAAAACTAATGTAAATGTTTGTGCATTGATGATGCTTATTTAGGATAACTGGGGGGAGTCGGCACAGTGGTGTAGTGGTTAGTACGGTGGTGTAGTGGTTAGTACGGTGGTGTAGTGTTAGTATGGTGGTGTAGTGGTTAGTACGGTGGTGTAGTGGTTAGTATGAAAGTGTAGTGGTTAGTATGGTGGTGTAGTGGTTAATATGAAAGTGTAGTGGTTAGTATGAAAGTGTAGTGGTTAGTATGGTGGTGTAATGGTTAGTATGGTGGTGTAGTGGTTAGTAAGGTGGTGAAGTGTTAATATGGTGCTGTAGTGGTTAGTACGGTGGTGTAGTGGTTAGTATGGTGGTGTAGTGTTAGTATGGTGGTGTAGTGGTTAGTATGAAAGTGTAGTGGTTAGTATGGTGGTGTAGTGGTTAGTACGATGGTGTAGTGTTAGTATGGTGGTGTAGTGGTTAGTACGGTGGTGTAGTCGTTAGTACGGTGGTGTAGTGGTTAGTACGGTGGTGTAGTGGTTAGTATGGTGGTGTAGTGGTTAGTAAGGTGGTGTAGTGTTAGTATGGTGGTGTAGTTGTTAGTATGGTGGTGTAGTGGTTAGTACGGTGGTGTAGTGTTAGTATGGTGGTGTAGTGGTTAGTGTGATGGTGTAGTCATTAGTACGGTGGTGTAGTGGTTAGTATGGTGGTGTAGTGGTTAGTATGGTGTTGTAGTGGTTAGTAAGGTGGTGTAGTGTTAGTATGGTGGTGTAGTTGTTAGTATGGGGGGTAGTGGTTAGTACGATGGTGTAGTGGTTAGTATGGTGGTGTAGTGGTTAGTATGGTGGTGTAGTGGTTAGTATGGTGGTGTATTGGTTAGTGTGGTGGTGTAGTGGTTAGTATGGTGGTGTAGTGGTTAGTATGGTGGTGTAGTGGTTAGTACGGTGGTGTAGTGGTTAGTATGGTGGTGTATTGGTTAGTATGGTGGTGTAGTGGTTAGTATGGTGGTGTAGTGGTTAGTATGGTGGTGTATTGGTTAGTGTGGTGGTGTAGTGGTTAGTACGGTGGTGTAGTGCTTAGTATTGTGGTGTAGTGGTTAGTATGGTGGTGCAGTGGTCAGTATGGTGGTGTAGTGGTCAGTATGGTTGTGTAGTGGTCAGTATGGTGGTGTAGTGGTTAGTACGGTGGTGTAGTGGTTAGTATGGTGGTGTAGTTGTTAGTATGGGGGGGTAGTGGTTAGTATGGTGGTGTAGTGGTTAGTATGGTGGTGTAGTGGTTAGTATGGTGGTGTATTGGTTAGTGTGGTGGTGTAGTGGTTAGTACGGTGGTGTAGTGGTTAGTATGGTGGTGTAGTGGTTAGTACGGTGGTGTAGTGGTTAGTACGGTGGTGTAGTGGTTAGTATGGTTGTGTAGTGGTCAGTATGGTGGTGTATTGGTTAGTATGGTGGTGTAGTGGTTAGTATGGTGGTGTAGTGGTTAGTACAGTGGTGTAGTGGTTAGTATTGTGGTGTAGTGGTTAGTATGGTGGTGAAGTGGTCAGTATGGTGGTGTAGTGGTCAGTATGGTGGTGTAGTGGTTAGTATGGTGGTGTAGTGGTCAGTATGGTGGTGTAGTGGTTAGTATGGTGGTGTAGTGGTTAGTATGGTGGTGTAGTGGTTAGTAAGGTGGTGAAGTGTTAATATGGTGCTGTAGTGGTTACTACGGTGGTGTAGTGGTTAGTATGGTGGTGTAGTGTTAGTATGGTGGTGTAGTGGTTAGTATGAAAGTGTAGTGGTTAGTATGGTGGTGTAGTGGTTAGTACGATGGTGTAGTGTTAGTATGGTGGTGTAGTGGTTAGTACGGTGGTGTAGTCGTTAGTACGGTGTTGTAGTGGTTAGTACGGTGGTGTAGTGGTTAGTACGGTGGTGTAGTGGTTAGTATGAAAGTATAGTGGTTAGTATGGTGGTGTAGTGGTTAATATGAAAGTGTAGTGGTTAGTATGAAAGTGTAGTGGTTAGTATGGTGGTGTAATGGTTAGTATGGTGGTGTAGTGGTTAGTAAGGTGGTGAAGTGTTAATATGGTGCTGTAGTGGTTAGTACGGTGGTGTAGTGGTTAGTATGGTGGTGTAGTGTTAGTATGGTGGTGTAGTGGTTAGTATGAAAGTGTAGTGGTTAGTATGGTGGTGTAGTGGTTAGTACGATGGTGTAGTGTTAGTATGGTGGTGTAGTGGTTAGTACGGTGGTGTAGTCGTTAGTACGGTGGTGTAGTGGTTAGTACGGTGGTGTAGTGGTTAGTATGGTGGTGTAGTGGTTAGTAAGGTGGTGTAGTGTTAGTATGGTGGTGTAGTTGTTAGTATGGTGGTGTAGTGGTTAGTACGGTGGTGTAGTGTTAGTATGGTGGTGTAGTGGTTAGTGTGATGGTGTAGTCATTAGTACGGTGGTGTAGTGGTTAGTATGGTGGTGTAGTGGTTAGTATGGTGTTGTAGTGGTTAGTAAGGTGGTGTAGTGTTAGTATGGTGGTGTAGTTGTTAGTATGGGGGGTAGTGGTTAGTACGATGGTGTAGTGGTTAGTATGGTGGTGTAGTGGTTAGTATGGTGGTGTAGTGGTTAGTATGGTGGTGTATTGGTTAGTGTGGTGGTGTAGTGGTTAGTATGGTGGTGTAGTGGTTAGTATGGTGGTGTAGTGGTTAGTACGGTGGTGTAGTGGTTAGTATGGTGGTGTATTGGTTAGTATGGTGGTGTAGTGGTTAGTATGGTGGTGTAGTGGTTAGTATGGTGGTGTATTGGTTAGTGTGGTGGTGTAGTGGTTAGTACGGTGGTGTAGTGCTTAGTATTGTGGTGTAGTGGTTAGTATGGTGGTGCAGTGGTCAGTATGGTGGTGTAGTGGTCAGTATGGTTGTGTAGTGGTCAGTATGGTGGTGTAGTGGTTAGTACGGTGGTGTAGTGGTTAGTATGGTGGTGTAGTTGTTAGTATGGGGGGGTAGTGGTTAGTATGGTGGTGTAGTGGTTAGTATGGTGGTGTAGTGGTTAGTATGGTGGTGTATTGGTTAGTGTGGTGGTGTAGTGGTTAGTACGGTGGTGTAGTGGTTAGTATGGTGGTGTAGTGGTTAGTACGGTGGTGTAGTGGTTAGTACGGTGGTGTAGTGGTTAGTATGGTTGTGTAGTGGTCAGTATGGTGGTGTATTGGTTAGTATGGTGGTGTAGTGGTTAGTATGGTGGTGTAGTGGTTAGTACAGTGGTGTAGTGGTTAGTATTGTGGTGTAGTGGTTAGTATGGTGGTGAAGTGGTCAGTATGGTGGTGTAGTGGTCAGTATGGTGGTGTAGTGGTTAGTATGGTGGTGTAGTGGTCAGTATGGTGGTGTAGTGGTTAGTATGGTGGTGTAGTGGTTAGTATGGTGGTGTAGTGGTTAGTAAGGTGGTGAAGTGTTAATATGGTGCTGTAGTGGTTACTACGGTGGTGTAGTGGTTAGTATGGTGGTGTAGTGTTAGTATGGTGGTGTAGTGGTTAGTATGAAAGTGTAGTGGTTAGTATGGTGGTGTAGTGGTTAGTACGATGGTGTAGTGTTAGTATGGTGGTGTAGTGGTTAGTACGGTGGTGTAGTCGTTAGTACGGTGTTGTAGTGGTTAGTACGGTGGTGTAGTGGTTAGTATGGTGGTGTAGTGGTTAGTAAGGTGGTGTAGTGTTAGTATGGTGGTGTAGTTGTTAGTATGGTGGTGTAGTGGTTAGTACGGTGGTGTAGTGTTAGTATGGTGGTGTAGTGGTTAGTGTGATGGTGTAGTCATTAGTACGGTGGTGTAGTGGTTAGTATGGTGGTGTAGTGGTTAGTATGGTGTTGTAGTGGTTAGTAAGGTGGTGTAGTGTTAGTATGGTGGTGTAGTTGTTAGTATGGGGGGGTAGTGGTTAGTACGATGGTGTAGTGGTTAGTATGGTGGTGTAGTGGTTAGTATGGTGGTGTAGTGGTTAGTATGGTGGTGTATTGGTTAGTGTGGTGGTGTAGTGGTTAGTATGGTGGTGTAGTGGTTAGTATGGTGGTGTAGTGGTTAGTACGGTGGTGTAGTGGTTAGTATGGTGGTGTATTGGTTAGTATGGTGGTGTAGTGGTTAGTATGGTGGTGTAGTGGTTAGTATGGTGGTGTATTGGTTAGTGTGGTGGTGTAGTGGTTAGTACGGTGGTGTAGTGCTTAGTATTGTGGTGTAGTGGTTAGTATGGTAGTGTAGTGGTTAGTACGGTGGTGTAGTGCTTAGTATTGTGGTGTAGTGGTTAGTATGGTAGTGTAGTGGTTAGTACGCTGGTGTAGTGGTTAGTATAGTGGTGTAGTGGTTAGTATGGTGGTGTAGTGGTTAGTATGGTGGTGTAGTGGTCAGTATGGTGGTGTAGTGGTTAGTATAGTGGTGTAGTGGTTAGTACGGTGGTGTAGTGGTTAGTACGGTGGTGTAGTGGTTAGTACGGTGTTGTAGTGGTTAGTAAGGTGGTGTAGTGTTAGTATGGTGGTGTAGTTGTTAGTATGGGGGGGTAGTGGTTAGTATGGTGGTGTAGTGGTTAGTATGGTGGTGTAGTGGTTAGTATGGTGGTGTATTGGTTAGTGTGGTGGTGTAGTGGTTAGTACGGTGGTGTAGTGGTTAGTATGGTGGTGTAGTGGTTAGTACGGTGGTGTAGTGGTTAGTACGGTGGTGTAGTGGTTAGTATGGTTGTGTAGTGGTCAGTATGGTGGTGTAGTGGTTAGTATGGTGGTGTAGTGGTTAGTATGGTGGTGTAGTGGTTAGTATGGTGGTGTAGTGGTTAGTAAGGTGGTGAAGTGTTAGTATGGTGGTGTAGTTGTTAGTATGGTGGTGTAGTGGTTAGTACGGTGGTGTAGTGTTAGTATGGTGGTGTAGTGGTTAGTGTGATGGTGTAGTCATTAGTACGGTGGTGTAGTGGTTAGTATGGTGGTGTAGTGGTTAGTATGGTGTTGTAGTGGTTAGTAAGGTGGTGTAGTGTTAGTATGGTGGTGTAGTTGTTAGTATGGGGGGGTAGTGGTTAGTACGATGGTGTAGTGGTTAGTATGGTGGTGTAGTGGTTAGTATGGTGGTGTATTGGTTAGTGTGGTGGTGTAGTGGTTAGTATGGTGGTGTAGTGGTTAGTATGGTGGTGTAGTGGTTAGTACGGTGGTGTAGTGGTTAGTATGATGGTGTATTGGTTAGTATGGTGGTGTAGTGGTTAGTAAGGTGGTGTAGTGGTTAGTAAGGTGGTGTAGTGTTAGTATGGTGGTGTAGTTGTTAGTATGGTGGTGTAGTGGTTAGTACGGTGGTGTAGTGTTAGTATGGTGGTGTAGTGGTTAGTGTGATGGTGTAGTCATTAGTACGGTGGTGTAGTGGTTAGTATGGTGGTGTAGTGGTTAGTATGGTGTTGTAGTGGTTAGTAAGGTGGTGTAGTGTTAGTATGGTGGTGTAGTTGTTAGTATGGGGGGGTAGTGGTTAGTACGATGGTGTAGTGGTTAGTATGGTGGTGTAGTGGTTAGTATGGTGGTGTATTGGTTAGTGTGGTGGTGTAGTGGTTAGTATGGTGGTGTAGTGGTTAGTATGGTGGTGTAGTGGTTAGTACGGTGGTGTAGTGGTTAGTATGGTGGTGTATTGGTTAGTATGGTGGTGTAGTGGTTAGTATGGTGGTGTAGTGGTTAGTATGGTGGTGTATTGGTTAGTGTGGTGGTGTAGTGGTTAGTACGGTGGTGTAGTGCTTAGTATTGTGGTGTAGTGGTTAGTATGGTAGTGTAGTGGTTAGTACGGTGGTGTAGTGCTTAGTATTGTGGTGTAGTGGTTAGTATGGTAGTGTAGTGGTTAGTACGCTGGTGTAGTGGTTAGTATAGTGGTGTAGTGGTTAGTATGGTGGTGTAGTGGTTAGTATGGTGGTGTAGTGGTCAGTATGGTGGTGTAGTGGTTAGTATAGTGGTGTAGTGGTTAGTACGGTGGTGTAGTGGTTAGTACGGTGGTGTAGTGGTTAGTACGGTGTTGTAGTGGTTAGTAAGGTGGTGTAGTGTTAGTATGGTGGTGTAGTTGTTAGTATGGGGGGGTAGTGGTTAGTATGGTGGTGTAGTGGTTAGTATGGTGGTGTAGTGGTTAGTATGGTGGTGTATTGGTTAGTGTGGTGGTGTAGTGGTTAGTACGGTGGTGTAGTGGTTAGTATGGTGGTGTAGTGGTTAGTACGGTGTTGTAGTGGTTAGTACGGTGGTGTAGTGGTTAGTATGGTTGTGTAGTGGTCAGTATGGTGGTGTAGTGGTTAGTATGGTGGTGTAGTGGTTAGTATGGTGGTGTAGTGGTTAGTACGGTGGTGTAGTGGTTAGTATTGTGGTGTAGTGGTTAGTATGGTGGTGTAGTGGTCAGTATGGTGGTGTAGTGGTCAGTATGGTGGTGTAGTGGTTAGTATGGTGGTGTAGTGGTCAGTATGGTGGTGTAGTGGTTAGTATGGTGGTGTAGTGGTTAGTATGGTGCTGTAGTGGTTAGTATGGTGCTGTAGTGGTTAGCATAGTGATGTAGTGGTTAGTATGGTGGTGTAGTGGTTAGTATGGTGGTGTAGTGGTTAGTATGGTGGTGTAGTGGTTAGTATGGTGGTGTAGTGGTTAGTACGGTGGTGTAGTGGTTAGTATGGTGGTGTAGTGGTTAGTATGGTGGTGTAGTGGTTAGTATGGTGGTGTAGTGGTTAGTATGGTGCTGTAGTGGTTAGCATAGTGATGTAGTGGTTAGTATGGTGGTGTAGTGGTTAGTATGGTGGTGTAGTGGTTAGTATGGTGGTGTAGTGGTTAGTATGGTGGTGTAGTGGTTAGTATGGTGGTGTAGTGGTTAGTATGGTGCTGTAGTGGTTAGCATAGTGATGTAGTGGTTAGTATGGTGGTGTAGTGGTTAGTATGGTGGTGTAGTGGTTAGTACGGTGGTGTAGTGGTTAGTACGGTGGTGTAGTGGTTAGTATGGTGGTGTATTGGTTAGTATGGTGGTGTAGTGGTTAGTAAGGTGCTGTAGTGGGTAGTATCTGTGTGGTTCTGTGTGGAGTGTGTATGTTCTCTTCGTGCTTGAGTGGGTTTCCTCCGGTTACTCTTGTTTCCTCCCACAGTCCAAACTCATGCATGTTAGGTTGATTGGTCCATTGAATGGATAGATGGATGGGGGGGACAATTTTGACACTCAATTTAGGAGCCAATCCCTGCATCATCGGACGAAGGCGGGGTACACCATAGACAGTTTGGCACTCCATTGCATGGTCAACACACACTCCACATAGGTCAGCCTAGACCGGGAATCCAACCCGGATCATCTTGCTGTGAGACCACAATGACTACACCACCATGCAGCCATTATATATATATATATATATATATATGTATATATATATATATATATATATATATATATATATATATATATATATATATATATATATATATATATATATATACATATAAACAAACATTATCTATTGAAGAGCTCAGAGTGGATTTCTCTCCTGGTGAGAAGTTTAGTTCGTTGCGTCTCTACCTACGCACTTCCTGAAGGCAAAACCCTCTCAATGTCACTGCCTCCCACCTCTCCAGTTCTGATGCTAAGTGATAGGCTCCAAACCTTCCGCTGACACGTACAGCCTGCGGGGTAGCAGCTGTTTATTTAGCTTTTCCACGTCTTTGTAAACTGTTTCACTGCGTCTAACATGCATTCCTCTGCTCGTACAATCTCAGCATCAGCACGGGTAAAGTTCGATCAAGCTGCCAGCACTTCTCCCACCACTTCTTCCGAGACTTTCTGGAGATATTAAATCACACCCTGCGCATAGTAAAAGGCATGTTGGCCCGATGATTTGCTGGTTTATTTTAAACGTCCATTTATCGGGCCGTAAATTTGGGCTTAAAAGCCTGTCGGCCGAGGAATTATATACTAAGGAGATTCTAGTCCATTATGGGGGGAATTTAAACAGCTGTAGGACACGTCCAAGTGTTATACAGCCCCCATGCCAGAAGTAATGCACTGCGTAAAGGTGAGCTTGGTGATTTATGGGTCGAACAGTTCTTGTAGAGTGGGGCGGTATGCTTTATCCTATCTTAGTATCTCTGTTTTTGACATTGTTTAAATGTTTGAATGTACACTATCTTGCCAAAGTATTCACTCGTCTGTCTTCCCTCGCGTATGAACTTGAGTGACGTCCCATTCCTAATTCATATGATGTTGGCCCAACTTTTGCAGCTATAACAGCTTCAGCTCTTCTGGGAAGGCTCTCCACACGGTTTAGGAGTGTGTTTATGGGAATGTTTGACCAACAGTTCTTCTAGAAGACCATTGGTGAGGTCAGACACTGATGTTGGACGAGAAGGTCTACATCACAGTCTCTACTCTAATTCATCCCAAAGGTGTTCTATCAGGTTGAGGTCAGGACTCTGTGCAGGGCAGTCAAGTTGTTCCACACCAAACTCGCTCCTCCATGTCTTTATGGAGCTGCTTTGTTCACTAGTGTGCAGTCCCCAAACTGTCCCCACAAAGTTGGGAGCATGAGATTGTCCAGAATCTTATGGTCTGCTGAAACATTAAGAGTTCCTTTCACTGGAACTAAGGAGCCCACCTCCTGAAAAACTACCACACAGCATAATCCCCCCTCCTCCAAACTTTAATCTCGGCACAATGTGGTCAGACAAGTAGCGTTCTCCTGGCAACTGCTAAATCCAGACTCGTCCATCAGATTGCCAGACAGAAAAGAGTGATTGGTCACTCTAGAGAACACGTCTCCACTGTTCTAGAGTCCAGTGGCGGCGTGCTTTACACCACTGCATCTGACGCTCTGCATTGTTCTTGGTGATGTAAGGCTTAGATGCAGCTGCTCGGCCATGGAGACCCATTCAATGAAGCTCTCTACGCTCTGTTCTTGAGCTGATCTGAAGACCACATGAAGTTTGGAGGTCTGTAGTGATTGACTCCGTAGAAAGTTGGTGACCTCTGTGCACTATCCTCCTCAGCATCCACTGACCTGCTCTGTCATTGTATGTGTTCTACCACTTGGTGGTTAAGTTGCTGTCGTTCTCAATCACTTCCACTTTGTTAGAACACCACTGAAAGTCCACTGAGGAATATTTAGTAGTGAGGAAACTTCACCACTGGACTTGTTGCACAGGTGGTGTCCTATCACGGTTTACAATAAACAATGATAAACAAATAAACACTTTCTTTTGTGTAGTAAAAGTATCTTCATGTTTGCATTAGTTCAATTCTTTGGTCTTAAAGTTTCAGGGCATATTATCATCATTTCTAAAAGTCTCTAGAACTTCATTGGACCATTTTTCTTCCAAATTGTATACCCTCAGTTGGTACTTCTAGAGTTTTGCTATTCGAGAGTGCTGTTAAATGAAAATCCCCCCCAACTTGATTGAGACCTGATGACTGTGAAGACAACAGCATATGGTATAGATCATTATCATACTCATCAAACCACCCGTTCCCTGTGGACGACAGCAACATCATCCTGGAAGGGATCATCTATCAGGATACATATGTTTCAAGGTAGGATAAAGCTGATGAGTCAGTGCTCCCACCACCAACATTCCAGTGGTAGGGGTCAAGCATTTACGACTCCACTGACCATACAGGAGCTACACTTACAGACTTTAGTTCATCTGATTCTCTGTATACTTTATTACTCTGTTCTTCAATGATCACGACCCTCACAGGACCACCACAGAGCAGATATTATTTGGGCAGTCAGTCATTCTAAGCACTGCAGTGACACTGACTGGTGGTTTGTTAGTGTGTGTTGTGCTGGTGTGAGTAGATCAGACACAGCAGTGCTGCTTTGCTGGAGTGTTTAAACACTGTGTCCACTCACTGTCCACTCTATTAGACACTCCTACTACTTGCTGGTCCACCTTGTAGATGTAAAGTCAGAGACAGTAGCTCATCTGCTGCTGCACAGTTTGTGTTCCTCCAGTCCTTCATCATCAGTGCTCACAGGACGCCGCCCACAGGACACTGCTGTCTGGATAGTTTTGGTTGGTGGACGATTCTCAGTCCAGCAGTGACACTGAGGTGCTGAGAATGACCCACTTCCCTAATAGTATCTGCTCTGTGGTGGTCCTGTGGGGGTCCTGATCATTAAAGAACAGGGTAATGAAGTATATAGAGAATCAGATGAACTACAGTCTGTAAGTGTAGCTCCTGTATGGTCAGTGGAGCTAATATAATTGGCAATGTGTGTAGATATAAGGAGGTGGTTTGAATGTTATATGTCATGGGTGTCCACTAGACATGGTGACTAATGACTCATTTGACCACATCTCCATGGACCCTCTTTACTGACGCCTGCCATAGATCGAAAAGCAGAGGTCACTTTAGTTACTCCTCCTATCGAGCACTAGCCAGTTAAGACTTTCTGATTGATGCTCTCGCTATCAGTGTCCTCGTTCAAAGTCACTCAGATCTGTTCCTCTAGCCGCCTTGATCCAATACCAAGGTCAACATTGCCGCCTCAACAATTTCCAACAGGATTCCCAACACGGCAGTTATGCAGTTCTCCAAGCTAAGCATCTGCTCCTACGTCTCCACACATTCATTCAGGCTTTGGCTTTAATTTGCTCAGTGACAGCTCTAAAGTAAACAAGTAAACAAACAAATAAATAAATGCACTCTCCCAAGGCTGAAGATGAAACGGTTTCCGATACTGGAACAGAGAGTTTGTGTCCTTATTTCAGAGCGACGGAATGTAGAAATAAAGGCCCCTGATTGCGTCGACCAAGTTCGTTTAGGTTCTTGTTATTATCAGCGACGATGTGAGTGATTGGATATTGTTGTTGGAGAGTGCCGCCACTTTGTATTTTCCTGCCGTCGTCTCTCCAGCCAAGCGGAACGTGGTCCTCTCTGAGTGTTGAGACCCCCGCGAAGCCGCACGGGAGAGCAAACATGGCTAATCCTCTCGCGCTAGCTGGCTTACGCAGCTGTCAGCTGTGTGGTGGGACATCTGGGCCTTTGGCAAATCGAGGCCCGCTGAAGGACAAGGAGCAAAGAAGGACGCTAGATAACTGTGATATAAGACAGACAGACAGACAGACAGACAGACAGACAGACAGATAGACAGACAGACAGACAGACAGACAGACAGACAGACAGACAGATAGAACTCATTGGTCCATTAACTATTTCTAGAAATAGACAGACAGACAGATGGACGGATGGACAGAAAGATAGACAGATACATAGACAGACAGACAAACTGATAGATAGATAGATAGATAGATAGATAGATAGATAGATAGATAGATAGATAGATAGAACTCATTGGTCCATGAACCATTTCTAGAAATAGACAGACAGACAGATGGACGGACAGACAGACAGATAGACGGACGGACAGAAAGATGGACAGACACATAGATAGATAGATAGATAGATAGATAGATAGATAGATAGATAGATAGATGGACGGACAGACAGATGGACAGACAGATGGACAGACACATAGATAGATAGATATGATACATATTTTCACATCTTAAACTGAAAAATTAGCATACATTTTTTTGCCATATAGTAATAATACTGCTGTTAACTGCTTAACATGATAAAATAAACAGTGATATAAAAAGTTGGATAGAGGAATATTCATAGTTTGTTGGTTAATTTGGAAATTTAGCAAAAAAGATCATGAAATTTTGTGGTTTATTATAATTTTTAGCTCACTGTTATGTCCTCAGGGCTTCAGGACAGCTCACTCTGTACTCACGGCATCTACCATCAGCTGTGATTTCACTATAACATCTGTAACCTGCACGGTTCAAAGCATCTAAACCAAAGACAACACTGAAACATGCCGATCCCAACCGACTAAAGCCACTTCATAAACCTCCTCCAATCAATGGCTCTCCAAGCTTCTCCAGCTGTGCTCAAAGCCCATTGCTCTGTCGATATGAAGCCGCCAATAAGTTGCGGGGGAGCGTGACAGCCGTGCCCCTGTGATAAATCATCCACTCGACCCACGCGAGGCCGGCCGAACGCACCCCCCTCGGGACGCCACGTCAAAGAAATCCATACAGCAGATCATTCAATCATCAGTTTTTAATACCGAACCGCTCCACATCAGGTTTCTCCCATAGGCCGAGAGAGCGGCCGCGAGTTCTGACGAACTGGCTAGAGCCGTGCGGCTTCAGTCTCACTTGTCACGCGTGTTAGATGTCTCAATTAAAGGCTGCAGGGCTTCGGCGATGCCGGCGCCGTAGCCAGAATGTGTGATGAGGCTGAGCCTGTTTGCGAAAGTGAGGCCGCCGCCGCATTCATCAACTTCAGAGCAACCCGGACCAATTATAAGTTTGGTAATCATGCTCAGGCACAATGTTCCCTTCCAACAGAGGTGATTTATCTCCCCCCAAAGCAGGGAAGGGAGGAGGGTTGTGGGGGGGTGGCGGAGAAGGGAGATTAATAACGGCAGATTAATGTCACCGGCTGCATGCAACTTAATCCTGCATGGCTGCTTTGTGCCAATGCAGGACTTTCCATCGGCGCTAATTACTGCGAGACGGGAGCCGGCCGCTACAGATTAGCACAATTAGACCGCCGCCCGATAAGCCGGCCAGTTATTTATTTCATTATTTCTTTCTTTATTTATTTCGTTTTCGCCGCTCGCAGGTGATGCCGCCTCGTTCCCGATTCACAATTTGGCTCTGATAAGTGTCTGTCGGTAG
Organism: Megaleporinus macrocephalus; assembly: GCA_021613375.1. Lineage (NCBI taxonomy): Eukaryota > Metazoa > Chordata > Actinopteri > Characiformes > Anostomidae > Megaleporinus > Megaleporinus macrocephalus. The sequence continues at coordinate 33,477,445 of CM038726.1, read as the reverse complement.
GATAATGGATTCCAAAGGCCATTAGTCTCTGCCACCGCCTACACGCTCAAGGGTAAAGATGGTGCATGAATAACATCAGCCCAACCTTGGACACATTGATCTTTGTTAGTGTACTTTTTTTTTTTATTGCGCCGCCGAATAATAATCTCGGTGACCATCCCTGGCGCTGGACAAATTAGGGGCTTTGCAAGCGAAGACAGGGCTCGGGATAAGGATGCAGGCAATTAAACATCTCCTCTCCGGCAGAGGCGTCAATGGGAAGCTCATTGGGAGGGAGCGCTAGGTTTGCATGAGGCCGAGGAGAAAGAATCTGCTCTGCAGTTTTCTAAGTAACGGTGGAGTAAACAACTTTCCCTAACAGCAGCTGTTTTCCTGTGTACTGTCCAGGTTATGCTTGTTTTCATCTTTTTTTTTTTCCAGCCCCCCAGCCTCATCCTCTTTTTTTAGTAAAGCCATCTGTGAATGCGAATAGTTTGCACGCTCCTATTCGTTTCCTCCCTCGCCGCTCCTCCATCCTCCCTGCTATTTTCTCTCCGAGCTCGGGAGTCATTTGTCAGGGCTTTTGTGGCGCCTGGCTAGCTGGGCCCAAACCCAAAAAGCTGTGTGCTGCCGAAGCAGGTGCCCACGGAATGAGGGAGCGCCAGAGGGGAAGAGAAAGCGAAGACGAATATATAGCATTGTGAAGGGTTTGCAGGAGTCAGGGCGCTGTGGAGTGCCACAGGGGTACGTACCGGGGTCCCTGTGAAATGGGTTTCGCCAGCATTCGACATGACAAGCGTGGGAGTGGGCATGTGACTAATGCTGTTTTATTCAGTATGAGACAAAAGGGACCTCAAATGGCCGAGACCCTTTACGGGGGGGGGGGTCTGCTTAGCTGCATTGGGGTGTTGTGAGTAATGTATAAAACTTTCAGTCTGTTGCAAAAAGAGCAGTGGCTTTGAGCCCACCTCTTCGAAATGCATGCATTTGTAGATGGGATAGAAGAGGAACAGGTGGGTTCATACAAGGACCCTTTCGGACCCCACAGGGTCAGGTCATTGGTCAGGTCATTGGTATTGGCTCTAGTTGAGTTTGAAAGATTCTAATGTTCTTGTAATGGTGTGCCATTTTACCCATTTTTTTGAACCCTATTCTTTAAAACACATACATTTGTAGATGGGTGGGGTAGAAGAGGGACGGGGGGTGTCATACAAAGACACTTTCAGACTCCACGGGGTCTGCAGCTTCAGGTATTGGTTCTGGTTGAGTGTGAAAGATTTTATGTTTTTGTAACGGTGTGCCATTTTACCCATCACTTCTTTAAACCCTACTCTTCGAAATACATACATTTGTAGATGGGATAGAAGAGGAACAGGTGGGTTGATAAGGACCCTTTCGGACCCCACAGGGTCTGCAATTTCAGGTCATTGGTATTGGTTCTAGTTGAGTGTGAAAGATTCTATGTTGTTGTAACGGTGTGCCATTTTGCTCAACACTTCTTTAAATCCTACTCTTTGAAATGCATACATTTGTAGATGGTATAGAAGAGGAACAGGTGGGTTCATACAAGGACCCTTTCGGACCCCACAGGGTCTGCCCTTTCAGGTCATAGATATTGGTTCTAGTTGAGTGTGAAAGATTCTGCGCTGTTGTAACATTGTGCCATTTTGCCCAACACATCTTTGAAACTGCCTCTTGGAAAGGCATACATTTGTAGATGGGATAAAAGAGGGATGAGGGGTGTCATATAAGAGCCCTTTCGGACCCCACAGGGTCTACAGTTTCAGGTCATTGGTATTGGTTCTAGTTGAGTGTGAAAGATTTTATGTTTTTGTAACGGTGTGCCATTTTACCCATCACTTCTTTAAACCTTACTCTTTGAAATACATACATTTGTAGATGGGATAGAAATGAACAGGTGGGTTCATACAAGGACACTTTCAGACCCCACAGGGTCTGCAGTTTCAGGTCATAGATATTGGTTCTAGTTGAGTGTGAAAGATTCTGTGTTGTTGTAACGGTGTGCCATTTTACCCAACACGTCTTTGAATCTGCCTCATCAGAATGCATACATTTGTAGATGGGATAGAAGGGGATAGGGGGGTCATACAAGGACACTTCGGACCCTACAGGGATTGCGCTTTCAGGTATTGCTTCTAACTGAGTGTGAAAGATTCAGCGCTATTGTAACGGTGTGCCATTTTGCTCAACACTTCTATTAGCCTGTCTCTTCAAAATGCATACACTCATAGGTGTGAAAGAAGAAGTACAGATCCATGGGGTCCAAAATGGTTATTGTTATTGAATAACCAGTTTGGACCCCACGGGTCTGCAGTTTTCGGTATTACTTATTGTTGAGTGTGCTGTTGTAATAGTGTGCCTTGGAAAGCTCAGCAGTTGCATAAGGCAGCTAATCACAGAAGCATTCATGAAATCAACAGCCCTCAAGGCCCAATCAAGAGGCAGAGGCCACTGGTGAGTTTTAGATGCAATGGCTTTGCTGATTTCCTCAACATAGCTGGTAATACAAAACACAGCAGTCAGTAGCTCTGAACACCAAGTGCCGTCTTTATGGAAGCACTGTAGTCAACAACAGAGTCCAGCCAATTCAACTGAGCCCTCCAAGCTGTAATCTTTGAGACCATATAGCTTAAATGTGTTGTAATCCATCTCTAACTAGGGTTTAAGATTGTCTACACAAGTGCAATATTTATAAATCCCTTTCCAGTTGAGCCTGGCTTTCCATTGATAAGGGCTGCAGTTTCAGGTCATAGATATTGGTTCTAGTTGAGCGTAAAAGATTCTATGTTGTTGTAACGTTGTGCCATTTTACCCAACATGTCTTTGAACCTGCCTCTTGGAAAGGCATACATTCGTAGATGGGATAGAAGAGGAATGGGTGGGTTTATAAAAGGACCCTTTCGGACCCCATAGGGTCTGCAGTTTCAGGTCATTAGTATTGGCTCTAGTTGAGTTTGAAAGATTCTATGTTCTTGTAACGTTGTGCCATTTTGCTCAACACTTCTTTGAACCCTTCTCTTCAGAATGCATACATTTGTAGATGGGATAGAAGAGAGACAGGGTGTCATACAAATACCCTTTCGGACCCCACAGGATCTGCAGTTTCAGGTATTGCTTTTAACTGATTGTAAAAGATTCAGCGTTGTTGTAATGGTGTGCCATTTTCCTCAACAATTCTTTGAACCCTACTCTTCGAAATGCATACCTTTGTAGATGGGATAGAAGAGGGATGGGTGGGTTCATACAAGGACCCCTTCGGGCCCCACAGGGTCTACAATTTCAGGTCATTGGTATTGGTTCTAGTTGAGTGTGAAAGATTCTATGTTCTTGTATCGTTGTGCCATTTTGCTCAACACTTCTTTGAACCCTACTCTTCAAAATACATAACTTTGTAGATGGGATAAAAGAGGAATGGGTGGGTTCATACGAGGACCCCTTTGGACCCCACAGGATCTGCAGTTTCAGCTATTGCTTTTAACTGATTGTAAAAGATTTGGCGATGTTGTAACGGTGTGCCATTTTCCTCAACAGTTCTTTGAACCCTACTCTTTGAAATACTTACATTTGTAGATGGGATAGAAGAGGAACGGGTGGGTTCATATAAGGACCCATATAGCTTAAACGTGTTGTAATCCATCTCTAACTGGGGCTTTAGGATTGTCTTCACAAGTGCAATATTTATGAATCCCTTTCCAGTTGAGCCTGGCTTTCCATTGATAGTCCATTAACACACTCGTGAAGGGTGGTCAGCCTAATTGCCCATCTTGTGTTACCCACCTTTTTCAGTGAGGGTATTGTATCCGAACGGAGCCCTGCCTGGCCAGGAATAGCCACAAATTATGATGGAGAAGTAATTGACTGGCTGGCAAACAACCAAAGAAAATACGCAGGGATCGATTGCTGTAATCCCATTTTTCTTCTCCGCTCCCGCTTCCAAACCTCCAACTCCGCCGTCCGCCGGGCCGTCAAAGATATGAAAAGGCTCCTGTAATTTCATAACGGCTGCTACTAAGAGCGAAAGTTATGGTGCGTGTATTTGTGTTCCATTGTGTATCGGGAATAAAAAGACGGCTATTAAATATACTTTGAAGACTGTATATCTCCGTACTCGGCTCACACTAGCGCAAACTCCTGGAGCCTGGAGTCTCGGAGTGAGCTCAATAGCTGAGCAGATGGAGGAACGGCGGAGCGAGGAGCGCGAAGACGGAACAATGAGGTCTTCTCGTTGACTCGCTTTGGCTTCCCGAGAGAACGTTGGCGTGCTCATATTCCGAAAGATGCTGGAATAATTCGCTAAAGGTCACACTGACCATATGTCTTCGGCTTTGTTGGCGCAAACGCGATTCGCAGCCCCGCTTCCCGATCCTACGCAAGTGGACGAGCGATCCCCAGGACAAGCCCACAGCTTTGAAGCGCGCCGTGTCATGACCTTTGAATTTCGCTGGCTGCAAATTACAGCAGCTTTTGGGAATGAGGAGCAGCTTTATTTAAACAGGCGGGATTGTAGCATTTCTGATCGAGGGATGGTGAAATTTAGACAGGATCTGGCCCTTCAGACCAAAGACCCTTCCAAAATTGCTAAATGCTGGAGAAAAACCTCGTGCAGCACTTCGTTAACCGAGCCTTGGTGGTTTCTGGTGTCTGGAGCTTCAAGAAGTGTCTATTTTCATGGTCCACAAAGAAGCTTAGCAGATATTCTACATACACCACCGCTCAAAAGTTTAGGATCACTTTAGAATTTCATTTCATGCAATTTTCATGCAATTCACAAACAATATTGTTCATTTTACAATTAATGTATGTGTATCAGATGATTTTTAAAGAATAAAAATGTTTGTATTAAAGTCTATTTTTGTATAGAGGTTTATTTTGCATATAGTTCTATTATCAGTAATTCTCAGTCCTCTGTCTAAATCTCCTGGTACGACCACCAATCCAAGTTAAGGATGTTATTGGACTAATTGGTTGTTAGGACACTCTTGCTCAATTGTGATGCACAGCTGAAAAACATTCTACTAATAAGTGAGTATAAAAGGGAACAACATTCTAGGTTAGTTTAGTATCTGAAGATCAGCAGTTGATGGCTTGCTGACCGACTCACAATGACCAGAAAGAAACAACTTTCTTTAGAGACCCGTCAGTCCATTGTTGTGTTAAGGAAGAAGATACTCCATTAAAACAAGAACATTTCACTGTGATTCCAAACTTTTGAGTGGTAGTGTAGCTGGCCATGCATGTTATATGTATGTATATATATATATATATTTATATATATATATATATATATATATATATATATATATATATATATATATATATATATATATATATATATACACGCTTCCACTTGCCCACTCTCGCCGAACAGAGCAAAAGCCACTGAATGCAGGAAATTCACCTTTCCGTCAGCTGTTGAGTAACTTGACCTGTACACTCACGATGCTCGCACAAAGCACCGCGGCCAGTTTGGTCAGCCTGCTTCCAGCAATATTCTCCAGTGTGTTTCGCTGAAAGAAGCCATGCATTCCATTTACATGATTCAAGTGTGCTCCATTGGTTCCACTTACCATATAGGAGAACTTTGTAGTCCTACACTTACAGACTGTAGTCCATCTGATTCTCTGTATGCCTTGATACCCAGTGTCCTGTGACCACTGATGAAGGACTAGAGGAATGTGCAGCTGCCCATTCATTCTCAGCACTCAGTTAGTGTGTGTTGTGCTGGTGTGAGTGGATCAGATACAGGAGTGCTGCTGTTGGAGTGTTTAAACCCCTCAGTCTCACTGTATGAACTGAGAATCGTCCACCAACCAAAACTGTCCAATTGATAAAAGTGTCCTGTGGGCGGCGTCCTGTGGGCAGCATCTTGTGGGCAGCGTCCCGTGACCACTGATGAAGGACTAGAGGAGCTAGTAGAAGGATCTACTAAGTGGAAAGTGAGTGGACACAGTGTTTAAACACTCCAGCAGGAGCACTGCCATGTCTGATCCACTCTCGCCAGCACAACACACACTAACTAACACACCACCACAACATCAATGTCACTGCTGAACTGAGAATCGTCCACCAGCCAAAATGTCCAACTGATAACAGTGTCCTATGGGTGGTGTCCTGTGTCCACTGATGAAGAACTAGAGGAACACTAGAAACTGTGCAGCAGCAGATGAGCTACCGTCTCTGACTTTACATCTACAAGGTGGACCAGCAAGTAGTAGGAGTGTCTCATAGAGTGGACAGAGAGTGGACACAGTGTTTAAACACTCCAGCAGGAGCACTGCCATGTCTGATCCACAAACTAGTTGGGCAGTGCTGAGAATGACCATTGAAGAACAGAGTAATAAAGTATACAGAGAATCAGATGGACTACAGTCTGTAAGTGTAGAGCTATGGTCAGTGGACGTACCTAAGACTCCTAACACTAACCAAAACCAGGAATCCCTCCTCATCCTGACCCTAGTGGTGCCATTAACCCATCAGGTGACGTCCAGGTTCTGCACCCAATTAAGGAGAAGAGCATATGGTTTCATAAACACATACGGCATGAACAGCCAATGCAGCATTCTGGGGCTGGCGCTAGCATCCCACCCAGAGACACTTAGAGGAATATATATCATGATTAGTGTTGCTCATTTGCCAGACTTGCTTAGCTGGGCTTTTCGGGAGCGCGCTAGGTCATTAGTCTTTCGCCGACAAGGACAATGAGTCAGAAAGTCGGAGCCTGCGTCCTGATTCGCGCTTGATACCCCACTTACCTCGCTCGGCCTGTTTGTTTAAGGGCGAGCTCTTGTTTTCTGTTTTAGCTTTGGAAGCCATTCAATTCGCTCGCCGCCGCCACCGCCGCTAATGATTTCGATTATCCGCGCGCAAGGTGACACTCTCGTTATCCTCTCGTTCCGAAAGAACGTGTGGGGGCCCTCTCGAGAAGAGCCGAAAAACTCGGAGAGTGTCGGAATTAATCACGTCGGTGTGGAGGATGATGAAACGCTGGCTGCTGATTTGAATATGCTCGCACGAGAAGAGGTAACGAGTCAACGAGGGGGACAAGTTCTATTGAATGGTGGCCTCTGCCTACTACACTCGCTGTCCACAGTATCAGCTCCACTGACCATACAGGAGCTCCACTTACAGACTGTAGTTCATCTGATTCTCTGTATACTTTATTACTCTGTTCTTTAATGATCAGGACCCCCACAGGACCACCACAGATCAGTGACACTGACGTGGTGCTGGTGTGAGTGGATCAGACACACTGTGTCCACTCACTGTCCACTCTATTAGACACTCCTACTACTTGCTGGTCCACCTTGTAGATGTAAAGTCAGAGACAGTAGCTCATCTACTGCTACACAGTTTGTGTTCCTCTAGTTCTTCACCATCAGTGGACACAGGACGCCGCCCACAGGACACTGCTGTCTGGATAGTTTTGGTTGGTGGACGATGATTCTCAGACCAGCAGTGACACTGAGGTGTCTGATCCACTCACACCAGCACAACACAAACACTAACACACCACCACCACGTCACTGCAGTGTTGAGAATAACCCATCTCCCTAATAGTATCTGCTCTGTGGTGGTCCTGTGGGGGTCCTGATCATTAAAGAACAGAGTAATAACGTATACAGAGAATCAGATGAACTACAGTCTGTAAGTGGAGGTCCTGTATGGTCAGTGGAGCTGATACAGTGGACAGTGAGTGTAGATACAGGGAGGTGGATTTAATGTTATGAGTCCAAAGGCATCAGTTTGTTTAGTAAAGTCTGATGTCATGTGTTGTGACAGTGTCATTAAAGAATGAAGACATAACTTGACGCTGTCACAACATAATCACTTGATAGCAGTTATTCAAGATTAATGCAATTATTTAATCTGATTTTAATTATTTTACACAGTCGTTAGGCTTCTTAGTCAATGGCTTGTCATCTGCTGTGCTAAGAAGAAAAGAACAGCATGTAAAGAAAGTGGTTTTATTAATACATGAGTTAACAGTAACTGTACAATGTGGACAAAAGTATGTGGACACTAGTCACACCCTTTAACCTTATATAAAATCAAGCACACTCTGCAGTCTCGTGTAAAGGCTGGCAGTCAGTAAATTTAGTTTATTTGATGTTAATAACTCCTTTAGAGGGCGGCGGTGAGTGATGTTTGTTTAATTGATGTGTGTTTATTTGATGTTTGTTTATTTGAAGTTAATAACTCCTTTAGAGGGCGGCGGTGAGTGATGCTTGTTTAATTGATGTGTGTTTATTTGATGTTTGTTTATTTGAAGTTAATCACTCCTTTAGAGGGCGGCGGTGAGTGATGTTTGTTTATTTGATGTTTGTTAATGACTCCTTTAGAGGACGGTGGTGAGTGATGTGTGTTTATTTGATGTTTGTTTATTTGATGTTTGTTAATCACTCCTTTAGAGGGCGGTGGTGAGTGATGTGTGTTTATTTGATGTTTGTTAATCACTCCTTTAGAGGGCGGTGGTGAGTGATGTTTGTTTATTTGATGTTTGTTAATCACTCTTTTAGAGGGCAGTGGTGAGTGATGTTTGTTTATTTGATGTTTGTTAATAACTCCTTTAGAGGGCGGTGGCGAGTGATGTTTGTTTATTTGATGTTTGTTAATAGCTACTTTAGAGGGCGGCGGTGAGTGATGTTTGTTTATTTGATGTTTGTTAATCACTCCTTTAGAGGGCGGTGGTGAGTGATGTTTGTTAATAACTCCTTTAGAGGGCGGTGGTGAGTGATGTTTGTTTATTTGATGTTTGTTAATAACTCCTTTAGAGGGCGGCGGTGAGTGATGTTTGTTTATTTGATGTTTGTTAATAACTCATTTAGAGGGCGGTGGTGAGTGATGTTTGTTTATTTGATGTTTGTTAATCACTCCTTTAGAGGGCGGTGGTGAGCGATGTTTGTTTATTTGATGTTTGTTAATCACTCCTTTAGAGGGCGGCGGTGAGCGATGTTTGTTTTTTTGATGTTTGTTAAAAACTCCTTTAGAGGGCGGCGGTGAGTGATGTTTGTTTTTTTGATGTTTGTTAATCACTCCTTTAGAGGGCGGCGGTGAGTGATGTTTGTTTTTTTGATGTTTGTTAATCACTCCTTTAGAGGGCGGCGGTGAGTGATGTTTGTTTTTTTGATGTTTGTTAATCACTCCTTTAGAGGGCGGCGGTGAGTGATGTTTGTTTATTTGATGTTTGTTTATCACTCCTTTAGAGGGCGGTGGTGAGTGATGTTTGTTTTTTTGATGTTTGTTAATCACTCCTTTAGAGGGCGGTGGTGAGTGATGTTTGTTTTTTTGATGTTTGTTAATAGATCCTTTAGAGGGCGGTGGTGAGTGATGTGTGTTTATTTGATGTTTAAACTACTCTATGTTTAAACATTAAGAAAATATCACATTAACCCATTAAATGGTCCAGGCACACCGTCCGGCCTTACTACACACTTCTATAACCTGAGAATAACTCCATATCATCGATGTGTTTAGTTAGCAATGATCTTTAGTGTGTAATACGCCTGGAGTTTAAGGGGTTAAAGAAAAACAGTAATCATGTTTTGGCTAGATTTGATTTGAACACAATGAAAAGGTCATTTTGGGTAAGTCTGGTTTATTGACTGGAGATTTGAAAGAACTTCACAGCTGAATGAACAGCAGAGTCGATCACAGGGTTTTCAAGAGGTGTATTCACTCTGCCAGGCTCAGCCCAGGGTGTTTCCCAATACTGCACAAATTGCATGCATATATATGATGGATCAATTGAATATGCTGAAGGATATACTGTCCACAGTGGTCAATTAAAGAATAACTTCAGAGGGAAAGAGCTTCAACTTGCATTGTTTTGGCCAAGGCCTGAGTTATACTGAGCTCTGTGATAGGCTCCAGCACCAGCAGTAATTGTGCAAACCATTGATTGGCCAAATGCACTCATCACAGAATCCTAACCCGACTGATACAATAACTTTCCAGATCATGGAGTGTAGAGGAGTGTAGACAAAGTGGAATCGAGGTTGGTAGTTGTTTTGTTTAGTTCTTTGACACAACCCCAGTTCCTCTAGATATATATCCACCAATTGCTTTGTGACTTTGGAGGTGGGTCATTGAGATACCCTCCATTGTTTTGTGTCCAAGTCCATAACAGTAAGGAGTTTGTGCCTATTTAAGTGGTAGCTCTAAACGAGTTGAATGGAGAAGAGACACATTATATCAAATTCTAAATAATAGTGAGGCATGGTTTTATGTTGAAAAACTTTGGAAGACTGCAAATAAAGCAATATATAACAAATAAATTTACTTTACCAAATGTCAGGCAGCACAACCAAAAGCAAGGGACTTTTGTTTTGACATGCTTTTTTATGAAAGGAGGGTGGGGGAGTATTACATCATAAACATGACCCCACAATATTACTCGCAACAATAATGTAACCACTAGTTAGGATTTGAGACAACATCAATATTTTTGGTAGAACATCCTCAAGTGTCAGGCGGTACAACCCAAAACTTTTATTTTGACATGCTTTTATAAGAGTGGGGCAGGGTATTGCATCATAAGGACGACCCCCTAGGTGACTTCATGGTGCAATACCAAGGTCAGTGGCCTTGTCAGAATGGTTCAGTTTAGCACGTCATGTGGTACAACCTCCTCAGCAGGAGTTTCTGACCTTGGCATAGTACCATAAAGATGACCCCAGTTGGGCTTCATGGTACCAATGTAAGGAGCCCTGTCAAATGTTTTTATGTGATTTTTGAGTCATTTTGGTTTGAACGGTTTAGCATGTCATGTGGTACAACCTCTTCAGGAAAACAAAAAAAAAATGTGTAGATATTATAAAAAAAATTTTATTTACTTGGCAAAAATGTATAAACTTTAATGTTTCTGTGGGTGTCTTAGTAAATTCTTTATTTAATTTGAGTTACTAAATGTAATTTGGCACAACCATTAAGTCAAATGGTGCAACTAGGCAAGCACAGGTTTATTAACTAAAATAGAAAATTAAAAGCTTTGATAACAGAAACTATATACACAGACATGAATGCAAATGGTTTATAAAAATCTATTTTTAATGAATTATTTCATTAAAATAATTAATCAACATTTTCATGTCATTGGTGCAAGTGACTCTTTTTTTGTGTGGGTTATAATTACACATGAACCCCTTTGACCGGATTTGAAACCTGAAGCCGGTTGTCCTGATCTGAAAGTTCACCCACTCCCCCAGATGTCTGAATCCCTTGCATGATTTTTCAATGTTCACTTCTTCCGTTACATCAAAGTGCGAGCCTCCAGAGGACCCCGTGGCAAATCAGCTTTGATGGAGCCAAAAACAAGCCTGGATCTGTAGTTTCTTGCCTTTTGTTGCACAGCGCCTTTGATGGAGCAGCAATATCCATTTGTTTAAACCTCGAACAAACCTCTTTGTCTTTGATGAAGGCTTCAGACAGCCAAGCAATGGCCTACACCACGTATTCCTCCCTCGAGTTCCTCTGAGCTGAAAACATGTTTTTTTTTCTTAATTGACGTGCCAATTAAAAAGCAAGTCACCACCAAGTAATTAGCAATGAGGCAAGTGGCCCCTGTTCCTTATGCTTTTTTTCCACAAAGAGATTGGGTGAAGGCATCAGTCCCACTTTATATAAAGTCTCCATAGTAACTGTGTAATTACGCATAAATATCAGTCACACATAAACAAAATCTTTTGGAAGCTCTTGCTTTCTCAAGTGTCAGGTGACAAATCACTTATTATTTTGACATGCTTTTGTGAAAGTTACTGTACTGTTACTGTACTATTACTGTACTATTACTGTAGTATTATTATATATTTAAGCAGTAACTACAATATCAACTTGTAATGTTTTATCTAGTCTAAGCTGGTATTTTAGCACTATTGTACTATTACTGTACTATTTCTGTACTATTATTATATATTTAAGAAGTAACTACAGTGTCAACTTGTAATGTTTTATCTAGTCTAAGCTGGTATTTTAATACTACTGTACTATTACTGTACTATTACTGTAGTATTATTATATAATTAAGAAGTAACTACAGTGTCAACTTGTAATGTTTTATCTAGTCTAAGCTGGTATTTTAATACTACTGTACTATTACTGTACTATTACTGTAGTATTATTATATATTTAAGAAGAAACTACAGTTTCAACTTGTAATGTTTTATCTAGTCTAAGCTGGTATTTTAATACTACTGTACTATTACTGCACTATTACTGTAGTATTATTTTATATTTAAGAAGTAACTACAGTGTCAACTTGTAATGTTTTATCTAGTCTAAGCTGGTATTTTAATACTACTGTACTATTACTGTACTATTATTATATATTTAAGAAGTAACTACAGTGTCAACTTGTAATGTTTTATCTAGTCTAAGCTGGTATTTTAGCACTATTGTACTATTACTGTACTATTTCTGTACTATTATTATATATTTAAGAAGTAACTACAGTGTCAACTTGTAATGTTTTATCTAGTCTAAGCTGGTATTTTAATACTACTGTACTATTACTGTACTATTACTGTAGTATTATTATATAATTAAGAAGTAACTACAGTGTCAACTTGTAATGTTTTATCTAGTCTAAGCTGGTATTTTAATACTACTGTACTATTACTGTATTATTATTATATATTTAAGAAGTAACTACAGTGTCAACTTGTAATGTTTTATCTAGTCTAAGCTGGTATTTTAATACTACTGTACTATTACTGTAGTATTATTATATAATTAAGAAGTAACTACAGTGTCAACTTGTAATGTTTTATCTAGTCTAAGCTGGTATTTTAATACTACTGTACTATTACTGTACTATTATTATATATTTAAGAAGTAACTACAGTGTCAACTTGTAATGTTTTATCTAGTCTAAGCTGGTATTTTAATACTACTGTACTATTACTGTACTATTACTGTAGTATTATTATATAATTAAGAAGTAACTACAGTGTCAACTTGTAATGTTTTATCTAGTCTAAGCTGGTATTTTAATACTACTGTACTATTACTGTACTATTATTATATATTTAAGAAGTAACTACAGTGTCAACTTGTAATGTTTTATCTAGTCTAAGCTGGTATTTTAATACTACTGAACTATTACTGTACTATTACTGTAGTATTATTGTATATTTAAGAAGTAACTACAGTGTCAACTTGTAATGTTTTATCTAGTCTAAGCTGGTATTTTAATACTACTGTACTATTACTGTACTATTACTGTAGTATTATTGTATAATTAAGCAGTTACTACAATGTCAACTTGTAATGTTTTATCTAGTCTAAGCTGGTATTTTAATACTACTGTACTATTACTGTACTATTACTGTAGTATTATTGTATAATTAAGCAGTAACTACAATGTCAACTTTTAATGTTTTATCTAGTCTAAGCTGGTATTTTAATACTACTGTACTATTACTGTACTATTACTGTAGTATTATTATATAATCAAGCAGTAACTACAGTGTCAACTTGTGATGTTTTATCTAGTCTAAGCTGGTATTTTAATACTACTGAACTATTACTGTACTATAACTGTAGTATTATTATATCATTAAGCAGTAACTACAATGTCAACTTGTAATGTTTTATCTAGTCTAAGCTGGTATTTTAATACTACTGTACTATTACTGTACTATTACTGTAGTATTATTATATAATCAAGCAGTAACTACAGTGTCAACTTGTAATGTTTTATCTAGTCTAAGCTGGTATTTTAATACTACTGTACTATTACTGTACTATTACTGTAGTATTATTATATAATTAGGCTGTACTACAGTGTCAACTTGTAATGTTTTATCTAGTCTAATCTGGTATTTTACTATTACTGTACTATTACTGTACTATTACTGTACTATTACTGTAGTATTATTGTATGATTAAGCAGTAACTGCAGTGTCACCTTGTAATGTTTTATCTAGTCTAAGCTGGTATTTCACTATTACTGTACTTTTACTATAGAATTATTATATAAAACTGTTATGCACTTATCTAGCCTTATAAGTCAGTAGTTACTAGTCAAATAGATGCTTATTACCATATCATTAAGCAGTAACTATACTGCCAGCTTGTAATGTTTTCTAGTTCAACCCAGTTATTACTATATTATTATTACTATATTATTAAGCAGTAACTATAGTGTTATAACTGTTGTGTACTTTTCTAGCCTTATAAGCCAATAGTGACTAATTAACTGGATGCTTATTACTATATTATTAAGCAGTAACTATAGTGAAAAAACTGTTATGCTCTCATCTAGAATTATAAGCCAGTACATATAAATTCACTGGATGCTTATTACCATATTATTAACCAGTAACTAGTGTAATTGTGTAAATCTCTTATGTAGTCTACGCCAGCATTTACTAGCTAAATGTGTGCTACCATATTACTAGAGTGAAATAATTGCTATGCACTTATCTAGCCTTATAAGCCAGTAGTTACTAATCAACTGGATTCTTATTACCATATAATTAAGCAGTAACTACAGTGGTAACTTGTAATGTTTTATCTAGTCTAAGCCGATATTTACTATTACTGTAGTGTTATTAAGCAGCAACTACAGTGGTAACTTGTAATGTTTTATCTAGTCTAAGCCTTTATTTAGTATTACTGTAGTATTATTAATCAGTAACTACAGTGGTAGCTTGTAATGTTTTATCTAGTCTAAGCCTTTATTTAGTATCACTGTAGTATTATTAATCAGTAACTACAGTGGAAAATTGTAATGTTTTATCTAGTCTAAGCCTTTATTCAGTATTACTGTAGTATTTTTAATCAGTAACTACAGTGGTAGCTTGTAATGTTTTATCTAGTCTAAGCCTTTATTTAGTATTACTGTAGTATTATTAATCAGTAACTACAGTGGTAAATTGTAATGTTTTATCTAGTCTAAGCCTATATTTAGTATTACTGTAGTATTATTAATCAGTAACTACAGTGGTAACTTGTAATGTTTTATCTAGTCTAAGCCTTTATTCAGTATTACTGTAGTATTATTAATCAGTAACTACAGTGGTAGCTTGTAATGTTTTATCTAGTCTAAGCCTTTATTCAGTATTACTGTAGTATTATTAATCAGTAACTACCGTGGTAACTTGTAATGTTTTATCTAGTCTAAGCCTTTATTCAGTATTACTGTAGTATTATTAATCAGTAACTACAGTGGTAGCTTGTAATGTTTTATCTAGTCTAAGCCTTTATTTAGTATTACTGTAGTATTATTAATCAGTAACTACAGTGGTAAATTGTAATGTTTTATCTAGTCTAAGCCTTTATTTAGTATTACTGTAGTATTATTAATCAGTAACTACAGTGGTAACTTGTAATGTTTTATCTAGTCTAAGCCTTTATTTAGTATTACTGTAGTATTATTAATCAGTAACTACAGTGGTAGCTTGTAATGTTTTATCTAGTCTAAGCCTTTATTTAGTATTACTGTAGTATTATTAATCAGTAACTACAGTGGTAACTTGTAATGTTTTATCTAGTCTAAGCCTTTATTCAGTATTACTGTAGTATTATTAATCAGTAACTACAGTGGTAACTTGTAATGTTTTATCTAGTCTAAGCCTTTATTTAGTATTACTGTAGTATTATTAATCAGTAACTACAGTGGTAACTTGTAATGTGTTATCTAGTCTAAGCCTTTATTCAGTATTACTGTAGTATTATTAATCAGTAACTACAGTGGTAACTTGTAATGTGTTATCTAGTCTAAGCCTTTATTTAGTATTACTGTAGTATTATTAATCAGTAACTACAGTGGTAACTAGTAATGTTTTATCTAGTCTAAGCCTTTATTTAGTATTACTGTAGTATTATTAATCAGTAACTACAGTGGTAACTAGTAATGTTTTATCTAGTCTAAGCTTTTATTTAGTATTACTGTAGTATTAATAATCAGTAACTACAGTGGTAACTTGTAATGTTTTATCTAGTCTAAGCCTTTATTGAGTATTACTGTAGTAAAAAGAGAAACTATTATGTACTTATTTAGACTTTTAAGCCAGTAGTTACTAATTAACTAGATGTTTATTACCATATAATTATGCAGTAACTAATGTATCAACTTAAAATGTTCTTTTCTAGTCTAACCCAGCATTTACTAGCTTAATGTCTTCTACTATATTATTAAACAGTAACTAGATTGATAAATTGTTAAACATATATTTAGCCTTGTTAGCCCGTAGTTAATAATCAACTGAATGTTTATTATCATATAATTAAGCAGTCATTAGAGTTTCCATTTGTAATGCTAGTAATGCTAATGAAACCTGTAAAAAATAGTCTAAACCAGTTTTTACTAGCTGAATGTCTGCTACTATATAACCAGAGTGAAATATTGTTATGCACTTAACTAGCAATATAAGCCATTGGTTATGAATGAATGCTTATAACTATATAATTAAGCTTGCTATGCCTCATAAGCCGATGTATACTAATCAAGTTATATTTTACTGTATTATTAAGCAATAACTAGAGTTACTACAGAGCTATGCTTATGCCCATCCTTATAAACTGGTAATTACTGATGTTATATGTGTTGTACATGTGTAACTACACAGTTATTACACACTTTATATAAAATGTGACTGAAGTATCCATTGAAAGGTTTTAAGAACCCAGTAGTGTTTTATTGTCATTACTCTGAAGGGCATTTGATGCCACCCGAGTGTTAAAGCGTGTGCAAAACCGAGCTCAACACTAAGCTCCAGACTCTCGTACTACACCAACCGCTAGAGTATTTTCACAGCACAGCAGCTGCGTCGCGAGGGCCCTGGACCTTGCATGGCCGGGGATGATTAGGAGCTTTCGCTTCGATAGGTCAGTCCACTCCAGCAGGGAACTCATTTACCGCTTGCCAAGGACAGGCCATGTTCCCAAACATGCTTCTCCTTTTTTATCACCCTCTGTTTTCTATTTCTGTACCTCCAATCCCCGGCAGTGGAGCGGCGGTAACAAGGGGGACGGAAATGACTCACAATGCATTAAATTGCTCCTAAACGGTGCAGTTAATGCACAGGAAAAAGGAGAGCGCTCGGTGTTTCGGCTGCAGACCAGGAAAATGGGACAGCACGTGTCTGGCAGCACAGAGACCACATTCATCATCTTAACCCTCGATAGTCTGGAGTTCACACCGCTGCACTGATACGCGGTTTAAATGCTACGACAGCAAGAAGGCAGAGATGTGCAAATCAGTTAAACACTGTATTTAATTGGCAACAGCACCAAGACTGGGCAGTTCTATTGATTTTATTATCAGTCAATTTGAATCCGATGCCGGCCAATGCTTATAAAACGTTGGCACAGGACCACTCACTGTCCACTATATTAGACACTCCTACTACTTGCTGGTCCACCTTGTAGATGTAAAGTCAGAGACAGTAGCTCATCTGCTGCTGCACAGTTTGTGTTCCTTTAGTTCTTCCACAGGACACTGCTGTCTGGACAGTTTTGGTTGGTGGACGATGATTCTCAGTCCAGCAGAGACACTGAGGTGTCTGATCCACTCACACCAGCACCACACAAACACTAACATACCACCACTATGTTAGTGTCCCTGCAGTGCTGAGAATGACCCACTAACCAAGTAATATCTGCTTTGAGGTGGTCCTGTGGGGGTCCTGACCATTAAAGAACAGAGTAATAAAGTATACAGAGAATCAGATGAACTACAGTCTGTAAGTTTAGAACTACTAAGTATTAAGTATTAAGTATTTGTTTTTGCTTGTACCAATGAAGTGCTATTTACAGTGTATTGTAGTAAACACTGTGTCCACTCACTGTCCACTCTAGACACTCCTCCTACTTGCTGGTCCACCTTGTAGATGTAAAGTCAGAGACAGTAGCTCATCTGCTGCTGCACAGTTTGTGTTCCTCTAGTTCTTCATCAGTGGACACAGGACGCCGGCCACAGGACACTGTTGTCTGGATAGTTTTGGAAGCATAAACACTGTGTCCACTCCAGCAGCAGCACTGCTGTGTCTGATCCACTCACACCAGCACAGCACACACTAATTAACACACCACCACCTTGTCAGCATCACTGCAATGCTGAGAATGACCCACCACCCTAATAGTACCGGCGCTGTGTCCACTTTCTAATGTGGAAGATGGTGCTGAAGGCTCTAAAGCAGGATCCTCACTGTAGGGCGTAGACGGAGGCTGGTCCGGGGCGGCTAATCAGGATCAGGATCGTTAACAGAAACCGTTAGAATGTAACGAATGTCTGGCGGGGTTGTTTTGAAGACAGCAAGAACATAGCGTGCTGCTAACTGCGCTGTCAGAGCAGCTTTTGGCTGGGTTTCCGCAGGTGATGTATATTTGAAGGGATGTGTAAGAGTGTGCTTAGGGCAGTCTCTGTCCTCCGGCGTAGCCTCTGGTAGTTTCACCCCTCCCGGCCTCTCCTGAGTACTCACAATACTCTTCTCATAGAGCTGAACTTAAAACCCCTTCTCGCTTTAAACTTTGTTGTTTGCAGTGCATTTATTCTACACAGTACAGCAGAGAAATTATAGGGAGTTTAAAGGAATTACGAAGAGTGATGACTTGTTCATATCTACTCTTAGCCAGTAGTTACTAGTTACATATCTGTTTATTACTATATTATTAAGCAATACCTAGAGTCAAACTTGGTATGCCCTTATTTAGTCTTATAAGCCAGTAGTTACTATGAACTGGATGCTTATTACTATATAATAAAGCAACAACTACAGTGACTATCTTATAGTCTTATGTAGACTTATAAGCTACTAGGTACTGATCAATTGGATGCTTAATACTATATTATAAAGCAAAAACTACATCTTAAAGTCTTATGTAGCCTTATAATCTACTAGTTACTAATCAATTGGATGCTTTATACTATATTATAAAGCAATGACTACATCTTAAAGTCTTATGTAGCCTTATAAGCTACTAGGTACTAATCAATTGGATGCTTAATACTATATTAAAAAGCAACAACTACAGCTTAAAGTCTTATGTAGCCTTATAAGCTACTAGTTACTAATTAATTGGATGATTATTACCATATAATAAGGCAACAACTACAGTAACAACAATTTATAGTTTTATGTAGCCTTATAAGATACTAATTACTAATCAATTGGATGCTTATTACCATATAATAAAGCAACAACTACAATGACAACACCTTAGTCTTATGTAGCCCTGTAGGCTACTAGTTACTAATCAATTGGATGCTTATTACTATATAATTAAGCAAAAACTACAGTGACAACATCTTGTAGTTTTATGTAGCCTTATAAGACAGTAGTTACAAATTAACTGGACGCTTATTACGATATAATTAAGCAGTAACTACAGTGACATTTTGTTATACTCGTATCTAGCCTTATAAGCTACTAGTTACTAAACTATTGGATGATTATTACTATATAATAAAGCAACAACTACAGTGACAACATCTTATAGTCTTATGTAGCCTTATAAGCTAATAGTTAAAAATCAAGTGGATGCTTATTACTATATAATAAAGCAACAACTATAATAACAACATCTTATAGTTTTATGTAGCCTTATAAGATACTAATTACTAATCAATTGGATGCTTATTACTATATAATAAAGCAACAACTACAGTGACAACATCTTAGACTTATGTAGCCCTATGTGCTACTAGTTACTAATCAATTGGATGCTTATTACTATATAATAAGGCAACAACTACAGTATCAACATCTTATAGTTTTATGTAGCCTTAGAAAGTACTAGTTACTAATCAATTGGATGCTTATTACTATGTAATAAAGCAACAACTACAGTGACAACATCTTATAGTCATATGAAGCCTTATAAGCTACTAGTTGCTAATCATTTGGATGCTTATTACTATATAATTAAGCAATAACTACAATGACATTTTATATTATCATGTAGCCTTATAATCCAATAATTACTAATCAATTGGATACAAATAACTATATAACTACAGTGACATCTTGATATGCTCTTATCTAGCCTTATAAACCAGTAGTTATTAATTAATTAATTAACTGGATGTTTGTTACTATGTTATTAAGACATTATCTAGCATGAAACTTATTATGCCCTTATTTAGCCTTATAATGAAGCAGTTACTTATTAAATTGATGCGTGTTACTGAGTTATTAAGCAACAAATAGTTAAGCCTTTATTATCTTTTTTTTTAATATAAAAAAATGTGCCAAAAAAGTGACATATTGTTATACTCTTATCTAGTCTTATAAGACAGTAGTTACTAATTAGCTGGATGCTTATTACTACATAATTAAGCAGTGACCACAGTGGCTTCTTGTTATACTCTTTAGCCTTATAGGACAGTAGTTACCAATCAGTTGAATACTTGTTACTACATAATTAAGTCATAGCTAAAAATATTTTGCTCTTATCTAGCCTTATAAACCAGTGGTTACTAATTACCTGTCTCCAACAATATGAGACTAGAATAGAGTATCATTAACTGGAGTATATAAAACATAGTACCAAGCATTTATAAGGTACTTAATAAGCCTTAGTTAGTAACTCTGTATTTTAGTTGTCCATCATTAGACTCTTATTAAGCCTTGTTAACTCTATAGTTATAATGCCTTAATAAAGCTTAATTAAAACTGAGTTTTAATAAATAGAATGGAATTTATTTTTAAATATATGTGTAATAATTATATTAATATTAATTATTAATATTTTCATTAATAATATAGTCTTGGTTCAACTTTGCATTTTGGCCTTTGGATGCTAATGATGGTTCATTCACTCTAGTTACTGTTTATTAAAGCAGTTATAAGCAGTCAGGTAAAGACAATTACTAAGCTACTAACCACCACCACCACCACGTCAGTGTCGTTTAAAGGCTGATAATGCATTAAATGAAATTCTAAAGTGATAGTGTAGTGTGTGTGTGTATATATATATATATATATATATATATATATATATATATATATATATATATATATATATATATATATATATATATATATACACATTCTACATTAATGTTACACTGGCTTGGTTCACTGGCTTGGTTCAGTGAATTTTGCCCTTTGGATGCTAATGTTGATTCATTCACTCCAGTTACTGTTTTTTAAAGCAATTATAAGCAGCCAGGTATAGATACCTGGTAAAGACTACCTGCTTGTTGTGGGTTTGTAAGCATTATGCATAGTGTAGTAAACAGCATGTCATCTGCTTGTTCTGCAGCGAGACTGAATACCTGTGTAGGCATATAGTTTATAAATATGATCAAACACAAGATAAATAGAAGAGCTAAGTATATTTTCAGATGCACATCTTCAGAGATATGTTGATTCTTTTTCCGCTTGCCCTACCGCTGCTCGCCGAGGTCGGCTGATGCTGCTCCTGTCGATAAACAGTGTGAATTGGGGAGTTAAGAGGTTTTGTGAGTGGGTTTCCATGCGGCGCTGGGTCAATGTGTAGGACGCATGTGAATAACTTTGATTAAAGATCTTCTCTTCCACAGTCATGCATGCACGGAGAGCCTGCACAGCCTCCTTATATCTACACTCACTCCCCACTGACCATACAGGAGCTCCACTTACAGACTGTAGTTCATCTGATTCTCTGTATACTTTATTACTCTGTTCTTTAATGATCAGGACCCCCACAGGACCACCACAGAGCAGATACTATTAGCGAGGTGGGTCATTCTCAGCACTGCAGTGACACTGACATGGTGCTAGTGTGAGTGGATCAAACAGCAGTGCTGCTGCTGGAGTATTTAAACACCTCAGTGTCACTGCTGGACTGAGAATCGTCCACCAACCAAAACTATGTAGACTGCAGTGTCCTGTGGGTGGCGTCCTGTGTCCTGTCATGTTAGTGTGGGAGGTTTCATGGCTAAGTTGGACCAGTCTGGACCAATCTTCATTAATTGCACTAGTAAGAGCAGAGTGTGAAGTTCAGTTAGCAGGTAAGAGCACAGTTTAGATCAAACTATTGCAATAACACAACGTGTTGTCAGCATAACACCAAGAAGAACCAATCACATCCAACAGGATTAACTGTGGACGCAAGAGGAAGCTGTCTGAAAGGGATGTTGGGTTCTAACACGGATTGTGTCCAAAAAACATAAAACCACGGCTGCCCAAATCACGGCAGAATGAAATGTGCACCTCAGCTCTCCTGTTTCCACCAGAACTGTCCGTCAGGAGCTCCACAGGATCAATATACACGGCCGGGCTGCTATAGCCAAACCTTTGGTCACTCATGCCAATACCAAACGTCGGTTTCAATGGTGCAAGGAGAGCAAATCTTGGGCTGTGGACAATGTGAAGCATGTATTGTTCTCTGATGAGTCCACCTTTACTGTTTTCTCCACATCTGGGAGAGTTACGGTGTGGAGAAGCCCCAAAGAAGCGTACCACCCAGACTGCTGCATGCTCTGAGTGAAGCATGGGGGTGGATCAGTGATGGTTTGGGCTGCAATATCATGACATTTTCTTCGCCCAATACTTGTACTAGATGGGCGCATCACTGCCAAAGACTACCGACCATTCTGGAGGACCATGAGCATCTAATGGTTCAAACATTGTATCCTGAAGGTGGTGCTGTGTATCAGGATGACAATACACCAATACACACAGCAAGACTGGAGAAAGATTGGTTTGATGAACATGGAAGTGAAGTTGAACATCTCCCATGGCCTGCACAGTCACCAAATCTAAATAATATTGAGCCACTTTGGGGTGTTTTGGAGGAGCGAGTCAGGAAAACTTTTGCTCCACCAGCATCACGTAGTGACCTGACCACTGTCCTGCAAGAAGAATGGCTTAAAATCCCACTGTGCAGGACTTGTATATGTCATTCCCAAGACAAACTGACGCTGTATTGGCAGCAAAAGGAGGCCCTACACCATACTAATCAATTATTGTGGTCTAGAACCAGGTTTTTCAGTTTCATTGTCCAACCTCTGTAAGTGTTTAGTGTTTAGATGTAAACTCATTGTTTACTGGTTTGAAACTGGTTGAAACGAGCCGATGTCTTGTAGTTGAATTGAGACTTTAAGAAAGATTGAATTGTGAGTTTTCTGGGGTTGTTACATTGGCGTGTGGCATGGCGGGGTAGATTTATTTACCAACACGCTCATGTGGTTCAGATGTTTTTCAGACGAATGCGTTTGCAGAACATTGGAAGGAAAAACAGCAGCAGCAGACAGAACTTCAGCCTGTATCCTCCCTTTCTAGACTTCCTTTTGGCCTTAAACGTATATGACACATGTTCAAACGAGTTATCGCACCACAGTCCTACCAACTTTCTTCATAGAGCTGTTGGGAGAAGTTCCCAGACAGTTATCATTCAGCAGACAGAGAGGCGAGTCTATCAGACGGACGCTCAAAGCATCAGACATCACAGCTGTAGGAATTTGACCAGGGGCTGCCGGCGACGGGGGCGCTTCCGAAGCATATGGAGATTTGTGGCAGCTGTTCTGGTACAAAGCGGTCATTTTTTAATTACCACGCTTGACGATAGCCTGGAGCATCTTCATTTTTCAGCGGCTGGTATTACTTTCCTCTTCCATTCAGGCCAACATGCCTGAGATTCAATCTCAGCCTCCTAATAGATCATGCAGATAAGAGCTGCCGACGTTAGGAAAAGTAGCTTTACTGACTTTTTCATGAGCCTCTTACAGACGTCTTCTTGTATAGCTACTGATTGGACCCTGGAGGGGCTTTGCAGGGAGACTAGAGGCCACAAATGCATCGCAAATTGAAGTGCACACGCTGCAAGACGTGCTTCGTTGGAAATAAACAATTGAACTGGTTTCAACTCAAAACTGACTTTGATTGAAAGAAGCATTCATTCAAACTACTGCTTTAAGTTGAATACGACTAGTTCAGTTGTTTGTTAGCACATGAAGTAAATATATTAGGTGGTACCAACAAAGCACTGTGCAGTTTACTATATATATATATATATATATATATATATATATATATATATATAAGTATATACATACATATTTACTATATGAACTTGAGTGATGTCCCATTCTTAATCTCTATAGGATGTCGACCCAACCTTTGCAGCTGTAACAGCTTTAACTCTTCTGGGAAGTCTCTCAACACGGTTTAGAAGAGTGTTTATGGTAATGTTCATTTTGGTGACCAAAAAAACACTACAAAGAACAAACAACTCTGGATGGAGTTATACCCAATTGTGGGCGGGGCTACAAAGAACACACAAGTGGGCGCAGCGACAAAGGCATGTGTGGGTGGGGCTACAACCATTTGTGGGTGGAGCTACAAAACCACATTTGTGGGCGTAGCTACAAAACACATTTGTGGGTGGGGCTACAAAAAAACCCACAATTGTGGGTGGAGCTACAACATTTGTGGGCGGAGCTATGAAGAACACACAAATGGGCTGAGCGATAAAACACGTGTGGGTAGGGTTACAAAAAACACACAATTGTGGGTGGAGCTACTACCAATTGTGGGCGGAGCTACAAAAACACATTTGTGGGTGTAGCTACAAAACACATTTGTGGGCGGAGCGACAACACACATTTGTGGGCATGACTACCAAATAAAACACATTTGTGGGCGTAGCTACCAAAAAACATATTTGTGGGTTGGGGCTACAAAGAACACACAATTGTGGGTGGAGCTACAACCAATTATGGGCAGAGCTACAAAGAACGCACAAGTGGGCAGAGCGACAAAACATATTTGTGGGCATGACTACCAAATAGCTACTACCAATAGCGGGCGGAGCAACAACCAATTGTGGGCGGAGACATAACCAATTGGGGGCGGGGCTACAAAGAACGCACAAGTGGGCGGAGCGACAAAACACATTTGAGGGTGGAGCTGCAAAAAAACACATTTGTGGGCATGGCTACAAAAAAACACTACGAAGAACCCACAATTATAGGTGGAGTTACAAACAATTGTGGGCGGGACTACAAAGAACACACACGTGGGCAGAGCGGCAAAGGTATTTGCGGGTGGGGTTACAAAAAAACACACATTTGTGGGTGGAGCTACAAAAACACATTTGTGGGCAGCGCTACAAAAACACATTTGTGGGTGGGGGCTACAAAACACATTTGTGGGTGTGGCTACAAAGAACACACAATTGTGGATGGAGCTACTACCAATTGTGGGCGGAGCTACAAAGAACGCACAAGTGGGCGGAACAACAAAACACGTTTGTGGGTGGAGCTCCAAAATACCTGTTTGTGGGCGGGGCTGTCTGCTCATAATCCGGGAGGTTATAATACAGGCAGCTGATTCTCTACACGGTCCTGATCCGCTCGAACAGCTGCACATGAAAGCAGACGCCAGCACCAGCGTCTCAGACACAGTCGTCCTTTCATCCCGGACGCTGTCCGTCTAGTGTCCCCCGGCTCGCCAGCGCCCCCTTCTAATGTCTTTTAATACTTCATGTGATAAACAGCAGAGCAGCTGTTTCTGTTCACAGCAGATCGATGGTGTGATGAAAGGAGCTGAAGCTGAAGACGAGTTTAAACACAAACACGTTCTACAGGGGCTTCCATCTTCTGAGGGTTCTGCGTAGTTTGTCCTTCTTACGCTGTTTGTGGAACGCAAACAGACCCTCCCAGCCGCCCCTGGCGGACCGCTTCGTCCTTGATCTCCGCCGACTTTGTCTGACGCCGTGTTTTACGGCAGCTCCAGTTTAGCGCGCTCTGATGTACACAGTTACGTGACAAGTCTACAAGTCTGCATGTAACATTAATGCGTGTGATGTGACACCGCTCGGTTTAATGAGGCTGTAAACGAGCTGCAGGGATTTCAGCGGCGGGGATTTAATTAGTGGATCATCAGAAGCATGTCAGGACGCGTACGCCGGCAGGTCTGATGTGTTTTTCTTCACTGTCTGATTCTCTGTTTAGTGTGTTCTGCTGCAGAGTTCAGCTACATTCATAGAGAAACACAACATCTCCAGAAAAGACACACACGTTGTGGGTGGAGCTATGGAAATTGTGGGTGGAGCCACACAAGCATAGTGGAAACCAGACTTGTGGGCGGAGCATTGCAGCAGTAGAGAAGTTCTAGCACACATACTCACTTAAAACACATCCCCAATCATAAAGCTACAGAATCTCTGGAAGCTTATCTCCACATTTTACTTCTCCTCCTCTTTCTTATCTTTCTTCTTCTTGTTTGCCTCCTCTTTCTTATCTTTCTTCTTCTTGTTTTCCTCCTCTTTCTTCTTATTCTTCTTCTTGTTTTTCTCCTCTGTCTTCTTTTTCTTCTTCTTCTTCGTTCCCTCTTCCTCCTCCTCTTTCTTCTTTCTCCTTGTTCTTCTTTTTCTTCTTTTCCTCCTCCTCCTCCTCCTTCTCTTCGTCTTCTTTTCCGCATTCTTTTCTTCTTCTTCTTCTTTTTCTTCTTTTCCTCCTCCTGCTCCTTCTTCTCTTCTTTTCCGCATTCTTTTCTTCTTCTTCTTCTTTTCCTCCTCCTTTTCCTTCTTCTCTTCTTCTTCTTTTCCGCATTCTTTTCTTTTTTCTTTTTTTCCTCCTCCTCCTTCTTCTTCTCTTTCTTCTACTTCTTTTCATCCTTCTCTTTCTTCTTCTTTTCTTTCTGCTTCTCTTCTTTTTTCGTCCTTTTTCTTTTTCTTCTTTTTCTTCTTTTCCGCATTCTTCTCTTTTTTCTTTTTCTTCTTCTTCTTCTTTTTCTTCTTTTCCTCCTCCTCCTTCTTCTCTTCTTCTTCTTTTCCGCATTCTTTTCTTTCTTCTTCTTTTCCTCCTCCTTCTTTTCTTCCTTCTCCTCCTTCTTCTTCTTCTCTTTCTTCTTCTTCTTTACATCCTTTTTCTTCTCTTTCTTATTCTTCTTTTCTTTCTTCTTCTTCCTCTTCTTCTTCTTCTTCTTCTTCTTCTTCTCTGTCTTCTTCTTTTCCTCCTTCTTCTTTTCATCCTTTCTTTTTCTTCCATATCTTTTTTCTTCCCCTCCTCCTTCTCCATCTTCTTTTTTTATCTTCTTCTCTTTCTTTTTCTTCTTTTCATCCTTCTTCTCTTTCTTCTTCTTCTTTTCCTTCTCCTTCTTATTATTATTATTATTTTCCTCCTCCTCCTTCTTCTTCTTCCTCTTCTCTTTCTTCTCTTCTTTACATCCTTTTTCTTCTCTTTCTTATTCTTCTTTTCTTTCTTCTTCTTCCTCTTCTTCTTCTTCTTTTCCTCCTTCTTCTTCTTTTCATCCTTCTTCTTATTTCTTTTTCTTCCTTATCTTTTTTCTCCTCCTCCTCCTCCTCCTTCTCCTCCTTCTTTTTTTATCTTCTCTTTTTTTTCTTCTTTTCATCCTTCTTCTCTTTCTTCTTCTCCTTTGCTTTCTTCTTCATTTTCTTCTTCTTTTTCTTCTTCTTCTCCCTCTTTTCCTTCTCCTTCTTATTATTATTTCCCTCCTCCTTCTTCTTCTTTGTCTTCTTCTTCTTTTACTCCTTCTTCTTCTTCTTCTTCTTTTCATCCTTCTTCTTATTTCTTTTTCTTCCTTATCTTTTTCTTCTTCTTCTCCTCCTCCTCCTCCTCTTCTTTCTTCTTCTTCTTCTCTTTTTCTTATTCTTCTCCTCCTGCTTTTTTCCACTTCTCTTTCCTTTTATGTTTCTTCTTTTTCGGTTGATTTTCTTTTTCTTCTTATACTCGTTCTGTTTCTTTTTTCCTTTTCTTTTTCTTCTTCTTCTATTCTTTTTCTGTTGATTTTCTTTTTCTTTTCTTTTTGTTATTCTATAAATTTTCTTCTCCTCCTCCTTCTATTTCTTCTTTTTCTTCTTCTTCCTCTCATTTTTCTATTTTTTTCAATTCTCCTTCTTCTTCTGTTATTTTTTTCTTCTTATTATTGTTCTGTTTCTTTTTGTTATGTTTCTTCTTCCTCTCCTTTGCTTCTTCTGTTTCTACTTCTTCTCTTTCTCCTTTTGTTTTTTCTTTCTACTCTTTCTTCTGTTTCCTCTTCTCTGACCAGACCCCCTGTACCAGCTAAGTGGAGAGCTGATTTATGTTGAGGGTCCTTGGTTGAAAATTGAGTGAAACAGTGGCGTGACAGCGTTGTTGTACTGTTGGATTGTCATTTGAGCATCTTGGTGATAGTAAATCTGCTCTGTACATCATTATATCCTCTTGTTTTGCTGGATTACGTTCAACTGGGCCTGAAATTTCTTGGTGATTTTTTCTTGGATCTCTGTAATCTGACATTACGTCTCATCTCAGCCTCATTACGTCCTGCAAATCTCTTTTTTCGGGATTCTCTTCTTCCCCCAGTTATCCTTTTATGCGGCGTCTGCTGACACGCTGCTTGCTCGTCTTGGCTATGTTAGCGTCAGGCTTTGTTGTTCCCAGCGTGAATCTCTTCCTTGCATCCTTTCCTTCTCGTCCTCCTTCTCCAGTTAAAGAGGCAGCCTTTGGTCCCTTTTCATTTCCAGAAAAGTGGTGCTCCCCTGGGACCGCTTTTCCACGCCAGCTCCCCGGCGAGAAGCCGCCGCAGAGTTCCGTTCGCTCGAGGAAGACGGGGGAGGCTGCCAAACTCTGCGCGAGTGTGTTTGGCCTGGATGGTTTCCGGAATGGTTGTGGTGGTGATTTGGCCTGGGCTGAGCTGGTCACAGATCAGTAGAAGAATAAAAGAATAAAGCACCTCCTGCCCAGAGCCATGGAAAATTTCCTCAGCTGGTGGTGGTGCCCGTGATTAGCCGACGAAAGTGGCTCACCACAGCGCTCCACACTTCAGAGGAGGCGAGATAGAAAAAAAAGAAAAACATTGTTCAATCATTAACTTTGAGATTTCAATTTCCTGTGGATTGTGTTTAAGTGGAGACGACTTTCTAAAGGTCAGGGATTGTGAGAGCAATCCGAGCATGAAAAGATGGAGCAGGGATATCCGTTGTGAGTCTTTCCCGGCAGTGTGAAAGTAAAAAAGAGCTGGACAGCATAACATATATGTTTACTTATTTTGCCTTCTAGCCATGTCCAGTCTGGGAGCAGCACAGCATTGCCTGTAGATCAGTAATGCCTGGGGCAGTGTGGGTGTTAAATGTCCTGCCCTAGGGCACAATTAAATATATCAAGCCCGGTCTGGGATTCGAGTCCACAACCTTCCGGTTGCTGTAAATACGCTCACAACCTTTCATTTACCAGGTCATCTGTCTTAGCAAACAATCACCTTGAATCCATGATCCTAGAGTTATACACTGAACCTACAACCTTCCGCTTGCTAGATGCTTTGAACTCACAACTTTCTGGTTACAAACAAATATACTGAACTAACAACATTCCATTTACTTGGTCGTCTTTCTCAACAAATAAACACCTTGAACCCACAACCTTCTGGTTACAAATATGGAATGTAAAGGCTTTTCTATCCAACCAAGTAAATACGTTGAACTGCCAACCTTTCATTTACTAGGTCATCTGTCTTAGCAAATAACCACCTTGAATCCATGATCTTAGAGTTGCTAACTTATCCACTGAACCTACAACCTTCCGCTTGCTACATGCTTTGAACTCACAAATAAATAACCACCTTGAATCCACAACCTTGTAGTTGCTTCCTCAAACCTTACCAAATAAATAAACTGAATCGCTTGTTAAATACCTTGAACCCACAAACTTCTGGTAATTACTTTGTTTTCTTATAAACACCTAGAACCCACAACAGTCTATTTATTAGAAAATCTCTTCTAACAAATAAATACTTTGAACCCACAACTTTCTGGTTATTAACTTGTCTTTCTTATAAAATAAACACAATGAACCCACAAGCTTTTGTTTACTAAGTCATCTCTCCTAACAAATGAATATCCTGGACCCACTACATTCCAATTACTTGGTCATCTTTTTTAGCATATAAATACTTTGAACCCACAACCTTCTGGTTACAAGTGTGGGTTATGAATTTACACTCTTACAGTTGCTCAATTTTCTCTCCAACCAAGTAAATACATTGAACCCACAACCTTTCACTTATTAGGTCATCTGTCTTTGCAAATTACCACCTTGAATCCATGGCCTTCCAGTTGCTACCTCAAACCTTACCAAATAAATACACTAAACCCACAACCTTCTGCTTGATAAATACCTTGAATTCACAAACGTATGGTTACAAACTTTGTTTTTCTATAACATTCTGTTTACTAGAGCATCTTTTCTAACAAATAAATACCGTGAACCCATAACCTTCTGGTTACATGTGTGAGATGTAAATTCACACCCTTTTGGTTGCGAGCTTTTCTCTCCAACCAAGAAGATACGTTGAACCCACAACCTTCTGTTTACAAAGTCATCTGTTTCAGCAAATAACCACCTTGAATCCTCAGCCTTTTAGTTGCTACCTCAACCCTTACCAAAAAATACATTGAACCCAGAACCTTCTGCTTGCTAAATACTTGAGTTCACAACTTATGGTTACAAATTTTGGTTTCCTATAACATTCTGTTTACTAGAGCATCTCTTCTAACAAATAAATACCTTGAACCCACAACCTTCTGGTTACACGTGTGGGATGTAAATTCACACCCTTTTGGTTGCGAGCTTTTCTCTCCAACCAAGTAGATACACTGAACCCACAACCTTCTCATTACTAACTCAGTTTTCTTATAATAAAAATACCTTGAACCCACAACCTTCTGGCTGCTTGCTTGTCTCTCCACTTTATAACATATACATTTACTGTTGGATGATATGTATATGTATATATATATATATATATATATATATATATATATACTAGAATATACTTTTTTGGCCGTCCATTTTTGTTAAAGTATTTGTTGAAGTACTTTTAACCACAACACCCACTAAACCAACCAACACTTATCAGTTTCCTGAGCCTTGAACTATCCTTTTATCAGCGCTCTCCTTTCAAGACCACTCTATCTTCGTTGTTGCGGCTGTGTTTAGTCCAGTGAGAGATGATACGACCTTTTTGCTTTTACTTTAGCCGTAATGACAGTCTCTCTTTGTTACCCTCTCATTGAATTATAGGGCCAGTCTATTTTTTTGTGCTTTCATCATTGTCCGCTTTCCTTTCTGCTCCCAGTCTGCCTTTCCAGGCCACTGGAGTGACCTCCTTGATGGTCATTCGAGTGAGTTTCGACTTCTTCCACCTCCTGCTGAATTTGAGTCGGCCTTTGAAAGGAGAGTGTGCTTTTCTTCTTATTCAAGCACCTTCACAAACAAGTAAGAAGATACTTCAGAGGTGCCGACACGCTTTGTTGATTCGTCCTTCCTTAATAAACACAGAGAACGAGGATCTGAAAGGGCTGGGAAGGCTGATTATGGTCACCTTGAAGTCTTGTAAGAAGGCTTGAAGGGGTAAATTGAACATACATGCATCTCTTTCTCCACGCCGGTGGTCCAGAAGCTGGAGGATCTTTAGTGTTGATGCTTGTAGAAGCTGTTCTCCTCCACAATCTCTCCAAGACTGAACTCAGACAGTAATAATAATGTATAGGATATACTATTGACTATATACTATCTATAGTCCATCAGTTAATGTGGAAGCACCACTGGAGAATTATCTATAACATAATTCTGTGGTCATTTAGTGGTATGGTTGACATGCTTTTGTAGTATTAAGTAGTATTATTGTGTTAAGCTAAGTATTAACATGTATTAACAAGCTTAAATGTAAAATATAATTTTATATACAAGCTTATACAAGCTTAATAATGCCCTAAAAAATGGAAAAATATGGGTATATGTGGTACTAATGTATTTCTATTAGGTGTTAATAAGCTCTTTTGTATATTAAGAGTTATTAAGAGTTTATTAGCGATTGAGTTAAATGTTAATTAACTATTATCTTACAGGTCACCAACCTTTATTTTAAGCTTTACTTATAAACAAATCATTAAATAGCTCTAACTATTAGCACCTGAAAGCAGCAGAATAGGAACGTGACTTAAACTATTTCAACCAAGATAGGTGATGGACTGAGATTGGTCAGAGTGATGACCAGAGTGATGTAGCATTGGAGTCTTTCATTTTTTGTTTTTTTAAGGTACAGGTTGCTGAGCAGTCAGAGAGCCCCTCATGGAGGAAAGTGTAATTGGGAATAATGTTGGAAGTATGAGTGCGTGTTGTCTGAGATTGAGTGGTCCTGCTAGAGTCTCTGATTAAAGCCACCAGGAGCTCTGCAGCACTTATGAAAGTATTTATGAGCAGCAGTAGCAGACGGGACTGCAATGAGAGCGTGACATAGACACCCATTCTTTGTGGTCCAATGCTGAACAACTGCTTATTCTGTGCAGTCTGATGCGCAACAACTGCCCATCCTGTGCAGTCTGATGCCCAACAACTGCCCATCCTGTGTGGTCTGATGCTGAACAACTGCCCATCCTGAACAACTGCCCATCCTGTGTGGTCTGATGCTGAACAACTGCCCATCCTGAACAACTGCCCATCCTTTGCAGTCTGATGCTGAAAAACTGCCCATCCTGTGTGGCCTGATGCTCTGAAACTGCCCATCCTGTGCGGTCTGATGCTGAACAACTGCCGATCCTGTGTGGTCTGATGCTGAACAACTGCCGATCCTGTGTGGTTTGATGCTGAACAACTGCCCATCCTAAACAACTGCCCATCCTTTGCAGTCTGATGCTGAACAACTGCCCATCCTGTGTGGCCTGATGCTGAAAAAATGCCCATCCTGTGTGGCCTGATGCTCTGAAACTGCCCATCCTGTGCGGTCTGATGCTGAACAACTGCCCATCCTGCCCATCCTGTGTGCCCAACCTGTGCAGTCTGATGCTGAACAACTGCCCAACCTGTGTGGTCTGATGCTGAACAACTGCCCAACCTGTGCAGTCTGATGCTGAACAACTGCCCAACCTGTGTGGTCTGATGCTGAACAACTGCCCATCCTGTGTGGTCTGATGCTGAACAACTGCCCAACCTGTGCAGTCTGATGCTGAACAACTGCCCATCCTGTGTGGTCTGATGCTGAACAACTGCCCATCCTGTGTGGTCTGATGCTGAACAACTGCCCATCCTGTGTGGTCTGATGCTGAACAACTGCCCAACCTGTGCAGTCTGATGCTTAGAAACTTCCCAACCTGTCTGGTCTGATGCTGAACAACTGCCCCCATAAATAAATGATGTGGTGAACTGTGATTGGTCAGAGAAGTTCCTGGCAACAACTTCCACTAAAGCTTTAATTTCTCTGTTTTTTTAAGGTACAGGTTGCTGAGCAGTCAGAGAGCCCCTCATGGAGGAAAGTGTAATTGGGAATAATGTTGGAAGCATGAATGCGTGTTGTCTGAGATTGAGTGGTCCTGCTAGAGTCTCTGATTAAAGCCACCAGGAGCTCTGCAGCACTAATGAAAGTATTTATGAGCAGCAGTGGCAGGCGGGGCTGCGATGACAGTGTGATGTAGACGTCGTAGATGTCCAACAGTTCAATTTAATGGCTATTTAGTGGAAACACACAAGCCTGTGAGGTCAGTAATCAGAGTAATTAGCTCTAATTGTGCACAGTTAAAAACACATTCTGATATGTGTGTGTTTAACATTTTTCCAAGCTGATCGATGCACATAAAACACATTACGGAAGCGTGAGGGGGTTTAAACGTATTCCAACGGCTGTAATCATTACAGTATCATTACATATAGCAATACAAATGGTTCCTTAGTGTTCTCCATTAGCAAGCTAATGGGTTCTTCAGCACTGATGAAGCAGAGTGTGGAGGGAGACCTATTACTGGAGCGTTAGAGGAGTTCAGACTTTATTGGGTTTCAATTTTAAGTCATGAAATAGAAACATCTAATCGTGCTTCATATTCAAAGCCATTGTGTGACAGCAGACTGTATTCCAATGAGGTCCTCTGGGTGTCCAAAAGTATCCAGACAGCCTCTCTAATAGACCGATCCAGCTAGTGTATGGAGTGGGCACTCATTTAAAAAGCATTGGGCAATAAAATTAACAATGGCTTTAAGCTGCTGTGCTCACATCTTATTGGTCCTGTATTAACAGTTGGATGTAATAACCTCAACTTCACTTAAAGCCTGTAATGACCTATAATTATTAATAAGCAGACCTTAAAATAAAATAGTACCCAATATGGAATATATCAGATATTAAGGATGCTAAGTTGAAATACTGACTTATACAACCAGGCATAAGCCTTTATAGTTGCTGTAAGGTAGTAATAATTATATGCATACTACTTTATTAGTTCAATTAATAGCATAAATGCAATGCTCTAGAGCAGCGGTCACTAATAGGTGGACCCAGACATTGTCCAATGCGGACCCAAACAGTGTGTCGACAGTGTTTATTTTAAGCAGCAGAACATTTCTTGTCTTTATGGTATACGGGTGCAGTAAACTTATTGACCAAACACGTGCGCTGTAAGAGCACCGAAGGCGCCCCTCAGCCAATCAGATCTGTCGTGCACACAGGCTCATTGAGACTTGAAAGAAAAACGACTTTTCTACCAGGAATGGACCGAGACATGTTTATTCTTCCCACATTCAGCTCAAAACCAACATGGCTCATATGTTCTGAGATCGTGAGAATTAAAAATAGCCATGTATCTCTCTTATGTGTGTGAGACTAGCCCTGACACCATTTCAGCCCAGGTTTAAAGTCCTGGCTGGACCACCAAGAGCTCATCTCTCTCACTGAACAAGAGAAAGTCTGAGAGATACAAGAATACAAGAGAGAGATAAACTGTTAAGATGTTACTTGAGTTAAGAAGAAGACGCATGTTTTATTTATTTTTTCTAATTTTTTTTTTAAAAAGCATTGTTTTTTAATACAGCCTTTGTGTTTACTTCAAGTGAGGGAAAAAACATTAATTTGAACATATAAAAATAATTAATTGAGTTCAGTATTTAAACAGTAAATATACTGAAATATACTGAATGGTATGTGTGATGTGTTGGTGTTTCAGTAGCTGATGGTATAAGATGCTGATACTAGACTACTTCAGTAAACAGGATACACCACTGAATCAGAACACACGTTAGAAATAATGACGGTCCGGACCTTGGCCTGAAGAAATTTCCACCAACTAGACCTTACTGAATTTTAATTAAATACCCCTGCTCTAGAGCACCCACATCATGGCCAAGAGGGGTATAAAGCCCCCCAGCATTGGGCTGTGGAGCCACGGAACTGGTTTCTAAATGTATCCATCCATTTTAAAGGTGTGACCATTACTGCCCACACACTTCCATCCACTAGAGGGCTAGAAGGCTTATGGCTGGTTGTTATACAGTATTTATTACCAAGTATAGCAGCGATGAGTCAGTATAAGTCAGTATTTCAACTTACCATCCTCAATATCTGATATGTCTCATGTTGGGTATCACTTTGTTTTAAGGTCATTAACTAACAAATGTAATGCTGTAGAGCAGCCGCCTAGAGCATGGCCAACAAGGGTATAAAGCCCCCAAGCGTTGGGCTGTAGACCCACAGAACTGTGTTTGCTGCAATAATGGATCTCCATCTGGTACTTCTGAATGTATCTGTCCATTTTAAAGGTGTGACCATTACCACCCACACACTTCCATCCACTAGAGGGCAGCCCGGAGTCAAAAGTTCCCCACAATAAACAATAAACGTGGCGATGTTGGCGGAGGTCATAATATTGTACCTCCTACAGAGGAGATGAAACAGGCAGCGCTGTGGGTGTTAGCGGCGGTCCGCGAGGTCATTTAATATTCTGTAACATGTGGCCACCCACTACACTGTCCCCCACCAGTCTTTCAAGTATGGACATAAGACTCTGTCCAGATATGTGCTTAACTTTAAAGTCTTTAGAAGGAGAACTAATCATCCAACCTGACATTGGCCTGGCTTTGTGGCTGAATGCAATCAAATCCTTATAGCAATGTGGGTAGATGCAAAACCTTTATATTCAGTGTATGTCAAGCAACCCCAATTACAAACGTAGACTCTATTCAAGCTTCTTCAACATCTCAGGTGAGATCTCACCTCGGGCAAATGCTCTTCCATCTTTTCTTAGTAACTCTTTCTATGAATACTGCATCTGTAATGCATTATAAATGCATTAGAAAGGTATTATATGACATGTATAGTAACTTACAATAGCTGTTATAAGCCTGTATCATTGCCTATAAGTAGTTATAGTGACTTTCAGGACAGTTTATAGCATAAAAGTATATACCTTTATCATAGCATGAGAACACTGTACAGAGAAATGCTGTAATGCATTATAACACACTATGACATGGTTGCAGTCATCAGACCACAACAGTGTGAAAGAACCAGAGCTGATGCTTTTAGTTATTTATCTTTTTTTATATGTATTATTCATTTTATAGTTTGTGTATTTGTAGGTAGCTGGAATCTGTAATGCTAGATCGTTAGTAGTTCGCAGCCAAAGCAAACTGGTTTCATGTTGACCAGTAAATAACAACTGTAACTACAGCTGCCTTGTTTCAGAATATAGTTAACATTAACAATGGCTATAAGCTGATATGCTCACTTCTTATAAGCCCTGTATTAACAGTTAGATGTAATAACCTCAGTTCACTTAAAGCCTGTAATAACCTGGTAATAAACACTCGATTCTATAACAACCGTGTCTATAATGTTTTTATGAGCAGATGTTTTAATGTATGATGGAACCGGACTTTATAAAGTGTTATGCATGTAATTAGAACTACCTTAGAGCAACTATAACAGCTTATGTACATTTACATTTATAGTATTTAGCAGGCGCTCTTATCCAGAGTGACTTACATAAGGGCTTAGTGTTTGGTCACTACTCTAAGGGTGTTTTCACACCTGTAGTTGGTTTCACTGGTCCGGATCAGTTAATGAGTTTGTTTACTTGTATTTACTTACATTTATAATGCATTATGAATACAGGACCCATAGAAAGTGTTATCTCTGTTTCTTATGGAGAAGCTTCTTGACAGCTACACCTCCTTCCAGACCCACAGCATCCAGTTGTCTTGTGCTTCCCGTCCAGTTTGGCTGGAAATGAAATACAGTCCAGACTTTCTTTCAGTTGTGCCCACGTCCCCTCAGGCCCAGAGCAGTCGACATGCAGCCTGAGCATTAATTCGGCCTAGCCGACCCTTGACCCCTGTCTGCCGCACTCGTCTTCTCTGGAGTGAGTCAAAGGGGACTGGAGGATTTTGTAAGGGAGGGGCAGGGGCAAGGGTGCCCCCCGCAGGCCTGCCCATCAATAATTCAGCCTTCACATTAATTAGAAAAGTGCTGTGCGGAGACACACTCCCGGCAGCCTCTGAGCCATCCATCTCCCTCCTTCAGCCCACTCACGTCTCTCCAGGGGTCCGGAAGAAAGGAAAGGCTGTTTGTTTCGTTTTCACCAGTCGTGTGTGTCTCGGTGTGCGATATGACTGTACTGTTTATTGTTACGAGTTTTGTTGTGGCTCTGGTCTCGCACAACAGTTAAACACCATCTCCACCCACTGGCTTGGTCTCCCTATTGTACAGTGCTAGGCTTACATGCAATTCCTCCAAGTTTCATGAAACACCAACATATCTTTTGTAATTGTGAGCTCAACATGCTTGGAGGAGAACACTAATGAACTTCTACTGTCAGCCCATGTGGGCTAGTATCCCGCTCAGTGATGGGGAGGGAGGCAGGACCATCCTGCCCACCCAGAAAGAGCAAAAGATTTATGTTATCTTAACACCAGTCCGGCAGGATAAAACCAGTCATACCAGATTGTTGCAGCGCTGTATAGTCCTGCACCAGCAGCAAAGAACTCCATCAGTAGTTTCTATAAAAACTGATTAGAACACTCTGAAAACTAAATTTAGAACTTTTTGCCAAACACATACACTAGTGAACACACACACTAAGACGCAGGGTAACACACACACATACACTAGTGAACACACACACTAAGAGGCAGGGTAACACACACATACACACACACTAGTGAACACACACACTAAGAGGCAGGGTAACACACACACATACACTAGTGAACACACACACTAAGAGGCGGGGTAACACACACATACACATACACTAGTGAACACACACACTAAGAGGCAGGGTAACACACACATACACACACACTAGTGAACACACACACTAAGAGGCAGGGTAACACACACATACACACACACTAGTGAACACACACACTAAGAGGCAGGGTAACACACACACATACACTAGTGAACACATACACTAAGAGGCAGGGTAACACACACACATACACTAGTGAACACATACACTAAGAGGCAGGGTAACACACACATACACATACACTAGTGAACACACACACTAAGAGGCAGGGTAACACAAACATACACACACACTAGTGAACACACACACTAAGAGGCAGGGTAACACACACATACACACACACTAGTGAACACCCACACTAAGAGGCAGGGTAACACACACATACACACACACTAGTGAACACACACACTGAGAGGCAGGGTAACACACACATACACACACACTAGTGAACACACACACTAAGAGGCAGGGTAACACACATATACACACACACTAGTGAACACCCACACTAAGAGGCAGGGTAACACACACATACACACACACTAGTGAACACACACACTAAGAGGCAGGGTAACACATACATACACACACACTAGTGAACACACACACTAAGAGGCAGGGTAACACACACATACACACACACTAGTGAACACACACACTAAGAGGCAGGGTAACACACACATACACACACACACTAGTGAACACACACACTAAGAGGCAGGGTAACACACACATATACACACACTAGTGAACACACACACACACTAGGGGGCGGTGTAACACCCACACAAACACACACACTAGTGAACACACACACTAAGAGGCAGGGTAACACACACATACACACAAAGTAGTGAACACAAACACTCAGGGGCAATGTAACACACACATACACACACACTAGTGAATACACACTAAGGGCAATGAAACACACTAGTGAACACACACTCTAAGAGGCAGGGTAGCACACATATATACACACACACTAGTGAACACACACTAAGGGGCAATGTAACACACACATACACACATACTAGTGAACACATACCCTAGGGGGCAGTGAAACACCCACATGCACACCCACTAGTGAACACACACACTAAGGGGCAGTGTAACACCCACACAAACACACACTAGTGAACACACACACTAGGGGGCAGTGTAACACCCACACAAATGCACTCACTAGTGAACACACACTACAGGGGCCGTGTAATACCCACACAAATGCACACACTAGTGAACACATACTAGGAGGCAGTGAAACACCCTCATACACACATACACACTAGTGATCACACACTAGGGGGCAGTGAAGAAAACTATTTACATAAACACACACACTAGTGAACACACACACTAGAGGGCTGTGAAACACCCTCATACACACATACACACACACACACACACACACTAGTGATCACACACACTAGGGGGCAGTGAAACACCCACATGCACACACACTTGTGAACACACACACTAGGGCAAGGTATGTAAAACCTCTGGTGGGTTTCTCTGGTGGGTGACACTGACATGGTGTTAGTGTGTGTTGTCCTAGTCTGAGTGGATCAGTATGCATTGGTATGTATTAAAAGAAATGCTGGCTGCTTTCTTAAAATAGCCATTTTAAAGATATATATGTTTCTATGTTTATTGTGATGTTTATATCACTGTTCCAGCATTTTGTTTATATTGTGCAGCGCTTTGATGTGTGTGTGTGTGCGTGTGTGTGTGTGTGTGTGTGTGTGTGTATGTGTGTGTGTGTGTGTGCATGTAGACAGACATTGTGAGACAGCACATGCCCAGTCTTAGCTCTGTGTTGCTGTACACACCAGCTGTCACACAGGAATTCACTTAAGCTATCACGAGAACACAGAGGAATCAAAGCGGAGTGATTAAAATCCTCTTTAGCGGCTTAGATTATGAAATAGCAAAGCAATATCATCCTGAGCTGAATCAGAAGAAAAATGGCTTTCATTTGGTGGGGATGTAGGCCTTGATTGAATCAGCCGAATTCCCAGGGAATTATGCAGACAATAAGATTTCACCTGTTCTCCTTCCCAATCAGAATCAGTTCGCAAACCAGAATATTATCATCCCTGAGATATTACAGAGAGAAACTCCTGCAGGCAGAGAGAGAGAGAGAGAGAGAGAGAGAGAGAGAGAGAGAGAGAGAGAGAGAGAGAGACAGTGAGTCTGTGAGTCTGTGCATAAGCACACAGGTTAATGCAAACCTTATATATTATATTATATTTTACCATCAAATGCATATAGGAAGTAGAGAAATTCAGTGAAGAACCCTGTTCTTCAATGGTCAGGACCCCCACAGTACAACCACAGAGCATATATTATTAGAGAGATGGATCATTCTCATCAATCAATCAATCAATCAATCAATCAACCTTTATTTTCCCTCGGATGTACATTAAAGAAGAACCTCATTTACAATGTTGCAGAGCATTACAATTTTTAAACAAAAAGGGATTGAAAATGAATTAAAATTATTTTAATGAGTACTTAATACATAAAAGAAACAATAAAAACAGAAAATTAGAATGAATCATAAAAGAAAAACAAATACAAATTGAATAAGAAGATAAAACCAATAATGAGAAAAAAGTAAAAAAAAAAGTAGTCAATACAACTAGATATAAATATAGTAGTAAAAATTAAAATTGTGAAAGAAATAATCGTAAAAAATATACAAAAAAAAATAATAAAAGAGTAAAAATCAAGATATAAGAATGGTAAAAGTAAATTACGATAGAAAAAACAAAACTATTGAATATTAAAATCATAAAACTGTTTACTAAAATTCCATAAAATACTGGCAGGTAATTTGTACTAGTCTCATTGTTGTGATATGTCCTCCCGTCTGTTGACTGTCCTCCCGTCTGTTGAACGCTGTTGGGAGGACTGACCATCAGGGCCTCCTCCCCACCATCACCAGTCAGCTCTCCTGTCCATCTGTATCTACTGCTACACCCTCAGTTACATCACTGTACACCATCCAGATTCACCAGCATTGAGATAGGATGGGACTGTTTCAGCTTACGCCCACTTTACATAAAGACTCAGTCAGAGACTGCCTCAGTCAGAGACTGCCTCAGTCAGAGACTGCCTCTACCTGTGCAGCTTCTAAAGCTTTGCTATCCAGATTTCAAACAGAGACACTTTTCTTTGGTATTTAGTTTAAACTGTAAATACTGTTTGATCAGAGGAGGATGGGTCTCCCCTTGTGAGTCTTGGTTCCTCCCAAGGTTTCTTCCTCCAGTCTGAGGGAGGTGTTCTTGCCACTGTTGCCTCTGGCTTGTTTACTGAGGGATATATGTTATAACTGTCTGTTTTCAAAACTCTGTAAAGCTGCTTTGAGACATCTTCTTTGTAAAAAGCGCTACACAAATAAACTTGAATTGATATATGATGGCATATGACCACAAAGTGCTTAAAAAAAAAAAAAAAAAAAAAAAAAATATATATATATATATATATATATATATATATATATATATATATATATATATATATATATATATATATATATATATATATGAAATATGAACAGGGGGCCACATGTAATTTTTATGGCAATAATAATAATAATAATAATAATAATAATAATAATAATAATAATAATAATAATAATAATAATAATAATAATAATGCTAGCAATCGTGATAATAACAAACCATTATTAACTCTTTTATATATATATATATATATATATATATATATATATATATATATTTTTTTTTTTTTTTTTTTTTTTTTTTTTTTTTTTTGTATATATTCTCCAACAGAACTAATTCTCAACTAAAACATTCTCAACTAGTGATGTAGTGAACGTGAAGAAGTTTTATTCCAAACAATTTTGAAGCATTTCTATTGGTCCATTCATTATAAACTTTTCACTTTTCACTGTATACAAAGAGCTGCT
Organism: Megaleporinus macrocephalus; assembly: GCA_021613375.1. Lineage (NCBI taxonomy): Eukaryota > Metazoa > Chordata > Actinopteri > Characiformes > Anostomidae > Megaleporinus > Megaleporinus macrocephalus. The sequence goes on along the minus strand of CM038726.1, from coordinate 33,435,564 downwards.
CTTGTGATCACATGATATAGAAAAATAAAAAATAATAGGGCAAAATTATATATATAAAGTACATATAAATCAAAGATAAATCAAAGCTACATTTAAAGAGAAGTGTTTTTAGATTTACAATCGACTTCAAGGCCGTGCAGCTCCGCGTTAACATCTCTGTAACGTATGACCTCCAGCGGCTCATGGCTTTATCAAAGACTGCAGGTGATGAATAAACAGGGTGTTAAGCTGAAGTCTTACTAAACCAGCACGCAGGTCACGTAGAGCAAGTGTAGCATGTTCATGTGCCGTTGCACGTTTAATGACTTGCTCGTTCTTGCACTTAGCGGCCACCTGTAGGTGTTTGCATGTGAAGAGATGTGCTCAGGCTGATGGCTGATGCAGCCAGACACTCCGGGTGCACTGCCAGCTCCCTCTGCCGCGGGAAATCATGTTCAATTATGTCAGGAGGCCGTTTGGACAGGCCGGACAGAAAGGGATGCTCGTAATCACCTGAGCAGCGGCCACGCGAACGAACACACACCTGCTCGCCGGAGCCAGCCAGGGGAACGGGCTTGGCATGAACACACACATGCGAAACACAAAGATTTCCAGTTTTCTCATTTCCAATTTTCACACTGGCTGCAGGTTCCAAGCAAGAAGTGAATACATCTTCACAGCCAGCTGTGTGTAGCCAGCGTCGCCTCTAAAAAGAAAGTTAACATCAATGTGTCAACGCTTTTCACGTCTTCTAGTGAAGCCACAGCTCTCAAGTATCAGGATGCTTAGAGTAAGAAGCCACGGCCTTGGTATAAAAAATATCCTTTTATGGCTCAAGCTCAACATAAATACCCTACCAACCAAGTTTTGAATTAGTAAAATATACTGCATTACCAAAAGTATTCACTCGTCTGTCTTCAGACGCGTATGAACTTGAGTGACGTCCCCTTCTTAATCCATAGGGTTTAATATGATGTTGGCCCAACATTTGCAGCTATGACAGCTTCAGCTCTTCTGGGAAGGCTCTCCACACGGTTTAGGAGTGTGTTTATGGGAATGTTTGACCGACAGTTCTTCCAGAAGAGCATTGGTGAGGTCAGACACTGATGTTGGACGAGACGGCCTGGCTCGCAGTCTCTGCTCTAATTCATCCCAAAGGTGTTCTATTAGGTTGAGGTCAGGCCAGTTAAGTTCTTCCACACCAAACTCACTCCTCCATGTCTTTATGGAAACTGTTTCCACAGATCTGGGAGCATGAAGTTGTCCAGAATCTCTTGGTCTGCCGAAGCATTAAGAGTTCCTTTCACTGGAACTAAAGGTCCAAGCCAACCTCCTGAAAAGCAACGCCACACCATAATCCCCCCTCCACCAAACTTTACACTCACCACAATGCAGTCAGACAAGCAGTGTTCACCTGGCAACTGCCAAACCTAGACTCGTCCATCGGATTGCCAGATGGAGAAGATGCAGAACACATCTCCACTGCTCTAGAGACCAGTGGTGGCTTTACACCACTGCGTCCGACGCTCTGCATTGTTCTTGGTGATGTAAGGCTTTGATGCAGCTGCTCAGCCATGGAGACCCATTCCATGAAGCTCTCTACGCTCTGTTCTTGAGCTGATCTGAAGACCACATGAAGTTTGGAGGTCTGTAGTGATGGACTCTGTAGAAAGTTGGTGACCTCTGTGCACTATGCTCCTCAGCATCCACTGACCCGCTCTGTCACTGTACGTGTTCTACTACTTGGTGGCTGAGTTGCGGTCGTTCCCAATCACTTCCACTATGTTTTCTCATCCAGTCTATAGACGGACAGTCAGGCAAGTTGGAAATGCTATAGTGCCCCCTAGGTGTGAGTATGTGTGAATGTGTATATCTGTGTAATGTGTGGAGGAGCTTTAAAGTGTATTTATTGATCTAAGTGGAAACAAAAGAAATAATGAAGTCAGTAATGCTCCAATATCTTGACTTTACAGTTCAATCAACCTCATTCTGGTGTTGGCCAGTAATAAGATGCTACAGCTTTAAGTGGTCGGCCATCAAATTTTGCCACTTGTGAGGTGCTGCAAGTATATAATCTCACCCTTGGCCAACCATACAGCTGGTGTCTGCTTGAAACATCTCTGGTTGCTCTGGATATATATATATATATATATATATATATATATATATATAAGGTAGGAAGATGGCATATGGTGGCATGCTAGGCTAGGCTGCCATGCTGCTCTGAAACGTTTGCTGTCCTCGCTGATCTGCTTCCTCTGCAGTCCTAGGTTGGGCTTGATCCTCCACATGTTGCACTCTTGAGTCCATTGGAGGGATGGCTATCCCATATCTGACACCAATATGGTGTCTGCCAGAGTAAGATTCTGGAAAGATTGCCACTTCAACCAAATGTTCTTTTATTGAAATATATATATATATATATATATATATATATATATATATATATATATATATATATATATATATATATATATATATATATATATGGTTGTTGTCCCACATCTGACACCAATGTAGTCTCAGCATCTGCCAGAGTAAGATTGCAATTCAACCACATGCTCTTTTATTGAACACAGCAACAGAGAAGAACTGGCGGGCAGGGCAATCAGGGCCGGTTCATCAATAGCCATTCAACTTTACCCCACTTCACTAACTGCCCACATAATGGAACATATAAACCTGCAGCACAACTTTTACCTACCAATAACAACTAACTCACAACAATAAAGTCTCTCCAACGGCAGCAGAGGTGCCTCGCCAAAGCATCCACAGCTGTGTGAGCCAGTAGCGTACACAATATTCAGCTACAGTGTTGAGTAAACATCACTGAAACAATGAGAATGAACATTTGGAGATTTCCTTAATCTCTATTTTATTGTTTTGGTGACATTTGCTTTGAGGCCTCTGGCTCTTATCCATTTCTAGACTGTCACCATGTCTGTCTCTCTCTCTCTTGCTCTCTCTCTCACTCACTCGCTCTCTCTGTATCTCTCTATTTGCTGCTGTCGGCTGATAGTATCAGTCTGCACTGCTGACGTGGAACAGCCGTTAGATCCTCTCAGCCTCAGAGTAGCCAGGCTCAGATCTGTAATCGTGTGCAGTAAATACCGCACAGCTTTGGTGAATATTCACCTCAGACGCTCGTGTGAGACGCCCTGTATGTACAGAAATTCAGATCAGAGGCTGACTCCTCTCTTCACCCCTCTCTCTTTTACTCCTGTTAGCTCGTATCTCTGTCCTTCGTCCTTCAGGTCTTCGACAGAGCAGTGGACCAGCGGGAGAAATCAATTATTCAAGAATCAATCAGGAACGGCTGGTCAGTTTTGGACTAGTGCAAAAGTCCAGGCTTCATATATATATATATATATATATATATACATATATATATATATATATATATATATATATATATATATATATATATATACATATATAGTCATTGTCTAATGAAAAACAAGTGTCAACAAGTATCTCCAAAATGAGGACAAAAACAGTCTTTACTTTCTATGTAAGTCAATGGAACCAGAATTATGTCCAAGCTATTTTGGAGCATCTCTATTGGGCCATCAGGGAGTTCTCACAATGTCTCATAGAGCCGATGTGTTCAAATGATGTAGACAAATATGAGACATACATATATACATACACACAAGTGAACATACATACACACTAGGGGGCAGTAAAACACCCACATATACACACACTAGTGAACATACACACTAGGGGGCAGTGAAACACCCACATATACACACACTTTGAACGGCTGGTCAGTTTTGGACTAGTCCAAAACTGAGGAAATTCCAGAAGATCAGGTCAGACAGTGGTCACCCAGCACACGGCCTGTTCACCATACTGCCATGAGGCAGGAGATTCCGCAGCATCCAGGCCAAAACAACACGCCTACTGAACAGCTTCTACCCACAGGCTCCTGAACAAAGGCTGAAAGACCCCAATACCGTTCACTCGACCACTGCACATTGTACACTTTATATTATTTATTCTGATATCGCTGCTGTGGACAATATCATCATATCACTAAGTCACTTTAAATAGATATAAATAGATATAGATATATCTACTTAGAACCTGCCTATGCAAAATTTTTCACAGTTGTCCCCCTGTATATCCTATGTTTATATCTTGTGTATTGTATAGTCCTTTATATATTTCAGTTATAACTATTGTATATTTTTAGCTTATTTTTACTTTAATATTGTCTATTTATTGTATGTTTGTACTGTTTTATATATATAATGCTGCCCTCAAATAAACTTGAAACTTGAAACTTGAACACTAGTGAACATACATACACACTAGGGGGCAGTGAAACACCCACATATATATATATATATATATATATATATATATATATATATATATATATATATATAATGGGTTATGTTTTTAGGTCGACTACAACGAAAATATCCCCAAAAGTTACAAGCAGATGAATAAAACAGTAAGAAATGCTGGTCATGTCATCACTTCAGCGCTCCCGCTGGACAGCCCCTTAGCCCCTTTGTCGATCCTTTTAAGTTTCTGTTGCTGACGCCATCTGAAGGCCCCATCTAGCATCATTTACCATCTCCCCGGATCAGGGCTAATCACTTTACTGCAGGCCCTTTTTCACACCACATGGCCGTTCCATTATTTTTGATGCTCTCCAGTTAAGTGCATTGACTCACTGATTAGCGACACGGCGCTCCAGTGGCTGCTGTTTCAGCTCATTAACGGGATGTGAGCGCTAAAGTGTGGCCAGCGAGGCCTGAAACACCCCTTAATAAGTAAGTACTGCGACGAGGCGACAGAGGCTTTTCACACGGCCTGCGCCTTTTACAGCTACAGCAGCCTGCCCTCTGGATCACTGTGACCTGGTGCTGCTAGGCTGCCCACTGCCAGGTTAGACGCTATGCCAGGCCAGCGGAGCATTAATGGGATGCTTTGACCACCAATTTAGTGGTGCTTTCTTTCATTGTTTGCTGGGTTATTGGAATTAACCTGGCTGATGTGAGGTTGGACTCTCACACTAGGACCACATGCCTTGTACCATGCCTAGACAAGACTGCCACCACCTCTTTTCACCCCTTCACCAGACTAACCACTACACCACCATACTAACCACTAAACCACCATACTAACCACTACACCATCATATTAACCACTACAGTACCATACTAACCACTACACCATCATATTAACCACTACACCACCATACTAACCACTACACCACCATACTAACCACTACACCACCATACTAACCACTACACCACCATACTAACCACTACACCATCATATTAACCACTACACTACCATACTAACCACTACACCATCATACTAACCACTACACCACCGTACTAACCACTACCCCACCATACTAACCACTACACCACCATACTAACCACTACACCATCATACTAACCACTACACCATCATACTAACCACTACACCATCATACTAACCACTACACCACTATACTAACCACTACACCATCATACTAACCACTACACCACTGTGTCACCTCTAATTGTGTATATGTATATATATATATATATATATATATATATATATATATATATATATATATATATATATGTATATATATATATATATATATTTCTTTTTATTTCTATTCTATAACTGAAAACACTGTTAACTGGTTTAGATGTTGCTTTGTATGCAGTAAGCAGTTGGCGCTGATGCTGCTGTAAGTGATGTCTTTATCGTATTGCATTAGGTGGTTATTAGATTTTGTGGGAGGGGAGTGTGATAATATATGAACACTGAACATTTCCCTGTATAACATATTAGGAACTTAGACTATCTATATATTATATCAGTGATGGGGCAGGCGTGTGGGCGTGAGCCGGTCTTTATTGTGAGCCCCTCAGTTACACAATTATACACCCGTAACTCACAGACAATCCAATTTCTTACCATGGCGTCTATTTATCTCCCTGTTATTCATAAAGCTACTCATCAAACAGAACCTTCATAACTTTACTATCCACTGTATCAGCTCCACTGACCATACAGGAGCTCCACTTACAGACTGTAGTTCATCTGATTCTCTGTATACTTTATTACTCTGTTCTTTAATGATCAGGACCCCCACAGGACCACCACAGAGCAGATACTATTAGGGAGGTGGGTCACTCTCAGTACTGCTGTAATCTGTTACAGTGGCTACAGCTCTAGCAGTTACACTGTTGCTCATGTGTAACTACACAGTTATTACACACACTTTATATAAAATATAAAATGGAACCCTATATATATATATATATATATATATATATATATATATATATATATATATATATATATATATATATATATATATATATATATATGGGTGTATGTACATTGCTGCCCTGTACATCTTACACATTGTATAAATATTTCTTGGTTTTCTTTAGGCAGCGACAATATGCAGTGACCGGCTGAAGTAATTTGGGTGTGCAGGTGTAAAATAAATAAATAAATAAATAAATAAATAAATAACAGTGGGGTTTTGGATAGTTGTTACAGTGAGCTGGATGGACATCTTGTTACTGCACAGTGGTTTAAATCACCCTGGAGATATTGGCTGCCTGGCCTTATTATTTAGAGCTTGCCTTGCGTTGCACTTTAGCTTGTTAGGCAGGTATACGGGTAGACTCAGGCTCAGACAGACCTCACTACTTACAAACTGTAGCTATTTTCACCCACCTGTTTAATTTTAGATCAGTTATTTATGGATCGTAGCTCGTTATAAGAAACAGAGAATTTACATTAAAATGAGCTGCTAGTGATTCTGGTTAACTCCTAATTCATGGACGTGCCTTGCCGAGGTGAACATCGTTAAGCTAACTTCTTTGTGGTCATACAATCCTTCCCAAAACCTGCTGTATGCAGTATAAATGCCATAATATAATATTAAAGTGAACAACAACTCAGCAAGTGATGCAGCTAATGTTGGTTCGTGATTGGTTGGATCAGAAGGAGGTGAGGCAGTATGTTGGATGCGGATTGACACTAGGACCTAAGATCTGCTGGAAGGTAGATCTCCAGGAAAAGCATTGTTATAGAAGAGCAACTTTAATTTCAGTCTATGTTTAAAAAAGGTTGATTTGTAGGTGTGAGGAAGCTTCTAAAGGCTTAAAGCACCTTCACATCATCTAAAGCTTCAATACTCTTCCTAGAACCTTCAGATGATGTGAAGATTCCACCTGAATATTTCTCTAAAGCAGTTGTTCCCAATCCTGGGTCCTGCCCTGCACATTGTGATGTTTTCCAGACAAGGTGCACCCACTTAAGAAGGACGTGCCAATTAGTGGATTAGTCGGGTCAGATGTTTTAGGAGCTGGGCAGTGAAATATGCGGTGAAGGACGAACACCAGGAGCAGGCTTGGGAACCACAGCACTAAAGAACCATTCACTGAAAGGTTGTTCAAGGAAGGGGTTTTGTATGGCTTCATACTAATAAGCCTATTTTTAAGACTGGGGTCTTCTTCAAGGTAAAACTCTACATATCTGTCTCAAAACCTAGTAAGCTCATACATAGGCAGCATTTTACATCATAGTATGCGCTCCCGACATGCAGACTGTCCCAATTCTTACATACCTTAAACATGCTGTCTACTGAGGAACCTTATTTAGACCTGATTTCATTTTAAAATGTGATTCTCTCTGGTGGTTTGTTGGGTCTGTCTCAAAACCTAGTGAGTGTCTAAGTAGGCTGTCTAGGTAGCAGCTGTGTAAGTATCAGTGTTCTCTCCTCATCTCATAAAACACATTACTGAGATGCTCTAGTTAGAGAGAGACTGCGTCACGGCTTGTTCCCGCCCACTGCAGCATGTGATTGGTGGTTTAGCTGGTTGCTAAGTTACCAGCCGGCGTCCAAAACAATAGCCAGAGGCTTAAAAAAATCTGCTAGCATAAATGCTAATGGCTTGAGTAAAAAACTGATAAATGGTGAAGGACTCGTTACAGAGTTGATAATAAAATACTGTTTTGTGTGATTATATGACCAGAAACACATTAAAACTCCAAAGAGAATCAAACTGAACACCGTATCTGCCCTTTACATTGTGTAAGAATTTCACGAAATTCTCGAATTTCACGAAATTCTTACACAATGTAAAGGGCAGATATGGTGTTCAGTTGATGTGGAAAACCAAAAATTGACCAAAATGAAACCACGATATAAAGCAGAATATCTCATTTAATATCCTCCAGAAAGTCTACTACTAGTCTTATTAGCCGGATCAAACACTGTGGTTCTGTTTTCAGGTGTTCCTTTCTTTGTTTTTCTTCCTTCTTGATGAAACCTGCACGGTGTTTGTACTCTCAGAAATTGTCAATATGTCTGCTTCGGGTCACCTTGTTATTGCTGTTGGCCTCACTGATCTCCTCATCTGTTGTTCCCGAATGACTGAACTTTTCCACTCATTTCTGCTCCGTCTCCAGGGAGGAGGCCATGATGTCCACTTACTTTGAGTCGGTGGATGATTTGCTGGCTTCGTTCGGGCCAGTGAGGGACTGCTCCAAAGACAACGGCGGCTGCCGGAAGAACTTCAAGTGTGTTTCAGACAGACGGGTGGACTCCACAGGCTGCATGGTGGGTCAGATTTAACGTAATGCATAAACACTGCCAGCGATTACCTGACCACAGCGATCATGTGGTCATTGTTGATGTCATAGAGACACAATAGAGACTCCACATTCTTCTATAATGAATAACGTTTTTGTCACTGGACCCTTTGAATTATGAGTTCAGAGCCAGAACACGACCACTGCTACATGTGCATTGACCTCATATGACACCATCCAATATTCCAGGCAAGCTAGTAAATTGAATGTGGTAGGTAAGAGGCTTTGTAGGTTGGGCCTGTAGTTTGAGTAGCTGTTGGTATATAATAATACTCATGGGATTAAACTGGTGTTGTAGGGGATGCTACAAAACAATGGTTGCCTAGCTTGGTCCTAGAGATCAGGCTGGTTCATGATTGGTTGGATCAGTGGTAGGCAGAGCAGCATGTTGGATGCAGGTTGGATCTAAGATCTGCTGGAAAGTAGAGCTCCAGGAAGAGGGTTATTGTAGACGAGTAACTTTTATTTCAATCCATGTTCAAAAAGAGATTGATTTGTAGGTGTAAAGAAGCTTTTGAAGGCCTAAAGCACCTTCACATCATCTTAAGGTTCAACACTCCTCCTAGAACCTTCAGATAATGTGGAGATTCCACCAGAATAGTTCTCTAAATAAATTTTTAAGTCATGTCATGTCCACATTAGAGACTCCAATTATGAGTCAGTTTCCCATATGACTACAGTGAATGACGTTCTTGCCAAATGTCACTGGACCCTTTGAATTATGAGTTCAGAGCCAGAACACGACCACGGCTACATGTGCATTGACCTCATATGACCTCATCAAATATTACAGGCAAGCTAGTAAATTGAATGTGGTAGGTAAGAGGCTTTGTAGGTTCGGGCTGTAGTTTGAGTAGCTGTTGGTATATAATAATACTCATGGGATTAAACTGGTGTTGGGTCTGTAGGGGATGCTACAAAACAATGGTTGCCTAGCTTGGTCCTGGAGATCAGGCTGGTTCATAGACAATCATAAAATCATAGACAATGTCAGGTTCCCCTTTTAGCTTCAGGGGGCCAGGCTTACCTAAAACAGACAGTTGAAGACTGGAAAAGTATAGCCTGGTCTGAGGAAACTCGGTTTCTGCTCAGGTGCATAGACGGTCAGACTTTGGTCCAACAGCACATATCCATGAATTTAGCCATCATTCCAGGCTGGTAGAGGTGGTGTAATGGGGCAGGGAAGGTTTACTTGATACACTTTGGGCTTATTAATATGGATCAGTCATCGCTTGAATGACCACAGCATACTTGAGTCTCATTGTTGACCATGTACATCCATTCACGTCTAGTCTACCATCTTCTAACAGCTACTTCCAGCATGATTATACCCTATATCCCAAAGCAAAAGTCATGTCAAACTGGTTTCAAGAACATAACAATGAGTTCAATGCTTTTCGATGGTCTTCCCAGTCACTGGGTCTAAATCCAGTGGAAAACCTTTGGGATGTGGTAGACCCAGAGACTCACAGACTGAAAGTGGACCAGAATCTGAAAGCAATGGTTCCTATATCTTGTAGAATCCATGCCATAAAGAATTGAGGCTATTTTGAGAGCAATAGGAGACTCTACCCAGTATAAGCATAGTGTTCCTAATAAAGAACCTAATGCTGACCACCCTATGACATATGGCACCCTTATTAATTAATTTAACATTAATAACTATCATGAAATAATGTAATACTGAATTTTATCACAACCGCCCAGCAGTTTATATATCGGCCACAGTAGAGTATGACAGTGTTGTATATATTCCATAATGCCCACTCTTAACTTACGAGGCTGATGTAATAAAGGTTCACATTTGAACTGGATCAGCAGTCCTGAGTGGACCAAGTTAGACCACTACACGGGCAGAAATCAGGAATCGCCAGATCAGTGTTTGACTTTCCTTCCAAATGACGAAGAATGTGAAGGCCAGTCAAATTACATCCCTGGTCCAACCCCCTAATGATCAGCCCATCCATCATGTAGGGACACGGAGAGCTCATCAATTTAATTGTTTTTTTACGAGCAGCGTCCACTGCCTCCAGCTGCACTGAAGCATTCCTGTCTCCTTCGGTTGTAAATCTGCCCATATTGTGTATCAGCCACTTCACATCAAACGAAGACATTATCTGTAAATATAACCGTATGAATGGAGCTCATTAGGCAATGTGGTTTGAAGACTGGTCCAAGAAACAGTGAGTGCAATTCATTACAACTGAATAGTTAGATTGGAAATATATTAATTAATTCTGTTATAATTGTAGCAATTAAATGGTTCACATGTTCATAATGCATTGACATACAGCACATTTGATTGTCACAAGCTTGACATTGCAACAATCGCGGGGCAGTCGTGGGCTGAAGGTCAGGTTATCCAGATTTGTAACAGGAAGGTAAATGTTCACTAGTGTGTGTATATGTGGGTGTTTCACTGTCCCCGAGTGTATATGTTTACTAGTGTGTGTATATGTGGGTGTTTGTGTGCAAACACAAGTGGCAAATAGTTCTGAATTGTAATTCTATTCATTCTAATTAGAAAAGCTCTTTTTAGTACTATATAGAAAAGCTTTAAGAAAGGTTTTGTATAGAACCATATCGTCCATCAGTCTGGAGAACCATTGTGTTGTATATTGCTGTACATAAAAAGAGTTCTATATAGCACCAAAAAAGTGTTTCTTCCATTGTTACAAGCTTGACATCACAACAGTAGAAAAACTCTCTATGGTACTTTATAGAAAAGCTTTCAGAAAGGTTCTGTATAGAACCATATCGTCCATCAATCTGGAGAACAATTGTGTTGCATATTGTTCAACATACAAAAGGGTTGTATATAGCACCAAAAAAAAGGTTCTTCAATTGTTACAAGCTTGACATCACAATAATAGAACAGCTTTTTTTGGTACTATATAGAAAAACTTTCTGAAAGGTTTTGTATAGAACCATATTGTCCATCAATTTGGACTGAAAGACCATTGTGTTGTATATTGTTCTACATAGAAAAGGATTCTATATAGTACAGAAAAAGTGGTTCTTCCATTGTTAGAAGCCTGAAATCTTAACAGTATAAGAATTTGTTGGTACTTTATAGAAATGCTTTAGAAAGGTTATGTATAGAACCACATTGTCCATCAATCTGGAGAACCACTGTGTTGCATATTGTTCTACACAGAAAATAGTTCTATAGTTTATAGCACCAAAAAAGTGGTTCTTCAATGGTTACAAACTTGATACTGTGCTATATAGAAGCCCTCTAGGATAGTATACCTACCATTCACCATCAGTCCAAAGAACTATGCAAAGAACTGTTAAAGCATGCTGTTTTACATAGAACTCATTGGCTTCACTTACAGCCTCTTGAAAAACCAATAATTGTTTTTCAGCATGCGCACAGAAGAATGCGATTAATTGCAATTATTTGAATTGTCTTACAGCCCCGATAACGACATAATTGCCTTTAAATCATTCTGCGGTGCGATCAAGTACATGGCAAAGTCACTTCAGGTTGAAAGCGGTGGATGATTTTCCAACCTCGGCCTATTGAACAAACTCTCCCAAACGCTCACTCTTGTTTTCTAAGACTTATTGAAAGCAGCCCGCCACCGAAAGCAGCACATTATAATTTCCTGCTGAAGCCTTCACTGATCTTTACCCCCACCAACCAAGCCCACCACCCACCCCTGAGTGATCAATGCACTCAAGTCACCCGCTTTACATTTATAAGATTACTCCAAACATGCTTTATCTCAAAGCACAAGCGGTTACAGAAGACCGTCCATTTAAAGGAGCGGCTTGGCTGAGAACGACGGACGCTGTCTCATCAAAGTCAACTCTGATGGCTATTTGGAAAGACGGTCAATGCAGAATCACGTCCTGCTCCCTCTTTTTAACCGTACAGCTATTTTTCTAAAGACATTGGCTTCATTGATAATCCTGTCAGCCGTGGACTGTGATCTTAAAAGGGGTTACCGCACGCTGGAAATATTGAGCTGTGTATTAAAACAATCAGCTTTGCACTTTTTTTGGGGTGGGGGGGTTGACTTATGATTGACAGCTGGATAATCCCTTTAAGTGTGTACAGGAGCTCTTTTACTAAGCCTCTATTAGTGGAAGTGTTGAGACGTGGCATTTCGCAGGGTAAACCTCTTAGTTCCTTGTGTCGGGAAGGCTGAATGGGGGGAAAGTCGGGAAAATCGCAAGCCCAAGTGGAGTCAGAACCTACCGCACAAGTTGAAGGGACAGGTGTGAAGACGTGGCAGGGGTATATCTTTATTGGTAGGACATGGGGAGAGTCATTACTGTCATTTGGCTGCAATGTCATGTAATAATGGCATAAATAGATAGTAGTTACATCGTTGTTATGTAGGAATAATTGTAAATTCTGTATTTTGGGTTGTCAGCTTCAGGTGTGGACTCCTGGTGGTTAGGGTTAGACGAGGTCACATTTTAAAATGATGGTCAATGAAAATAAACATGCAAAACAGGGCTGTACAATCATCAATACCACATCTTAATAAAAGACCAGAGGAGAACAGCTTTCTCCCTTCAGCCTGGGTTCCTCCTATGGTTTCTTCTTCCTACCAAGGGAGCTTCTCCTTGCCAGTGGCTTGCTCTAGGTTGGGGCTGGGATCTGGATACAACTACACCACTGTGCTGAACACTACAACAACGTGCTAACCACTACACCACCACACTAACCACTACACCACCATACTAACCACTACACCACCGTGCTAACCACTACACCACCATACTAACCACTACACCACCACACTAACCACTACACCACCATACTAACCACTACACCACCGTGCTAACCACTACACCACCATACTAACCACTACACCACCATACTAAACACTACACCATCATACTAACCACTACACCACCATACTAACCACTACACCACTGTACTAACCACTACACCAACCCACTACAAAACCCTTATCATTTGATTTTAGTAACATAAAGGCTTCACTGTTTCAGTAGCAGAATAATGCAGTTCAGGTGTCACATGATTGGCTGCTTCATTACTGTTTAGAATGAGTTCATTACATTCTTATTGCTTGTTTGTTTGATTATTATAATTTTATATTGATTGTTTATTAGTTTGTGGTATTGTTATACATGTATATGTTGTGCCACTCCTGCACGCGCTGGATTGGCTAACCGCCCACTTCCACACACGACACTGAGATTTAGTCCCGCGCTGCAGGATACTGTGGTGGGACCCGCGGGAGTTAGTCAGGAGTGCCGACCTGTACCTCCTGTAATTCATCAAACTCAGAGTCTCCTCAGTAATACTTGTCCTGTTGTTTACTGAGACGTTTGAATCAACCTCTCAGTAATGCAGTCACGAATCCATGTCACGGAAAATGGATGAGGATGAATAGAAAGTAAGCTTGTTAAAATTTTCCCATCGCATCCGAAGTGGTACAGCAAAAGGAGAAAATCTGAACAGGAAGCCTTAACTGATTTCAGCTTTGTAGACTAGGGATGTAAGAAAATATCGAATATTTTGATATTATATTTTGTGGTACTGTATCAGTTTTCAAACGTATAGTATTGATTATTAATTTACAGCATACATACAAAGATTCCTGGCGGACATTGAGTCATTGTGTGTTGTGTTTAAACCTCTGACAACTAGATGTCAGTGTTGTAATCCATTTTCAGCTCCACTCCAACATTAACAAGTAGCACAAGGACACAATGCTATTGTAGACATTGGCAAACCTGGGGGTGTGTTTTATAGTAGGATTAAAAAAATTGCAATGTTTATAAAGTATATCGCAATATATTGAATCATACTTATTGTATCACCAGATTCTTGCCAATACGCAGCCCTATTGTAGACAACAGCGCCTTCTTTTGTTTTTTTTTTTCTTGTGAGCTGAAGAGAAGATTGCTGAAATCAACTGCACTTTTTGGTGATGGTTGAATTACTATGCTGAAAAAAGTGGTGTGCTGGTACCACTTAAAAAAACCCAAACTATTTCATGTGGTAACAAATAATTGAACTAGTTTTTTTTTTAATTCAAAATTTCAATTACTTCAATTTAAACAATTGTTCATTCAAACTAATTCAAACTCAAACTGAAATTGCTTGTTATATTATTATTGTTATATTATATATTATTTTGCAGTGAAGGAAATGACCATTTCCAATGGTAAACTGTAAAAAGTGCCTTTTTGGCTAAAAAAAAATTTAAGTCATGTGGTAACAAGAACTCATTTTATTTAACATAAATTGTAGTTTGAATGAACTTTTTTTACAGTATAAATTAAATAAACCCACATTACAAGCTTAATGCTGGCCTATATGCCAATTAGCCAATTAACCACTAGCCAACCTAAACAAATGACTTCATGTATGATCAAGCAATTGAACTAGTTTTAGTCAATTACAAAAATTACTTTGATTAAAACAATTGTTTATTCAAACCCCTGTCTTCAGTTGCACAATTAAAATAGCTTGTTACCACATTAAATATTTAGGTTTTTTTGGTTGTACCAACTAAACATCTTTACACTGTTCAAAAATTAAATATCTTGAAAGTCTTGCAGTGTGTTTTCTGTCGTTACACTGTTACAGATGTTTTGTTGGCACGACTTTAAAAACTACTTCATTTTTATTTCACCCAAAATGAAGTTTGAATGAATGAAGCCTCTACAAACTTAATGCTGTCCTATATGGCAGTTAGCCACTCAGCATGCTGGTATTGTTAGACATTGTACAAACCCAAAAAATGACTTTGATTAAAAGAATTGTTCATTCAAACTACTTTCTTTGGTTAAGTTATATAAATGCTTGTTGAACAATTAAAATAGCTTATTACCATATGAAATAATTGTTTTGTTGTACAAAGTAAATGCTTTTACAGTGAAGGAAAATTCAATATCTTTGAAAGTACTTCTTGAATTAGCTTTTTTTAACAGTGTAAATTGAATGAATTACTTTATTAACTAGCAAGCTGAACCAGTTTTAGTCAACTCCAATATTTACTTGGATTTAAAAAATCAGGAGCGGGAGGTTGAGAGGCTTATCGTCGCTGAGTCTGCAGTAGAGCCACTCCTCCTCCACATCAAGAGGAACCAGTTGAGGTGGTTTGGGCATCTGTTTAGGATGCCTCTTGGACGCCTCCCTGTGGAGGTGTCCCGAACATGTCCAACTAGCAGGAGAGTCCAGAGGAGACCCAGGACATAATGAAGGGATTAAATATCTTGGCTGGCCTGGGAACGCCTCGGTATCCCCTTGAGGAGCTAGAGGAGGTGACTGGGGAAAGGGAGGGTGTGCTTCCCTGCTTAGACAGCTGTATAAAACACATGCCGGACCCCCGGGATAGCAGTGGATTGATAGATGGATGAATAAAAGAGTCATTTAAACAATCTTTTTGGAATCAAACTAGTTCAACTGCTTTCAATTGTTGAGGGTTGCGCCAACAAAGCACCTTCTACAGTGTAATACTGATGTGACCTTCCATGTGATGATATTGGGACCAGTGCTACTTAGTGTAACTTGGGAATCCTTGATCCTGACCAGTCAAATCCCAAACAAACAACATTGGTGAACCACCTCTAATACAGTTAATAACTATATCCAGCTTGAATAGGGCTATAGGCATTTACAGGACCTGGAGTTGCTGCATCCACCTCCAGAGTTCCTCACCTAATTCTGTTGCATATCAGTTTCCATTGGCTCTGAGCTTTGACGATGCTGAAACGGGATTATTTTGGGGGTCTGTGAAGGAATAAATAATGTATACCCATTAATTGAAAATCCCATTCCAAAACTGTTAATGGTTTATACGATTTTTCACTGCATCGTTGCTTTCATTTATAATGGTGAGCGTAGTCAAAGTGTCAACTGCATCACAATGCAATGGAGCCGAAGCGGCCCGCGCTGAGGGCGTCATTAGCTCCTTAATGTTGTAATGGAGGCAGGTGAGCTGGCAGCCTTTTTTTTATATGTTTTTAATGGACTTGTTTTCATTCGACATGCTGCGCTTCTTTCATTTAAAGCAGACCCTTAATTGCAGGTCTATTAGTGTACAAATCATCCACAGCAACCTTTGGCCTCCTTTGGTAGCTCTCGAAGTGATTTCACTTGTCCTTGTTAGGAAGAGTGGGTGGATTATCTTTATGGGAAAGAAAAAAAAACAAGCTTCCTGGCGTTCTGTTCTTGGGCTTAGCATTTCTGTACATATGGAGTTGCAAGTTTGAATTGCAAATTTTTGTTTAATTTATTTTGTTTGTTTTAGTGCCTTTATTGAGCTCGATACACTAAATTGTCAAAAGTATGTGCACGCCCCTCCTAATTATTAAATTTTGGTGTTTCAGAGCCATACCTATTGCTAGTGCATTAATTAAGCACACAGCTATATAGTCTCAAGGACAGGCATAGGCAGTAAAATGGGTTGTACTGAAGAAATCAATCATAGGATGACGCCGCTGCACCATCACTGAACCACTGGACTCTGGAATGTGTCAAGCTCCACCACTGGACTCTGGAGTGGTGTAAAGCTTCACCGCGTCAATCCTCGATGTTTCCGGCAAAGTCAGTCCCATGAAATTCACAAGTCATGTCATTGGTTCACATCCTGCTGTGGGAAGTGAATCCCATTGCACCACTGGACTCTGGAGTGGTGTACAGCACCATCACTGGACTCTTGAGTGGTACAAAGCCCCATTACTGGACTCTGGAGCTGTGTAGATCTCCACCATTGGACTCTGGAGTGGTGTGCAGCATAACCACTGGACTCTGGAGTGGTGCAAAGCTACACCACTGGACTCTGGAGTCATGTAAAGCTCTACCACTGGACTCTGGAGTGGTGTAGAGCTCCACCACTGGACTCCTGAGTGGTATAAAGCCCCGTTACTGGACTCTGGAGTGGTGTAAAGCTCCACCACTGGACTCTGGAGTCATGTAAAGCTCCACCACTGGAGACTGGAAAATGGAGATACTGAGGGGTGAACAGTATGCTCTAAAACAATGTTTACAAACGTATATTTAGTAGGCATAAGGAAAGTTTATTTTATTACATGAGCCCTTTTACTAAACGTATGCCAAGGCAGAGCATTAGAGCTTGTTTGAGAGCGCTGCTGAGGTTCTACAGCACCTGGAGAGAGTCATTACCATTAGCGCCTATTCGTTTCAATAGGATTTGCTTGGTGGTGCGTGTAACCCTGCCAGCATGTGTCTCAAACTCTGGCATGTTTTGCTGCAATGGGATTCACTTCCAGCAGCAGGATGTGAGCCAATGACATGACTTGTGAATTTCATGGGACTGACTTTGCCGGAAACATCGAGGATTGACGTGTTAACAATGCTGAGTGGCTGACGGCACCGGTGGTCTTGGCAACCACCAAGTTGCTCTGTGCTCAAGCATGAACAGTGACGTGAGCACCATAAGACAAGGAAAACACCTTGGACCACCTTATATGTCTTTACATAATATCCTCACACACACAGCCTTGAACAGAAGGTCTGGCTCGATGGTTAGGTCTCAAAAGATCTTAAGATCACAAACACTTATGTAAGTTGCTCTGGATAAGAGCTTCTGCTAAATGCTCCAAATGTAAATGTAAAGATTAAGATATGATGACCACAGTTGATCTTTCACTCATTCACCTCTGAAGATCTCAGTTTTGACTGAGTTCTCTTTGAATGCTCTTTCAAAGCTCTCGCAAAAGTCACAATTCATCTCCTTGTGGGGACCCGAAGTACAAGCAGCTTCATGAAATGTCTCCAACAGAGAGGTCTCCAAACCCACAAACCCATATAGTGCTGCTTTGAGTGCATCCAAAATAATAAATGTTCAAAGAACGATTACAATAACACTAGGAAATTGAGAATGAAGGATCCTGAGAGCAGCAACCATTTAAACATCCATTTGTCAAGTCTGACTAAATTCTTTCAGATCCAATCTGCTAACATGTCCAGGATAAAGCCTCTACCGAGCTAAGGTTAAGGTTTAGTTAAGGTTTTTTCTTTTATTTATATGCATCTTCACAGAAAAATCCAGGTACAAGATCCAAATAAGCCAACCAGAGCAAGAAAACCTCCTCAGAGCAAGAACCCTCGAGAGGAACTCAAAAACCTTACCAACAAAAACATCTACTCGGAGGTGAATCAGTGATCACCTCAGAGTCATGTAGAGTGAACTTCTGAAAGACGAATGTTGAATGGTCGCCGACTAATCGCAAATGTCTAGCTTGATTAAAATCTAGGCCAGTCACCGATTGTGAGTCAACAGCAGCGTCTAGCCTGTTTCTTCTTTCTTTCGTTCTCACTAGAGTTTAGTTCTCACTAGAGTTTAGTTCTCATGTTTTCATGTTTTTGGACAGCAGCCAGATGAGTGGGCGGTTCCCCAGGGTGAAAGTCGTGTAATTTGTGACCCCATGTCGACGATCTATGATGTAGTGTGAACTACACAACAACTGAAAGACTCACGATTACAGCTCAACCAGTCATAGAGTGTGAACGGCACAAAGACCTCATCACTCAGTCGTGTAATGTGAACCAGGCCTAAGCAGATGGAATCTTTGAAGGTGTCAGCAGCCTTAGCTAGATGGCTTTCTTCATCAGCTCTTGTCTAACCGAAAAAGCCTGACAATGAAAACACAATGTGGTGCATAGTATCTTTAGTTTTTTAGTTCAGATCAGATTCGACTACATTGACAGTCTATGTTCATACATGTAAGAGGTCTGTATGTGTCTGTAACATGAACGAATCTGTCCCTGAAATGAAGCACATAAGCGTATTCATAGGTTTATACATGCCAACCACGTCACCAAGAACGAAAAACCTCATATTTGTACAAAAACTTGGTATTAAAAAGCTTAAACTGACGCTGGCAAACCATCCCCCTCCAAGATTGGTAGCATTATGTGTTAGAAGGAGACTTAACTAGGGGGTGAGGAAATTGGGGAAATAAAGAAGGATGAATGGAAGTCTATGGCGAAACATAGGTTTGGGCTTTTTACCAGGCAGCACTGATTTCATTTGAAAGTCAGATTCCGGGTTGGTGTTGTGCGTTCGCCCTTTGCAATTCCATTTCTCATCCTTCAGAAAGCGCCAAGTGGAGAAGCGAGTAATTCACTATCAATCAGCACTCTCGCAGGAGATTAAAACCAATAGTGGAACGAGTGCACCGCAGCATTCCTCGCAGGCCTGAAACAAAGCAGTACGTATCCCTCTTCGGAAGAAAATAAGCCAGTCCCAGCACATACCATCCTAAATCTAATAGTCGAATGTGTCTGAGCTCGTGGGCCTGCTGTCATTAAACTAAGCATTGTTTAGCTGATATGAAATATTTGCAGGAGAAATAACTTCCATAGTTATTTTGAACTTTCATATAACTTCCAACCAAAGGTGTCAGAAGTATTCACATTCATTACTCAGGTAGAAGTATAGATACTAGGGTTTAAAGTATCAACTCAAGCTTTTTACTCTAGTAAAAGTGTAAAAGTACTGCTTTCAGAACTATTTAAAGTATAACAGTAAAAGTAGCGTAAGGAAAAATATAAGACCATTAAGGACAAAAGCTTATGCCGCACCACAGGGATCTATAGTGTAAATGTAAGGAGTAGAAGTAAAACATCAGCTGGAAAATAATTACTCCAGTAAAGTATAAATAACCAAAATTTCTACTTAAGTAACGTAACAAAGTATTTGTACTTCATTACTTGACACCTCTGCTTCCAACTCCCGTAGATACTTTCTACACTGGTTACACCGTATGACCACAGACTCTGTGGACTCCTTAAACAGACTTGATGTTCAAGATGACTGGTTCCCTGAGTTGTTTGGGTTTCACGGAATGGAGGGGGATTTCAAATGAAGCCCACTTTATTGACATTTCCAGATTTCCTTCTAGTCCAAATTTTACGGATGAAAAATCTTTAATGGAATTTGACCACTCCGGCCTCTGCAAGATTAGCTGCACCAGCTTGGCTCGAACCAGCTGTGACTACGTTTGCACTCACTAGTCGACCTGATTTTTAGTGTTCAGGCTCTTTTTCGGCTCACAACAGCACACAGATCTGTTGGACCAAAACTTTGCATCTCCATTTTGGTAATTTTTGAAGTTTCTATACAATTTGAAAAGAAAAAATGAGCATCTGTTGAGTTTTGTGGCATTCTTTGTACATTTCATGATTACCAGTCCAAAAGAAAAGGCCCAGAATAACATGGGGAAAAAGTTTGGTTACCTTGACTTACATTGAAAGTAGCCTATGTTTTCTTCTTCTCCTGTATAGGTATAGTTTTGGGGATATATGGTTTTGTTCTGACATGCAGACGCCATGGCAACCAACGAATACTGTAAACATTGGTGACAATACTTGGACTCATTGGGCTCATTAAAAAAAAGTCCAATCAAGTTCAATCCTCGGCGATGCCGAAGCCATTTGTTGCCGAGCGTCCGAGACAGGATAATTGGCTTGGCTCTCTCTGGTGGGGTCGGATGGTCTTCCCTCCTCATCACTCAGCACAAAGCGAGCAGACTCCTGCATCTGTTGGCTGAGACTTGGCATTTAGTCATCGCATCCAAAGAAGCTGAGCTGTGAAACTGCATAAGCAGCAGACATGATGTGATGGAGCTTCACAAGTTTAGGAGGAACCTTGTGTTAACCTTCACCCTCCCGGGCCTGTTAGCACTGTGTGAATGGGGGGGTGTCTAGTTAGTGGGATATATTGGGCGTAATTAATTTATATGATGGACTGGTGACCTGTCTATGGTGTACCCCACCTTCGCCCGATAATGCTGGGATTGGCACCAGTCCCCCATGACCCCGACTAGAGGGATAAAGCAGAAGATAGTGGATGGCTGGATGGATGGATGAGGGGCTAAAAAAAATTACACATTAGTGTTTCATGCATAGTGTACAATTAGTTAATTAATTTGTGTTAATTAAGCCATAAAAAGCATGAATAAGCAGTTATATAACATTCGAATAACACATGATTAACTGATGAAGCTAGAAAAAGCAGGAAGCAAACTTCATCAATAACTTCAACATCATAAATGAATGTGGGTTCACTATAAGCCAAACAAAGGGGCATTTATTATTTATGTATTATGACTGCTTATTTATAATTAATCAACTCTTTACTGAGTGTAGCCTTTATATATATATATATATATATATATATATATATATATATATATATATATATATATATATATATATATATATATAGTTTGAGCTTGAGTTGTAAAATATTGTAGGTAGTAACTAAACATATATACTATTCTTATATACTAAGTCTTATTATTTAAAAGTCTTTATCTGATCAATAAGTGTATGTTCACCAGTAATAACAAGAGATATGATTACAACAGATATAAATAACCATACATACAATACAAAGTAACATGAATATCTAATTGTGAGAGAAGTAGATCAGATCTTGAGCCCCAGTTTGAAGAACAAAGCTAGGTTCCAGATTTCTCCTGGATGCCCCAGACATTGTATGAATGTGTTCAGTTCCTTCAGCAGTAATCTTGATTTAGCTTAATGAAGTACTGAGCTGTCAAAGCAGGTATTAGATAAGAACTGTAAATAATACTAGGTTGGTTCCACAAGGAGAAGATTGGAGAGGGTTAAGTACACACACACACACACACACAAAATGCAACCTTGGGCTAATTTCAATTGGACTCTATCAGAAGTCAGAAGCCAGCAGTTGCCATTACAGGTAGCAGGAGGTAGTATTTTTAGCTGAACTACACAACCAGCGTAAGGTTCCGGTCACTATTATGTAGGAAGCATTGATTCTTGGGAAGGCTTGGAGTCCTGGGCATTGACCGTCAGCAAGTCTCAAGACCAAACCCCCCTGCTATTCTTATCGAGACCTCTTTCGTCCGCAGACTGACTGGAGGCTCTATTAAAAGACAATCAACCATTTTTCAAGTCGGAATTGTAAATCGATAAACAACTTGGCCTTTCCAACGCAAAGAGGGAGCCGTAGATATTGACGGAGAGAAGTAGCAAGTCAGTGTGTTCAGAGGTTACAGTCCAGCGTTTGACCAGCACCGTGTGGCGGAAGCTCGTTTCCGTCCTACTTACTTGACCTTTGACACCCTGCGTTCTTGGCCACAGTGCTGGTCATCCTCGGTTCAAGCCGATGAAAGAGCTCCTCAGTAAACTGCCTCATCGCCAGTGAGCTGAGATTCACGGCCAAAATGACCAGTTTATGTTTCCAGTGCAGTCATTACAGGAATGCTTTAACATTTTGAAACTAATCTCCATCTGCCCACCTGGCACTACAGCACTGTGTGAAGGGTTTAGAGGCACTCGGGGATGTTATTATATTTAAAAAGCTATTTTTCCAGACAGGATGCTTTAATTTACTCAGTAAACACTTTATTATTGAAATATTAAACAGTATTAATAGAGTAAGTAGAGCTTTTCCATACGTCAGTGTGTTTATTTAACCCTTTCCAAGCTTCTCCTTCTATAAACAACCCAGTATTATTTACAGTTCTCATATAATACCTGCTTTGACTGCTCAGTACTTCATTAAGCTAAATCAAGATTACTGCTGAAGGAACTGAATACATTCATACAATGTCTGGGGCGTCCAGGAGAAATCTGGAACTACACTTTGTTCTTCAATCTGGAGCTCAAGATATGATCTACTTCTCTCACAATAACATATTCATGTTACTTTGTATTGTATGTATGATTATTTACATCTGTTCTAATCAGATCTGGTGTTCTTACTGTTGAACATAGACTTATTGATCAGATAAAGGCTTTTAAACTATAAGACTTTTGAAAATTAGTATACATGTTTTGTTACTACCAACAATATTTTCCAACTCTAGCTGAATGGAATAGTTCTGTGAACACATGATTGTGTAACATGAATTCAAAGCTACAGTCACTACTGACACGTCTTGAAATTGTCATGAAAGAATGTTTTCCCAAAGTTTTCCAAAACTGCAGCAATACAGTAAACAAAAAGCCAGTTTCAAGCTACTTTGCTATAGTTGTTCTGTTCTGGAGACACTAGTCCCATCTCTAAACTCGCTCACCATCAACATTTACAGCTAGATGTCATATTTAACATTCAACCTGCCACTGACGATCTGGAACTACACTTTGTTCTTCAAACTGGAGCTCGAGATCTGATCTACTTCTCTCACAATAAGATATTCATGTTACTTTGTATTGTATGTATGATTATTTACATCTGTTCTAATCATATCTGGTGTTCTTACTGGTGAACATATACTCAGTGATAAACTATATGACTTTCGCACAGTAGTATATATTGTTGCTGTCCAATTAAAAACAAGTATCAAGTATACCAAAATTGCAGCTGGAAGACCAAAAACATACTTTACTTTCAATGTAAGTCAAAGGAATCAAGCTTTTTCCAAGCTATTTTGAAGCACTGCTATTGGTCCATTTATCATGAAATTTTCACACAATGTAAACGACCATTGGCGTGTTCAAATGATGTACAAAACTCAAAATCAATAAAAATGGAGATGTTTTTCATTGGACAGCAACGATACGTTTAGTTACCACAGACAATATTTTCCCTGTACATAATAAAGAACTCACTAATTCACTAATAGCATAGCTCTGTGAATAGACGTTTGCAACACAAGTTCAGTGTCTGGATGTTACGAGCTTTAGAAACTACACAGGTAGAGGCAGTCTCTGGCTGAGGCAGTCTCTGGCTAAGGCAGTCTCTGGCTGTGGCAGTCTCTGACTGAGGCAGTCCCTGACTCTGGGTCTGTGTAAAAAGTAAGAGTGAACTGAAACAGTCTCATCATATCTCAATGCTGCTACACCTAGAAGACACAGTGATGCAGTCGAGGGTGTAGCAGATGGCACGAATGAACAGGAGAATGGCCACTTTATTAGAAACACCAACCTTGTACTTCCACTCACTGGCCACTTTATTAGGAACACCTACCTCGTACTTTTTACTAACTGGCCACTTTATTAGAAACACCTACCTCATACTTTTTACCAACTGGCCACTTTATTCGAAACACCTACCTCGTACTTTTTACCAACTGGCCACTTTACTAGAAACACCAATCTTGTACTTTTTACTAATTGGCCACTTTATTAGAAACACACATCTTGTGCTTCCACTAACTGCCCACTTTATAAAAAACACACACCTTGTGCTTCCACTAAGTGGCCACTTTATTAGAAACACACACCTTGGCCACTTTATTAGAAACACCAATGTCATACTTTTTACTCACTGGCCATTTTATTAGAAACACATTCCTCGTACCTCCACTAACTGGCCACTTTATTAGAAACGCAGACCTAGTGCTTCTACTAATTGGCCACTTTATTAGAAACACCAACCTCGTACTTTTTGGCATGTTTGAATGATGTATTAAACTCAAAATCAACAAAAAGGGAGATGATTTTCATTGGACACCGACGATATGTTTAGTTACTCTCTACATAAAAAAGAACTCACTAATTAACTAATAGCATAGCATGAATTTAAAGCCACAGTGATTAACGACGCGTGTCATGGAATGAAAGCATGTTTCAAGCTTCCTTCCCAAAGTTTCTCTGCTTTACACGATGGTTGAGTGGGACCAGTAAAAACTCCACCCACCACAAGGACGCTAACAAATCACAGCCAATTCCTTCCTCTCTGGAAAATCTAGTCCCATCTCTAAAAGAGCTCACCATCAACATGTACGCCTAGATTTCATATCTAACATTCAACCTGCCACTGAAGTGTTCTCCTAAACTGGGTTCCACGTAGAGGTTGCATGGTATTGCTATCCTTCCGGGAACCAGAGATATGATCCACGGAAACATCCTACTTAGGCGCACCCGAGGCGGCCTTGCTGAAGTCTGGACAGGATTATAGAGGTTTATGTTCCCTCTCCAACCACACATGACTGTATGGTGGTAAAGATCAATATCACAGTCTCTGTCCAAAGAAAAACAAGTTTCTTCAAAACTTTCCAGCAGAGGACAAAAACCGCCTTTACTTTCCATGTAAGTCGATGGAACAAGACATTTTTTTTCCAAGCCATTTTGGAGCATTTCTATTGGGCCATTCATCAAGTTTTCACAGAATGGAAATGGCAGCTGTGCTGTTGAAATAATGCAGAATGAGTTACATAAGCTTCACTCCAGACCTGACTCTGCGCCGTATTCAGTTTAGTTCAGTTCAGGTTTATTTGTGTAGCGTTTTTACAGCAGTGTTGTCACAAAGCAGCTTTACAGAAGTTAGAAAACATACAGTTACAATATATATCCCCCTGTGAGCGAGGCAGAGGCGACGGTGGCAAAAAACTCCCTCAGACTGGAGGAAGAAACCATGGGAGGAACCAAGAGTTACAAGGGGAGACCCATCCTCCTCTGGACAAACAGTGTCTACAGCTTATAAAGACAGGTTCAGAATAAAAGCTGAGAGAATCTCTGTTTGATGTTTGGATGTTAAGAGCTTTAGAAACTAGGTAGAGTCAGTCTCTGGCTGAGGTAGTCTCTGGCTGAGGCAGTCTCTGGCTATGGCAGTCTCTGGCTGAGGCAGTCTCTGGCTGTGGCAGTCTCTGACTGAGGCAGTCCCTGACTCTGGGTCTGTGTAAAAAGTGAGAGTGAACTGAAACAGTCTCATCATATCTCAATGCTGCTACACCTAGAAGACACAGTGATGCAGTCGAGGGTGTAGCAGATGGCACGAATGAATAGGAGACTGGCCACTTTATTAGAAACACCAACCTCATATTTTTTACTAACTGGCCACTTTATTAGAAACACTACCCTTGTACTTCCACTCACTGGACACTTTATTAGAAACACCAACGTCATACTTTTTACTCACTGGCCACTTTATTAGAAACACCAACCTTGTATGTCCACTAACTGGTCGCTTTATTAGAAACACCAACCTCGTACTTCGACTAACTAGCCACTTTATTAGAAACACATTCCTTGTACCTCCACTAACTGGACACTTTATTAGAAACACACACCTTGTTCTTCCACTAACTGGCCCTTATATAAGTGAGGGCACACTGGCACCCCCGACTCACCGCCAACCAACCTGTGTAATCGAATGAAAGTGGTGCGACAACATCTCAGTTACAGCTACACTGTTACAGGTACGACCCTCCTTCAGCTGTAGGGGCGCTACTCTCTGCTAAGTGTGCCCGAAACACCGTTTGAACAGCAGAGAGCAGTATTTGTTTTGTCCGTGGAGGAATTCTCGGAATGAAATATACATGAACACCAGCTAATGAGACTGTCCGAGCGCATTCCGTGCCGAGCGCGAGGACCGAGCTTTCGGCCAGTGGGCATTCCCATTAAAACTTTCCTCTAGGAAACTGTCCTCTTTTCACGATCTGCCCAAACTCTCTCTCTCTCTCTCTCTCTCTCTCTCTCTCTCTCTCTCTCTCTCTGTCCCCCCCCCCCCCCCCTCTCTCTCTTTTCATTAATTTATCGCTCTGTATTTCGTTTCTGCTTCCGCTGCCTGCTCAGATGTAAATCTAGCACTCCACCGTCTTTTCGGGGTGAATTCAGAAGGACTTCAAAGCACGCTGGAGTGCTTTGTTCACCCTGTGGAGAGGAAGAAGCGATATATATATATATCTTTTTTTTTCTTTGCCTTTTTCTTTTTGGCACTCCATCTTGTTCAATTTTCTCACTTGGCGGGACCGGACTGGGGCCTGAAGGCAGCGGCTAAGAACCTGTTAGCATCTCGGCTTTGTAGTCCGCCATGTGGCGCTAATCAGTATTCCGGAAAGCTTCCTGGTGAAAGCCGCCTTTCCTGAACGTACATGATTAGTGCATGTGTATTCATGCGCTGGGTTCGGATGAGGCGTGCCGAGGCCCTCTGGCTGTCAGACCCGCCGGCGCTTTACCTCCTTTAACCCTGACGCTGTTTTGTGTTTAATTTTCTTTGAACAAGATTTTCAATGTTTAACATTTAAAGAAGGCGGCACAGTGGTGTAGTGGTTAGTATGGTGGTGTAGTGGTTAGTACGGTGGTGTAGTGGTTAGTATGGTGGTGTAGTGGTTAGTATGCTGGTGTAGTGGTTAGTATAGTGGTGTAGTGGTTAGTATGCTGGTGTAGTGGTTAGTGTGGTGGTGTAGTGGTTAGTAAGGTGGTGTAGTGGTCAGTACGGTGGTGTAGTGGTTAGTATGGTGGTGTAGTGGTTAGTATGGTGGTGTAGTGGTTAGTACGGTGGTGTAGTGGTTAGTACGGTGGTGTAGTGGTTAGTACGGTGGTGTAGTGGTTAGTATGATGGTGTAGTGGTTAGTATGGTGGTGTAGTGGTTAGTACGGTGGTGTAGTGGTTAGTATGGTGGTGTAGTGGTTAGTATAGTAGTGTAGTGGTTAGTATGGTGGTGTAGTGGTTAGTACGGTGGTGTAGTGGTTAGTACGGTGGTGTAGTGGTTAGTATGGTGGTGTAGTGGTTAGTATGGTGGTGTAGAGGTTAGTACGGTGGTGTAGTGGTTAGTATGGTGGTGTAGAGGTTAGTAAGGTGGTGTAGTGGTTAGTATAGTGGTGTAGTGGTTAGTACGGTGGTGTAGTGGTTAGTATAGTGGTGTAGTGGTTAGTACGGTGGTGTAGTGGTTAGTATGGTGGTGTAGTGGTTAGTACGGTGGTGTAGTGGTTAGTATGGTGGTGTAGAGGTTAGTAAGGTGGTGTAGTGGTTATTATGGTGGTGTAGTGGTTTGTATGGTGGTGTAGTGGTTAGTACGGTGGTGTAGTGGTTAGTATGGTGGTGTAGTGGTTAGTATAGTAGTGTAGTGGTTAGTACGGTGGTGTAGTGGTAAGTACAGTGGTGTAGTGGTTAGTACGGTGGTGTAGTGGTTAGTACGGTGGTGTAGTGGTTAGTGTGGTGGTGTAGTGGTTAGTACGGTGGTGTAGTGGTTAGTACGGTGGTGTAGTGGTAAGTATGGTGGTGTAGTGGTTAGTACGGTGATGTAGTGGTTAGTACGCTGGTGTAGTGGTTAGTATGGTGGTGTAGTGGTTAGTGTGGTGGTGTAGTGGTTACTGTGGTGGTGTAGTGGTTACTGTGGTGGTGTAGTGGTTAGTACGGTGGTGTAGTGGTTAGTATGGTGGTGTAGTGGTTAGTACGGTGATGTTGTGGTTAGTACATTGGTGTAGTGGTTAGTGTGGTGGTGTAGTGGTTAGTACGGTGGTGTAGTGGTTAGTATAGTGGTGTAGTGGTTAGTATAGTGGTGTAGTGGTCAGTACGTTGGTGTAGTGGTTAGTACGGTGGTGTAGTGGTTAGTATGGTGGTGTAATAGTTAGTACGGTGGTGTAGTGGTTAGTACGGTGGTGTAGTGGTTAGTGTGGTGGTGTAGTGGTTAGTATTGTGGTGTAGTGGTTAGTATGGTGGTGTAGTAGTTAGTACGGTGGTGTAGTGGTTAGTATGGTGGTGTAGTGGTTAGTACGGTGGTGTAGTAGTTAGTACGGTGGTGTAGTGGTTAGTATAGTGGTGTAGTGGTTAGTACGGTGGTGTAGTGGTTAGTACGGTGGTGTAGTGGTTAGTATAGTTGTGTAGTGGTTAGTACGATGTTGTAGTGGTCAGTACGGTGGTGTAGTGGTTAGTATAGTGGTGTAGTGGTCAGTACGTTGGTGTAGTGGTTAGTACGGTGGTGTAGTGGTTAGTACGGTGGTGTAGTGGTTAGTATGGTGGTGTAGTGGTTTGTATGGTGGTGTAGTGGTTAGTACGGTGGTGTAGTGGTTAGTACGGTGGTGTAGTGCATTTAGCCTGATGCTAATTGGTGGGGTTAGAAGTATTTGTTATATGATGCTTATCTAGCTAACCAGCCATGGAAGCTTATGTCCTACCAATTAGCATCATGCTAACTGAAATCCTAATGATCATGATCATGATTCAGGTATGCATGCTTGGTGCTAATTGGTGGGATATGTGGTGGGTCATGTTGTCTCTATGAGCCTAATGTAGCTAACAAGGCATGCAGTTTTATACCCCACCAATTAGCATGATTGGTGGGGCGTGTGGTGAGAGGTATTTTATTATATGATGCTAATCTGGCTAACCAGCCATTGAAGCTTATACCCACCAATTAGCATCATGCTAAAATCCTAAATGTTTGTCATGACTTAGCCATGCATTTAGGCTGATGTTAATTGGTGGGGTGAGAAGTATTTGTTATATGGTGCTTATCTAGCTAACCAGCCATGGAAGCTTATGTCCTACCAATTAGCATCATGCTAACTGAAATCCTACATTATGATCATGATGTAGGTATGTATGCTTGGTGCTAATTGGTGGGATATGTAGTGGGCCTCATTGGCTTTATGAGCCTAATATAACCCACCAATTAGCATCATGCTAAAATCCTAAATGAGTCTCATGATATGGATTTAGCACGATGCTAATTGGTGGGCTTTGTGGTGGGTGTGGTGGGCTACTTATGGCTGAAAAGCTTTTCCACGTTGCTGAAGTTTCGCTTTAAGTGTAAAGGACTTGCAAATGAGGAAACCTGGATGTCCATCATCGGAATTTCCTCGCTGGGGCCGGAGCCAGGTGTGACCAAACCGCTCCTCTGTGGCGGCGGCTCCCTCCTGTGTCGTTAGCGAGCGGAGAGAGCGAGTGAAGGATGGAAGAAGAGGCGGCAGTTAAAACACCTTCTGAAGGGCAGCGGATTGGATAGATGAGAGGAAAGGAGAGAGAAAAAGAGGGAGACAGAGAAAGTGGAGAGAAGGAGGAGAGAACCAGAGGGAGAAGAGTGACAGAGCCTGGTGATGGAGTGAAGAGCGGGTGAATATGAAGCCGTGGAGTGAAGCGAGAGTATAAAGGGAGCCATGGAGATGAAAGACAATGAAGATGGATGCTTCAACAGAATGAAAGGTGGCAGAGAAGCGAATGAGAAGAACTGAGACGGAAGAGGACGTGATGGAGGTGCGGAAAGACGAGACATGAAACTAATACCAAAACAGAGGTGCCACAACAGCAGCTCCACAGGAGAGTCTGTCTCAGAGGCGGCAATAGTCAAGATTAAGCACGGCCTCCACACTTGGGGGGGCGTTTACTGCCCCCTAAGACCCCCAAAGTCAATGAGGAAATATCAATATCGCCCCATTTAGTGTCATTGGCCAATGGAATGAGACGATTGCACCAGATCTAAAACATAATGGGTGTGTCTCATCTCTCCTCATAAAACAGATTACTGAGACGCTTTAGTTAGAGAGAGACTGCGTCACGGCTTGTTCCCGCCCACTGCAGCATGTGACTGGTGGTTTAGCTGGTTGCTAAGTTACCAGCTGGCATCCAAAACAATAGCCAGAGGCTTAAATATCCGCTAGCATAAATGCTAATGTCTGGAGTATAAAAGTGTAAATGGTGAAGGACTCGTTACAGAGTTGATAATAAAATACTGTTTTGTGTGATTATATGACCAGAAACACATTAAAACTCCAGAGAGAATCAAAATAACTCACATTTTAAAACCACTTCACTGCTTGTAGATTAGCCTGTGTTGCATCATGGGATTGTCTTAGTAGCTGAGGAAGCGTTTAATGCTTTCTTAAAATCAGGTCTAAATAAGGTTCCTCAGTAGACAGCATGTTTAAGGTATGTAAGAATTGGGACAGTCTACATGCCGGTCGCGCATACTATGACATAAAGTGTTTCCTTTGTAGGAGCTTACTAGGTTTTGAGACACACCCAATATGAGATGCATTATGGGTATTGCAATGTTGACATCAAAACCTACACAGAACAGCAAGCCAGTAGCCGGATGTTACATAGCTCTCTCTTCAAAGGTCAGCTCTCCCAGTGACCTCGCAGCACCAGCAGTGGTTTTGAGATATAAACCGTCCTGGTAAACGTACATGCCAGAGAGTGACTGAGCACTGTGTCCTCCTCCCTACACACACTGGTACTCTTTGCTGCACCTGTGCAGGCTTTGCGAGCTCCCCCTGCTGGTGTGGTGAGCATCATGTGTGGACAAAGTTCCTCTGGCAGCAGTGCACCCGGGAGGAGCTCTTGTACCGAGCACCGCAACGTGGACAGCATTCTCTGATACAGCTAGCCTTTACAGTGGCGAAGGGCAATAACCAGATATGCCTGCTGCTTTCCTACCGGTCACACTCCCAACACGTAGACTGTCCCAATTCTTACATACCTTAAACATGCTGTCTACTGAGAAACCTTATTTAGACCTGATTTTAGTCAGCCGCTAAGACAATCCCATGATGCAATGGAGGCAAATCTACGAGCAGTGAAGTGGTTTTAAAATGTAAATTATTTCCTGTCCAGGTTCTTTTGAAGGTGGAATTTTTTTATTTAACCTCTAAAGTGTGCAGCAAATGTTATCTGCCCAGCTTCTAGTTTAAATTTTCTTGTAATACAGCATTACATACTAACAGCTGAGGTAATATATTAATGGAAAGTTCATGTTCTAGATAGTTATTGGCCTTAAACACTAGCTAACACTAACAGCTGAGGTAATATATCAATGGAAAGCTCATGCTGTAGATAGTTATTGGCCTTAAACACTAGCTAACACTAACAGCTGAGGTAATATATTAATGGAAAGTTCATGTTCTAGATAGTTATTGGCCTTAAACACTAGCTAACACTAACAGCTGAGGTAATATATCAATGGAAAGTTCATGCTCTAGATAGTTATTGGCCTTAAACACTAGCTAACACTAACAGCTGAGGTAATATATTAATGGGAAGTTCATGTTCTAGATAGTTATTGGCCTTAAACACTAGCTAACACTAACAGCTGAGGTAATATATCAATGGAAAGCTCATGCTCTAGATAGTTATTGGCCTTAAACACAAGCTAACACTAACAGCTGAGGTAATATATTAACGGAAAGTTCATGCTCTAGATAGTTATTGGCCTTAAACACTAGCTAACACTAACAGCTGAGGTAATATATTAAAGGAAAGTTAATGCTCTAGAAAGTTATTGGCCTTAAACACTAGCTAACACTAACAGCTGAGGTAATATATCAATGGAAAGTTCATGCTCTAGATAGTTATTGGCCTTAAACACTAGCTAACACTAACAGCTGAGGTAATATATCAATGGAAAGTTCATGCTCTAGAAAGTTATTGGCCTTAAACACTAGCTAACACTAACAGCTGAGGTAATATATCAATGGAAAGTTCATGTTCTAGATAGTTATTGGCCTTAAACACTAGCTAACACTAACAGCTGAGGTAATATATCAATGGAAAGTTCATGTTCTAGATAGTTATTGGCCTTAAACACTAGCTAACACTAACAGCTGAGGTAATATATCAATGGAAAGCTCATGCTCTAGATAGTTATTGGCCTTAAACACTAGCTAACACTAACAGCTGAGGAAATATTAATGGAGATGTAATGTTCTGGATAGTTCTTGCCATTCAACACTAGCTTATGCTGATAACTGAGGTAATATATTAACAAGCCGTGACACAGTCTCTCTCTAACTAGAGCGTCTCAGTAATCTGTTTTATGAGGAGAGATGAGGAGAGAACGCTGCTACTTACACAGCTGCTACCTAGACAGCCTACTTAGACATTCACTAGGGTTTGAGACACATCCAATGGCTCTGGGATCTGAGTCCAATTCAGATGCTGAAATGGTCCAGTAGGTAGGTTTCATTCGTACATGTACTTTTTTACTATCTGCGATGCAACAAGGAGCTCAATACTGATTGAAGCTTGTCCCCAGAACCCCAACTCCAAGCCAAGAACCATTTGCGAAGCCTTATTTTTCATGGCGTAAACCGACAAAAGCCCTACTTATCACTTATCATGGCAGGATGTGTGAATCATGTTGCAAATTACGAAATTATACAGGTGCCGGTTTTCTACCTCGGCGATGGCTGTAATTGTTAGGTCTTTCAATTGGCCCCGGCATTCAGGCTTATGTAAGAGAGTATTGTGTGCTCAGAGTCAGATGAAGACAACATGCCTGCATCTGACAGCTCGGAGACGCCGCCCGGGAGGCTGGGTTCGGAACAAGCCGGCCCTGACATTGACAAAGGTCAAACTAACCTTTCTGTGTGCGGCGCCATCATCGAGAGCGCAATCACTGTACTTACGGACGCACACGCTGAGCTAATCGCGGGGGCCGGAGTGAGTCAGGTGGTAAATTGAGCTCCAACAGGAACACGAACAGCCAGTCCACTGTGAAGTTGAGTTCGTGGTCAGCTCATAGATGGTCTTGTGTCAACAGCTACGGTTATACTGTTATAGGACTGTGTTTCTAATTCGGGTGCAGTTGCCACTGTAAGTGAAGGACTGTGTTGGTCCTTCACTATCAGATTATAAGGTGATAAGCCAGTAGGGTATAGAATGTTTCAGGTTAGATTGTTTTTTAAATGAGTCACAGTACAGCCAATCAGAACTTGGCTCATTATCATATATCAGTGTTAGTGGAAAACATGCTATAAAACATGCTAGTGCTTCAGTGGGTATCTAGAGGGTCTACAAACCCACAAACTGTGAAATAAGATGACCTGCTCTTGTTCAGATGTTCACATTCCACCTTAAATGGTACAGCAGTCACCATTTGGCACCTCAGGCTACCTGTCCAGGTTCTTGTACAGATTTTTACATTCCACCTTAAATGGTAGAGCAGTTACAATCTGTCATCTCAAACTGCCTGTGCTGCTTCTTTTCCTAATCCACCTTAAATGGTGCAGAAGTTAAGATCAGACATCACAGGTTTACTATCCAGGTTCTATTGGAGGTGGAATTTTCTCATTCCACCTTAAATGGGAGTAATGGGTGCAGCAGTTGCAATCTGCCATCAAAGATTTTAGTTTGAATTTTTTTGCTTTACCTTAAACAGTACAGCAGTTACACACTGTTGTCTGAAACTACCTGCCCAGGTTCCTGTTTAGATTTTTACATTCCACCTTAAATAGTACAGCAGTTACACTATGTTGTCTCAAACTACCTGCCCAGGTTCCTGTTCAGATTTTCACATTCCACCTTAAATAGTACAGCCGTTACACTTTGTTGTCGCAAACTACCTGCCCAGGTTCCTGTTTAGATTTTCACATTCCACCTTAATTAGTACAACAGTTGCACTCTGTTGTCTGAAACTACCTGCCCAGGTTCCTGTTCAGATTTTCACATTCCACCTTAAATAGTACAGCAGTTACACTTTGTTGTCGCAAACTACCTGGCCAGGTTCCTGTTTAGATTTTCACATTCCACCTTAAATAGTACAGCAGTTAAACTCTTTTGTCTCAAACTACCTGCCCAGGTTCCTGTTCAGATTTTCACATTCCACCTTAAATAGTACAGCAGTTAAACTCTTTTGTCTCAAACTACCTGCCCAGGTTCATGTTCAGATTTTCACATTCCACCTTAAATAGTACAGCAGTTACACACTGGCAGCTGAGGTAATATTTTAAAGGAAATGTAATGTTCTAGATAGTTCTCTGTGTTTAGAGCTAGCTAAAGTTAACAGCTGAAATAATATATTAATGGAGATGTAATGTTCTAGGTAGTTTTTGGTGTACAGGGCTAGATAACGCTAACAGCTGAGGTAATATATTAATACAGAGGTTTAATGTTCTAGATAGATCTTGGTGTTTAGTACTAGTTAATGTTAACAGCTGAGGTAATCTATATTAATGGAAATGTAATATTCTAAAAATTTCTTCTAATGAAATAATATTTTAAAGGAGATGTAATGTTCTAGGTAGCTCTTGGCATTAAGCACTAGTTAACTAATGCTAACAGCTGAGGTAATGTATTAATGGAATGTTAATGTTCTAGATAGTTCTTGGCATTAGGTAGTGTTCTAGATATTAATAGGCATGTAGCACTAACTAACGTTAAAGTCCATGTATTAATGGACATGTAATGTTAAAGAAAGTTCTTGCCATTTAGCACTAGCTAATGTTTACAGTGGACATGCTATATTAATAGAGATGTAATGTTCTAGACAGTATTTGGTGTTTAGAGCTAGCTAATGCTAACAGCTGAGGTAATAAATTAATGGAATGTTAATGTTCTACATAGTTCTTAGCATTTAGTAATGCTATAGATAGTTTTTGTGTTTCGCACTAGCTAACGCTGACACCTGAGGTAATATATAAACAGAGATGTAATGTTCAAGTTTTTGGTGTTCAGAGCTAGCAAATGCTAACAGCTGAGGTAATACATTAACAGAGATGTAATGTTCTAGACAGTTTTTGGTGTTCAGAGCTAGCTAACACTAACAGCAGAGGTAATATATTAACAGATGTAATGTTCTAGATCATTTTTGGTGTTCAGAGCTAGCTAACACAAACAGCTGAGGTAATATATTAACAGAGATGTTGTTCTAGTTTTTGGTGTTCAGAGCTAGCTAACACTAACAGCTGAGGTAATATATTAACATATGTCATGTTCTAGATCATTTTTGGTGTTCAGAGCTAGCTAACACTAACAGCTGAGGTAATATATTAACAGAGATGTTGTTCTAGTTTTTGGTGTTCAGAGCTAGCTAACACTAACAGCTGAGGTAATGTATTAACAGAGATGTTGTTCTAGTTTTTGGTGTTCAGAGCTAGCTAACACTAACAGCTGAGGTAATATATTAACAGAGATGTAATGTTCTAGACAGTTTTTGGTGTTCAGAGCTAGCTAACACTAACAGCTGAGGTAATATATTAACATATGTCATGTTCTAGATCATTTTTGGTGTTCAGAGCTAGCTAACACTAACAGCTGAGGTAATATATTAACAGAGATGTTGTTCTAGTTTTTGGTGTTCAGAGCTAGCTAACACTAACAGCTGAGGTAATATATTAACAGAGATCTTGTTCTAGTTTTTGGTGTACAGAGCTAGCTAACACTAACAGCTGAGGTAATATATGAACAGAGATGTAATGTTCTAGACAGTTTTTGGTGTTCAGAGCTAGCTAACACTAACAGCTGAGGTAATGTTTTAACATATGTCATGTTCTAGATCATTTTTGGTGTTCAGAGCTAGCTAACGCTAACAGCTGAGGTAATATATGAATGGAAATAATGGTGGGTGGTGGTGGGGTGGTCCGATGGGCACTGTGCTGCCTCGTCCTTGTGATATTTTGACACTAGATTTCTTTAAGACCCCAAAGAGACGGCGCTCCTTTGTAGAACTGGTTTAGGTCACCTTGACGATATAGGATATGAGGTTCCATTCAGTATAGGTTTAGGGTTAATAGCGTTCATTAACCCACCTTAAAGGGGTTAATCTCGACCCAACCCAACCTGAACCTCGACCCAAAACCTAAACGTGAGCTCAACCCCGAAGATACTGAGAATCAGCAGAGATTCACCAGATAGTCTGTTAATAATTTGATTGTCGTTATAGCCCAGTCCAGATAAACTGGCCACAGCATTGCCTGGATGCCAGTACGCTTCCTCTCCATCATTTCTAAACACCATTAAAAGTAAGAAAATACAAACATTAAGTGTGCAGAAGATTGGATTTGTAGTCGGACATGAATCAGTTTAATTGTTAGTGAAACACTGCAAATGGTGTTATCGTAGCCGCGTGTCCTCCCTGAGTAATTCTCACCACACGTGCTCGTATATTTGGGAATCTGTTTGTGCTTCTGCTCGCCGTTTATGCGTCATTGATTTCAGAATCTGATTGCATATCCATAAAGCACGTTCTCGACTCGACCGTGGGGGAAGAGTGATCACGCTGGCGGCCCACTGCTGCGCTAAGCACTTTCTTGACATCGTACGCAGGATTTAGCTATCTAAGTCCCTCAGTGCTGCATAAGCTAGGAATTAATATAATGAGCGTGCGAAGAGAGCTGAAGATGCATCTTGATTCATATGATGTGTGATATGGGGGGGGGGTGTGGGGGGGGGGGGGGGGGGGGGGGTGCTGCAGCGTCACGGTGATGAAGCTCTGAGCACTTTCTCATTAGTTTACCTACGTTTGTCCAAAGATTCGAGCTGTATAATGTAAGGACAGTGGATCTGACAGCTCTGCACATAGTCATACATGTTGACTGTGTGCTCTGTGGCCACTTTATTGGAAACACCAACCTTGTGCTTACACTCACAGGCCATTTTATTGGAAACACCAGCCTTGTGCTTCCACTCACTGGCCATTTTATTAGAAACGCCAACCTTGTGCTTCTACTCACTGGCCATTTTATTAGAAACGCCAACTTTGTACTTCTACTCGCTGGTCATTTTATTGGAAACTCCAACCTTGTGCTTCCACTCACTGGACATTTTATTGGAAACTCCAACCTTGTGCTTCCACCCGCTGGTCATTTTATTGGAAACACCAACCTTGTGCTTCCACTAACTGGCCACTTTATTAGAAACATCAACCTTGTGGTTCCACTCACTGGCCATTTTATTGGAAACACCCACATTTTACTTCCATTCACTGGCCATTTTATTGGAAACACCTACCGTGTACTTCAACTAACATGGCCAATTTGCTAGAAACATTAACCTTGTACTTCCACTTACTGGCCACTTTATTTGAAACATCAACATTGTGCTTTCAGTAACTGGCCACTTTATTAGAAACACCAACCTTGTGGTTCCACTCACTGGGCATTTTATTAGAAACCTCAACATTGTATTTCCACTCACTGGCCATTTTATTAGAAACACCCACATTTTACTTCCACTCACTGGCCATTTTATTGGAAACACCCACATTTTACTTCCACTCACTGGCCATTTTATTGGAAACACCTACCTTGTACTTCAACTAACATGGCCAATTTGCTAGAAACATTAACCATGTACCTCCACTTGCTGGCCACTTTATCAGAAACACTTACCTTGTATTTCCACTAACTGTCCACTTTATTAGAAACACTTTTTTTATTTTATATTTGTATGTCATCTTAAGGATTTAATTATGCAGACATGGTGAACTGCTCTGACCTCGGCGTGCCGAGTTCTAATGCAGTGTTGTAGAGGATCAGAACGCGTCCTATCCGGGAGGCATGTTCACACACTTCCCCGGTGCCTTTTTCTTCTGGACCACTGAGCACCGGAATTCTTTCTGTCTGACTCGGCAGCTCATTATCATTTATTCAAATGCATTATAATCCAGGATGTATTTTCCATAATTTGCTGCTTGTCACATCCACACTGGTATTTAAATGGGGGATCAAGCATGAAATTTACCTTGAGGGGAGGGAGATGGGTGCTGGTTAAGAATGCACATCAATGCGCTGCCTCCCGCCTGCCTGGAGCTGCGGGCTGTGTGTTAGGTAACCAGCGTCGTGGAGGAGACAGGAAGCCTGCGGTTTGGGCCACTTTAATCCAGACAGCTACGGACTCGCTGGGAGACAGCGGAAAAAAGCACCGGCTGCTGTTTCACTCAAGGACAACACATGACGAAACTCTTTTATTTCCTGATGCAATGTGACATTCGGGGTCAGATGAATAGAACTTTTGCCCTTTTCTCTAGTTTTTCAGTCTCATATTCTCTTATATACAGTATATATAATAGTCTCATATTCTCTTATATACAGTAAATATAATAGTCTCATATTCTCTTATATACAGTACATACAATAGTCTCTAATGTTCTAATGTTCTTATATAAACAGTATATGAGATGGGAGCGGGGGATGTGGAAGTAACAATATATTAATAATTAACTCCCATAATTACCTGCAGTCTGAAAAAGTTTTGAGTTTTATAAATCATGCATGTTTTGTCATGTTTTATAAACTTGAATAGTTCAACTGCGAGACCTGAAACAGATGGAAATGACATTTGAAGAAAACTTTGCCTTCAAATATTGCATTCCTTAAAATAACTGTGCATGACCTCAGTATTGTTTTTTATGTTGTTATCTCATTAAATAGCTGTTACAAAGAACAAACAGTAGATGTTTATCTCGCTTTAGCTGAAGGCTACAGTGCTATTTGTTAAAGCTACAATATCTGGTCTGTTATTTATTTATTTATTTATTTATTTATTAATGTTTTTTTGGTGAATAGATTTTTTAAAATATATTACCACAAATTAACAGGGCTGTGTTCAACCAGTTTAAAATATATCTTAACAGAATCAATATGTTGGTAACAGTTACTATGAATATATATGCATTATAAATACTGGATTCATAGCAAGTGTTACTGGTATGGTAAAAACTCTTATATTGTGTTATGAATACTGGATACATACGAATTGATATCGGTATGTCATGTAATAGCTTTTATAATGCATTATGAATACTGGATACACAATAAGTGTTACTGGTATGTCATGTAATAGCTTTTTAATGCATTATGAATACTAGATACACAAGAAGTGTTACTGGTATGTCATGTAATAGCTTTTTAATGCATTATGAATACTGGATACACAAGAAGTGTTACTGGTATGTCATGTAATAGCTTTTTAATGCATTATGAATACTAGATACACAAGAAGTGTTACTGGTATGTCATGTAATAGCTTTTTAATGCATTATGAATACTGGATACACAAGAAGTGTTACTGGTATGTCATGTAATAGCTTTTTAATGCATTATGAATACTGGATACACATGAAGTGTTACTGGTATGACATGTAATAGCTTTTATGATGCATTATGATACATAGCAAGTATTACTGGTATGCCATGTAATAGTTTTTATAATGCATTATGAATACTGGATACACAGGAAGTGTTACTGGTATGCCATGTAATAGCTTTTATAATGCATTATGAATACTGGATACACATGAAGTGTTACTGGTATGACATGTAATAGCTTTTATGATGCATTATGATACATAGCAAGTATTACTG
The DNA here is from genome assembly GCA_021613375.1 of Megaleporinus macrocephalus. Classification (NCBI taxonomy): domain Eukaryota; kingdom Metazoa; phylum Chordata; class Actinopteri; order Characiformes; family Anostomidae; genus Megaleporinus; species Megaleporinus macrocephalus. Next base: position 33,395,253 of record CM038726.1, on the reverse strand, counting down.
GTATGCCATGTAATAGTTTTTATAATGCATTATGAATACTGGATACACAGGAAGTGTTACTGGTATGCCATGTAATAGCTTTTATAATGCATAATGAATACTGGATACATTACAAATGTTACTGGTATGCCATGTAATAGCTTTTATAATGCATAATGAAAACTGGATACATTAGAAGTGTCACTGGTATGTAATGTAAAAGCTTTTATAATGCATTATGAATACTGGATACATTAGAAGTGTCACTGGTATGTCATGTAAAAGCTTTTATAATGCATAATGAATACTGGATACATTAGAAGTGTCACTGGTATGTAATGTAAAAGCTTTTATAATGCATTATGAATACTGGATACATTAGAAGTGTCACTGGTATGTCATGTAAAAGCTTTTAAAATGCATTATGAATACTGGATACATTAGAAGTGTCACTGGTATGGTAAAAACTCTTATATTGTGTTATGAATACTGGATACATACGAATTGATATCGGTATGTCATGTAATAGCTTTTTAATGCATTATGAATACTGGATACACAATAAGTGTTACTGGTATGTCATGTAATAGCTTTTTAATGCATTATGAATACTAGATACACAAGAAGTGTTACTGGTATGTCATGTAATAGCTTTTTAATGCATTATGAATACTGGATACACAAGAAGTGTTACTGGTATGTCATGTAATAGCTTTTTAATGCATTATGAATACTAGATACCAAGAAGTGTTACTGGTATGTCATGTAATAGCTTTTTAATGCATTATGATACTGGACACAAGAAGTGTTACTGGTATGTCATGTAATAGCTTTTTAATGCATTATGAATACTGGATACACATGAAGTGTTACTGGTATGACATGTAATAGCTTTTATGATGCATTATGATACATAGCAAGTATTACTGGTATGCCATGTAATAGTTTTTATAATGCATTATGAATACTGGATACACAGGAAGTGTTACTGGTATGCCATGTAATAGCTTTTATAATGCATTATGAATACTGGATACACATGAAGTGTTCCTGGTTTGTCATGTAAAAGCTTTTATAATGCATTATGAATACTGGATAAACAGGAAGTGTTACTGGTATGCCATGTAATAGCTTTTATAATGCATAATGAATACTGGATACATTACAAATGTTACTGGTATGCCATGTAATAGCTTTTATAATGCATAATGAATACTGGATACATTAGAAGTGTCACTGGTATGTAATGTAAAAGCTTTTATAATGCATTATGAATACTGGATACATTAGAAGTGTCACTGGTATGTCATGTAAAAGCTTTTAAAATGCATTATGAATACTGGATACATTAGAAGTGTCACTGGTATGTCATGTAAAAGCTTTTATAATGCATTATGAATACTGGATACATAAGAAGTGTTACTGGTTTGTCAAGTAAAAGCTTTTATAATGCATTATGAATACTGGATACATAAGAAGTGTTACTAGTTTGTCATGTAATAGCTTTTATAATGCATTATGAATACTGGATACACGGGAAATGTTACTGGTATGCCATGTAATAGCTTTTATAATGCATTATGAACACTGGATACATAGGAAGTGTTATTGGCATGTCATGTAAAAGCTTTTATAATGCATTTTGAATACTGGGTACATAGGAAGTGTTACTGGTATGTCATGTAATAGTTTTTATGATGCATTATGATACGTAGCAAGTATTACTGGTATGCCATGTAATAGCTTTTATAATGCATTATGAATACTGGATACACGGGAAGTGTTACTGGTATGTCTTGTAATAGCTTTTATGATGCATTATGAATACTGGATACACAGGAAGTGTTACTGGTATGTCGTGTAAGAACTTTTATGATGCTTTAAGAAGTGTTATTGATATGTTCAGTAGAGGTAGATGAGGATGGATCAAGTATGTCGTAAAGCTGTTCTCCAGAATAATCCCTAAGAGAAGGCTTGGTTTAGCAGATAGTAGTAAAGCTCGTATTGGGTTAATATTGAGCGCTGATGTAATGTGGCTCTTCACAGGCTTGCGCATTGATCCACGAGAGAAAAGAAATATTACAATCAAAACGCAAAATTCCCAATCGGCGAGCGGCGGCACGGCAGCATGCAGCGTTAGATATGTTGCGAAAGATTGGAGTTTCAATTTCCTCCCCTGTAATAGTTTAATGAATGCGGCTGTGGCGTTATTGGACACAGATTACAAATATTATCTGCTACCTTATGGGAGAAGCGAAAGGCATTGGAGGGAAAATAACAAGGTAGCTTTTTGAGTCATTACTCTCCGCGGAATATTTGGGCCTTATTTATTTCTTTTTGGCCCTCGTACTTCGGCTTTAATTGGTTTTTAAAGCGCTGCGAGGGAAGTGTCAGGTCGGCCGAGCAGCAGGCCGGAGTGTAATGAATAGTGTAACAGGGGCAGAACGCAAAGCAGGTGAAGGGCGGAGTGGAGAGAAGCTTCTATTACTCTGCGGCGCTAAACGTAAGGAGTACTAAATGGCTCTTGGATGTATATTTTTAGGATGAAAGGTTTCTGCGGAGGCTTTTCTCTCTTTTAAATAAGGTTCTTCAAAATCGGGTGGCTCACAGTTCATCAGCAGGACACTACAGCGTTATGTTGCATGCTAAGAGGTTCAGAACCTGTGGTCATTTTTTACTATTAGCCAGTATTTCATACATATGTTATTAAGTGGTGACCTGTCGTGACTTCTGATTCTACTATTCACTGGTAGTAGAAACAAGAGGCCAACTGCCTCGATCGCAGGCAGAAAAATATGGACCTGGCAAACTGCACTTGGGCCAAAATTGTCCCACATTAAATAAAAATGTAAAATAAACCATTTGGCCCAAAACTTTGGCAGATACATAGCAGCAGTGCTGCCACCGACCCTGGCAACCTGTTTGTGAGCCCAAGTTTTCTATAAATGTTCATCTCAGCACAGATCTGGGCCGCTTCTGGCAAGGGTTGCCAGTTCTGAGATGAGCTACATTAATAATCATTCATGTTAAACAGGGATTCACATAGTTTCCATTCAGACCTCAACCATATATACTACTGTGCAAAGATCTGAGGCATCTTATCTGATCAATTTGGTGTATGTTCACCAGTAAGAACACCAGAAATCATTAGAACAGTTGTAGATAATCATACATACAATAAAAAGTAAGATGAATATCTTATTGTGAGAGAAGTAGATCATATCTTGAGCTCCAGTTTGAAGAACAAAGTTAGGTTCCAGATTTCTCCTGGACGCCCCAGACATTCAGTTTCTTCAGCAGCAATCTTGATTTATCTTAATGAAGTACTGAGCAGTCAAAGCAGGTATTAGATGAAAACTGTAAATAATACTGGGTTGTTCATAGAAGGAGAAGCTTGGAAAGGGTTAAATAAACACACTGACGTATGGAAAAGCTCTACTTACTCTATTAATACTGTTTATTATTTAAATACATAACAATAGCTTTTTAAATATAATAATGTCCCCAAGTGCCTAAAAAAGTATACAGTATATATATATATATAATATATATATATATAATATTTATATATATATTATATATATATATATATATATATATAATATAGTTGATTTTCATTTTTCTATATCATTCTAACACGACAGCTGCTCTTTATATCCTGTGGATGTTTCATGATGAATGGACCAATAGAAATGCTCCAAAATGGTTTGGAAAAAATTCTGGTTCCATTGACTTACATTGAAAGTGAAGAATGATTTTGTCCTCTCCTGTAAAGTTGCCATTTTTACAACTTAGACATATTACTAATATATAAATGCTTCTAGCTCAGTATTATTGGATCGATTGAATCATCATGCTTGGAGCAGAGCATCCCAATCCCAATCCGGATTAGTCAACAGACGCCCACAATGGCTAGCAGGACACCAGGAGGTCCTACAGAGTGAGGCCAGTTACCATCTCTGGGACTCCTGGCCACTGTTATCCTGATACCTTTTACTTTTGAGAGTGTAGTGCTGAATAATAGTGGGCAAAGAAGGCGAGGAAGGGTTAAATAGGAGGAAACCATCAAAGGGTTCCGCATCATTGTTCATTCAGAAACAGTGCTTTGAGTTAGTCATGAGAAACTGATTGTCCTCCTGCTTCAAAGCCCTGCGACGCCGAAAAGTGAGTGGACAAATGGACATGAATATTTCATGGCGGGAAGTTTTTTTGCCCGAATTTGCGGCGCTAAAAAGATGCAGTGGACCTCAGTTGCAGGTCTGCTGAATATTCTTGAGCGCTCTGCCGTTTATTCGACTATAATGCGAGTCCGCATGACGGTCGCTCGGGCAGGGACGAAATCTCAATCATTCGCCAAGGTCAAAGACGCTGCACACCCTCTTCAAATACACTGAGTTCTGTCCCTCTGGTTTTCAGTTTAAATAAATCTTTATTTGCCAGGTTAGGTTACCAAGCCTTGAGGTCCTTGCACCATTCTGGCCATTCAGACTGTCAGACTTCGCCTTGAACACGTTCAATGAAACCCCTAAATTCATTTGTATCTGTTGAAAACGCTCTATGTGTTTATTTCAATGTAAACTGAGTTGGCGGGTCAGATAAACCAAACACTGGTCTCTTCATCAAAAAGATGAAGTCTCACTCAATGGCCAAGGTCAGACTCGCTGTGTATCATTCACTCTATCCCAAATTCTGTCCGTGTTCAGCTTCCAATTTCTGTTTCTAAATACAGCTCTTCTTGCTAGATTACATTACCTGGCCATGAGGTCATTCTAGGTCATTAAGCCATTCTGACCATCATTTTTCTCTAAGAACGTTCTCCATATCCTGAATAAAACCTCAAAGATAGTTTAATGCATTATTTGGGAGGATGTGGGATCAATTAGGATGAAGATTCTATCCATTTTGGTCAGTTTCTGTTATTACGTTAAATCTTTCTGGTCAGATTATGTTACTGGGCCATTCTGTCCATTGTGAAAATTGACCAGCTTTGAGAATATCTTCCCCCTGTACCCAACAATATTTGGTAGAGATGTTGCTACTGATACTTAGTCACCGAAACTGTTCCATTTTTTGCCTGACTGTACACAGTCCAGTAGAAGCCCACCTGGGGTAGAGGGGGGCTTAAGTACCTTGTCCATGGGAACAATCAGGAGTGCACACTCAGTTCCAGTTGCTCACTTATCATCTTGAACTGAGTAGCTCAAATAAAACCTTTGAATTTGATTCTATTTCTTTATTTGGAGTCTATAATTTCTTAACAGTAGTTGGTTTAGTAGATTAGTTTCTACCCATCAACCCTTATGTTCTGTCCTAATGAACTTTTGGGTGGGTTGTTCCTGGGCCCCATATGGGTTAGAGCTCTGGTCCCCAAGTAGTCATAGGTTTCAGCTGAGTTACAGTTCTGGTCCCTAGGTAGTCATGGATTCCAGCTGGGTTCCAGTTGTGGGCCCAATGTAGTCATGGGTTCCAGCTGGGTTCCAGTTGTGGGCTCAATGTAGTCATGGGTTCCAGCTGGGTTCCAGTTGTGGGCCCAATGTAGTCATGGGTTCCAGCTGGGTTCCAGTTTTGAGTCCCAAATGGGTTAGCGCTCAGGTCCCCAAGTAGTCATTGGCTCCAGCCGGGTTACATTTGTGAGTCCAAAATGGGTTATAGCTCTGCTTCCCAAGTAGTCATGGGTTTCAGCTGGGTTACAGTTGTGAGCCCCAACTAGTCATGGGTTCAAGCTGGGTTCCAGTTGTGAGCCCCAAATGGTCTGGTCCCCAAGTAGTCATTGGCTCCAGCCAGGTTACAGTTGTGGACCCCAAATGGGTTAGTGCTCAGGTCCCCAAGTAGTCATTGGCTCCAGCCGGGTTACGTTTGTGAGTCTAAAATGGGTTAGAGCTCTGTTCCCCAAGTAGTCATGGGTTTCTGCTGTAGTCATGGCTTCCAGTTGTGGGCCCCAACTGATCATGAGTTCCAGCTTGGTTACAGTTGTGAGCCCCAAATGATCCTGTCCCCAAGTAGTCATTGGCTCCAGCCAGGTTATGGTTGTGGGCACCAAATGGTTAGAGCTCTGGTGCCTAAGTAATCATTGGCTCCAGCCAGGTTATGGTTGTGGGCCCCATGTAGCTTACAGCTCTGGATGATATATATAGAAGGGCCACTATGGAGCTGATGAAAAAATCTTTGTCAAGTCAATTTGTATTGCGCTTTTTACAACAATGTTGTTTCAAAGCAGCTTTGAAGAGTTTTGAAAACTCTGTAATCTCTATTCTGTGGGCTCCAAATAGGCCTATTGTAAGACCCATGTGGGGCCCACATAATCATTAAGTCATCACATTATCCTGAGAACCTCTACAGAAACCCCGAAATCCAGTTCTACCACTGAGCTTCATGGGCTCGATTGGAGCATCTATTTGAATGTTAATTGAATATAAATAATGAGGAACAGAACATCTGCCTCTACAAGAAACCTCAATCATGCGTCAAGGTCTGACACGCCGTCTATCCTCCATTCTTTCCCAAATTCTATCCATTTTGCTCCCGTTCTAAATAAGTGGCAGATCACATTTCCAGACCTGGAGGTCATTAAGCCTGAGAACCTGCAGCGAAACCTTCCGAATCCAGTCGTAATGCTTTATTTGAGGGGACGTGGGATTCATTAGGACGGAATCTGCCTGTTAATTGCGCGGCGTCTGATTAAAAAGCTGGAGGTGATTAGTGTGACTAATGAGTCAGAGAGCATTGAGGCAGATTGAGCCCTGGAGGCCTCTTTGTGCTCCTCCGATTCTCTTCCCTCCTTCTATCTTCCCTGCTCTTTTCCAGCCCAATCACGCCACTCCCCCCCCGCCGCCTAGTCCTGGAGCGGCCGGTGGGCGTAGGCCGACGCCCTTTCAGGAGCCAGGCGTAATTGTTTTGGCATTTTTTATTTGTTTTGTTAATCTGGCTATCGACGTGACGAGCGCCGGCCGCGGACACCTGATCGATACCGAGGGCTAACAGCCTAATATAGTGACACTTTACGTTTCCCACTTGGAGTAAATGATGCTTCCTCCTCCCCTGGGTCTCCTTGAACTCTCATCAGAGCGGCAGGCCACGTCCCACCAGGAGCGGGTTTAAACGCGGGACGCGCACGCAAGAGGTATCGATTGAAGACGCTGGAACTTCAGGCTCGAGAATCCCCCATAAACCACACGGGCTGGCTACAAAAACAAGAGCTTATCCATTAACCAGTGATGCTAATTTACAAGCGCTTGCACACATAATGATGAGGGTCGGCCTCCGCTCCGTTCCGTTGACTTTCAATTGGGCTAATTTAGCTAATTCCGCCAGCGAGCTCATATTCCCCCCCGTAAGTAACACTCACCAAGACGGTTTCTGGTGTAATTCATGACTTGAGTTTATCTCCTCGGTTCATCCTGAAATAATGGAGTTGACCCCAAACCTGATAAACATTCTGTGTTTAATAGCCCATTAATGAAGTCGTATGCATGTTTTGCAGGTGAAAGGTCAATGAAATGTCACTGTGCTTGTTTGCGTTTATGTTTCTATGGCCAGTAAACTACAAACACATTAAATATTATCATTCAATCATAAGCATATACCTCTGAAAGCATCTGTGGCATTTGAAAGGGAAGCAGCCTTAAACTGTCCAAAAGTTTGTAGACACTGTTTCATTTGAAATCAAGAGTACCCCTGGAGTAAGACTGAACATTGCTGTAAGAATGTGATGGCAGCTACAAGAGCAACAGACAGGCAATGACATATGATTGTACTTGTTTATGTTAAAGTTTATATAGCTAATAAACAACAAACTTATTATAATATTATCATTCAATCATAAGCATAAACCTCTGAAGGCATCCATGACATTTGAAAGGAAAGCAGACTTAAACTGTCCAAAAGTTTGTTGACACTGTTTCATCTGAAATCAAAAGTACCCCTTGAGTAACACTGAACATTGCTGTGAGGATGTGATGGCAGCCACAAGAGCAACAGACTGCCCATGAAATTTGATTGTGTTTGTTTACGTTATGTTTTTATGGCCGGGAAACAACAAACATGTTTATTTTCAACATTCATTCATAAACATATACGCCTTAGTAAAGGAGAACCATATTAACCTGGCAGGCTTAAACTGTCCAAAAGTTTGTAGACACTGTTTCATTTGAAATCAAGAGTACCCCTGGAGTAAGACTGAACATTGCTGTAAGGATGTGATGGCAGCTACAAGAGCAACAGACAGGCCATGAAATTTGATTGTACTTGTTTATGTTAAAGTTTATATAGCTAATAAACAACAAACTTATTATAATATTATCATTCAATCATAAGCATATACCTCTGAACGCATCCATGACATTTGAAAGGAAAGCAGACTTAAACTGTCCAAAAGTTTGTAGACATTGTTTCATCTGAAATCAAGAGTACTCCTTGAGTAACACTGAACATTGCTGTGATGGCAGATACAAGAGCAACAGACTGCCCATGACATATGATTGTTCTTGTTGATATTTAAGTTTTTAGGCCAATAAACAACAAACACGCTTCTATACAACATTCAGTAATAAACACATACACCTTAAAGCATCCATGTCATTTGAAAGGAGATCAGTATTAACCCTGCAGACTTAAACTGTCCAAAAGTTTGTAGACACTGTTGCTTCTAAAATCAAGAGTACTCCTGGAATAACACTGAACATTGCTGTGAGGATGTGATGGCAGCCACAAGAGCAACAGACTGCCCATGAAAAATTATTGTGGTTATTTACGCTGAAGTTTCTATGGCCAATAAACAACAAACAAATTTGATATTAACGTTCAATCATAAGCATATATGCCTTAAAGCATCCATGACATTTGAATAGAAAAGCAGACTTAAACTGTCCAAAAGTTTGTAGACACTTTTTCTTCTGAAATCAATTGTTCTGCTAGATTAACACTGAACATTGCTGTGAGGGTGGTATGGCAGCCACCAGAGCAACAGACTGTACATGACATATAATTGTGCTTGTTCACGTTTACGCTATTATGGTCAGCAACTTTCTATCATAACCATATACGCCTTAAAGCATCTGTGACAATTGAACCGTATTAACACAGCAGACTGTCCAAAAGTTTGTAGACACTGTTTCTTCTGAAATCAAAGGTACGACTGGAGTATAACTGAACTTTGCTGTGAGGATATGATGGCAAAGCCTTAGGCTTCATTCACATTACAGACACATACAGGTCACGTACATTTATGAATGTGATCCATGAAAATATCCAAATCCGATCTGAGCTGTGAACTTAGCCTTAGAGAGGTCAGTTGGATAGCTATGGTCAGAATTTCCACCTCAACTTGCCCCATAGGTATCATCACTAGATCTATCACACTCTATATACCCATCTATGCTGGGATTGGGACTGTGGACCATGTGTGGCTGCTCAAGAGTGGACCATCATTATGGAGCTTACACAAGCTGTATGTGTGCAAATGAACACCTGCATCACCTAAAAAATTTATGGACTCACGCATTAGATGGTGGTGTCTGCATAATTTTGGACTTCTTGCATACAAATCTGACAGTCATTCATATTTCTGGTTTATCTTATCTCATCAGCACCTGTTCACACCTCGGCTTTCTACCAGTGAGGTTCTGCTTCATGAACTCTGAGGTCTTATCACTCAGCAAATCAGAATCAGGTGTTGCAGCGAGCAGCTACCACAGAAAACATCAGCTTCACCACACGTACCTGCAGCAACAGTAGGACCAAAAAATAAGTGTGCAGTTTTCACCCACCCCCCCAAAATCTAGTCACAATTAAATAGGCCCACCTTGTTTTTACTCTTATTGCTCCACGGACCATACAGGAGCTCCACTTACAGACTGTAGTTCATCTGATTCTCTGTATACTTTATTACTTTGTTCTTTAATGATCAGGACCCCCACAGGACCACCACAGAGCAGGTACCATTACGGTGGTGGGTGCTGTGCTGGTGTGAGTGGATCAGACACAGCATTGCACACTGTGTCCACTCACTGTTCACTCCGTTAGACACTCGTAGAGACGACAGCTCATCTGCCCAGTTGGTCACCCTTTAGTCCTTCATCAGGGGTCACCGGACGCCGCCCACAGGACACTGTTGTCTGGAAAGTTTTGGTTGGTGGACGATTCTCAGTCCAGCAGAGGTGTTTAAACACTCCACTCATCCTCCACTCTTTATATTTACTGGTCAGCACAATGTAAACCCAATATAAAATGTTACTACAATGAACTGTCCATTTGTCTCACATTAATTTAGCTTCTTGCTATGTACAGCTATCTGGTGTCCAACTCACGATTTAAAGCATATCGTCGATGTCCAAAGAAAAACGAGTATGTCCAAAAAAGCAGCTTTACAGGAGAGGCCAACAACCTTCTTAACGTTCAGTGGAAGTCAATGTGAAGAGATTGCATTCCAAAAGTGAGTTTGGGCCATTTCTATTGGGCCGTTCATCACAGGATACAAAGAACAGCCATCGTTTTCAAACTAGGGTTGTCGCAATACCAGAATTTCGATTCGATATTGAAACCAAGTGTAATATCACGATTCTCGATACCAAAATGATACAAAAAAAACCAAAATAAAGTCTTTCCTTTATATGTCTGAACGTAAAACGTGGACTCATGAACACTCACTGCTAGATTTTAATCGCCAACAACTTAAAAATTGCAAAGTATCAACAGGTCACCAGTAATGTATTCTTATGAGTAATGCCGCGGGCCAATAAAAATCTGTCTTCAAGCTGGACTTTGGCCACCCCTGGCTTATTCAGAATACTGAGTCAGTTGCTTAAGGCTGCCACACACTGAACGGCAAGCTGAACATTATACAACATTATTAAACCATGCCTCCTTATGTTTGGGACTGAGATTTCTGGGTGCAGGTTTGAGTGGAGCCTCAAACTCAAACTCCACCAAAGCTGTACCCAGAAATCTCAACCCCAAACCTATCACTTGTCAAAACATCTCACAACATATCACCCAGAAATCCCAACCCTAAGCCTCCATCACTGGTCAGAAGGTCAGTTGTGCTTAAGCCCAAGCAAAGTATTAATGTTTTATTTGATGGCGTCCGAGTAAGTTTAATGCTGTACATACTTCAGTTGAATTAAACCACGCCTCATGTTTGGGGTTGAGGTTTCTGAGATTTCAAACTCAAATTCCACCAAACGTTTTTTTGCTTTCCACCAACAGCTTAAAAATTGCAAAGTATCAACGGGTCACCAGTAATGTATTCTTACAAGTGATGCTGTGGGCCGATAACAATCTGTCTGCAAGCTGGACTTTGGACACCCCTGGCTTATTCAGAATACTGAGTCAGTTGCTTAAGACCGCCACACACTGGACGCACCGCACAGCGCACTGAACATTATACACATGGCTTAGTTAGCTACTGGGCTATATAGAGTATTGAAAACATTGATTGCTGAAGAATTAAATGGCTTGTGACGTTGCAGTATTAAAAAGGCATTGAATGTTCGAGGCATCATGCAACTCTAGTTCAAATGATGTAGAAAATTAAAATCAATACAAATGGAGATACATGTTGTCCTTTGGATGGTAACGGTATAAGTATAATTTCCATACATTAATTTACAATCACACTGATTCGGAATGTTGAACGGTAGCGTATACTGTCCTCCAGCGCTGTGTCTTATAAAGAGCCAGGATATCATTGTGTATTACTGTTGTAGTCGTTGCTGTTATTATTACGGCTGATGCCGTTATGGAGGTTTATCTCGTGCTTTCGCCTGGAGCGATTTTCTTTTAAGCCAATCGCGCTGAAGTCGGTGGGATGAGGTTTGGTGGTGTGTGATGGGGGGATTGGGGCGAGTGGGGGTTAAGTACCTCGCCTTGATGCACACATTACTGTTATTGAAGCGCAGGCGCAAGGTCAGTGCTAGCGAGGGGCCGCCGAACACAGTAAACCTCGAGACCTTGGACTAGAACGCTCATCGCAGAGATAGAGTGGCAATTCTTCAGAGTAATGTGGGAGCTTTTATTATAGTCCATGATAAACTGCAGCGCAGGCTTGATGAAAACTGCATTAGGCCTCTCTGGAAAAAAATCAGATTTACACAACGTCCGGCAAACCGCTATCTCTACAAACGGACAATCACAAAAACAGTAGCAGCAGCCGCAGAGAGGTCTGAATATTGGGCGTTCTTTGGTTTGTGCAGTATCCAGAACAATGCAAGCAAGTCTTGTTGATATGGCTTAAGAAGTCAACACAGCCTGCGTGGTGTCGCCTCCTTTATAAGCCTCTATCAGTGGTCAGAAAGCCAGCTTTGTTAAGCCCAAGCAAAATACTGATTTTTATTTCATGCTGTCAGAGTAAGTTTAAAGTTGTACATACTTTAGTTGAATTAAACCACACCTCGTTATGTTTGGGGTTGAGAATTCTGGGTACAGGTTTGAGTGGAGCCTCAAACTCAACCTCAAACTCCACCAAACCTGTACCCAGAAATCTCAACCCCAAACCTCCATCACTGGTCAGAAGGCCAGTTTTGCTTAAGCCCAAGCAAAGTATTGATTTTTATTTAATGGCGTCAGAGTAAGTTAAACATTGAACATACTTCAGTTGAATGAAACCAAGCCTCATTATGCTTGGGATGGAGATTTCTGGGTTAAAGGGAGCCTCACCAAACCTCCACCACACCTGTACCCAAAAGTCTCAACCCCAAACATATCACTTGTCAGAAGGTATCCCAACATGTCACCCAGAAATCTTAGAAGGTCAGTTTTGCTTAAGCCCAAGCAAAGTACTGAGGTTTTATTTGATGGCGTCAAAGAAGATTAACGTTGTACATACTTCAGTTGAATTAAACCACGCCGTATTATATTTGGGGTTGAGAACTCTGGGTACAGGTTTGAGTGGAGCCTCAAACTCAACCTCAAACTCCACCAAACCTGTACTCAAAAATCTCAACCCCAAATGTATCACTTGTCAGAAGTTATCCCAACATATCACCCATAAATCTCAACTCTAAGCCTCAATCACTGGTCAGAAGGCCAGTTTTGTTAAGCCCAAGCAAAGTATTGATGTTTTATTTGATAGCGTCAGAGTAAGTTTAACGTTGTACATACTTCAGTTGAACTAATCCACATCTCCTTATGTTTAGGATTGAGAATTCTGAGTACAGGTTTCAGTAGAGCCACAAACTCAAACTCCACCAAAGCTGTACCCAGAAATCTGAACCCCAAACCCATCACTTGTCAAAACATCTCACAACATATCACCCAGAAATCCCAACCCCAAGCCTCCATCACTGGTCAGAAGGCCAATTTTGTTAAGCCCAAGCAAAGTATTGATGTTTTATTTGATGGCGTCAGAGTAAGTTTAATGTTGTACATACTTCAGTTAAATTAATCCACGCCTCCTTATGTTTGGGGTTAAGATTTCTGGGTACAGGTTTGAGTGGAGCCTCACCAAACCTCCACCAAACCTGTACCCAAAAATCTCAACCCCAAACGTCTCATTTGTCAAAAGTTATCCCAACATATCACCCATAAATCTCAACTCTAAGCCTTCATCACTTGTCAGAAGGCCAGTTTTGCTTGAGCCCAAGCAAAGTACTGATGTTTTATTTGATGGCATCAGGGTAAGTTTAATGTTGTACATACTTCAGTTGAACTAATCCACATCTCCTTATGTTTAGGATTGAGAATTCTGGGTACAGGTTTGACTAGAGCCACAAACTCAACCTCAAACTACACCAAAGCTGTACCCAAAAATCTCAACCCCAAATGTGTCACTTGTCAGAAGGTATCCCAACATATCACCCAGAAATCTCAACCCCAAGCCTCCATCACTTGTCAGAGGGCCAGTTTTGTTAAGCCCAAGCAAAGTATTGATGTTTTGTTTGATGAGTAAGTTTAATGTTGTACATACTTCAGTTGAATTAAACCACGCCTCATGTTTGGGGTTGAGGTTTCTGAGATTTCAAACTCAAATTCCACCAAACGTTTTTTTGCTTTCTGCCAGATCTTCACCGCAAAATTTATCTAACAGTTTTCTAGATGTCAACTCTGTTCCAACTCCAGTGGTCCGCTCTGACTGTGTGATTTGGGATGCACAGATTCCAAAAAACAACAGATTTCTTCCAGATTTTTTTCCCATAGAGAATGAATAGGAAATGGATGGAAAAGTGCCGACCAATCTACTGAACTTCTGCCCTGACCACGACTGCAGTGTTAGTTTGACCCGCACTCCCCATAGGGTCCCATTCATTTTTGAACGCACCCAATCATTTTAGTTTTGTTAAACCCACAGCCACCAAACTTGGTTGGTTGGTAAGTTAGATAGTTAGTTGGTAATTTAGTTAGTCAGTTAGTTGGTTAGTTAGCTGGTTGAATGTTTGGTTCGTTGGTTGGTTAATTAGTTTGTTAAATTCATGTTTTCCAAAAACACTTCTTGCTGTGGCTGAAAAGCTATATCAGCATACTTAAAAAATTGCGTTGGATGTAAGTCTATCCGCAATTGGCAGAACTCAAAAAGACTAATGTAAAACATTGCCTTAATTTTTCTTTGTTGGCCCAATGCTTTATTTCTTAGAGTGCACCAGACCACATTTAATCATTCAGGTAAACAAATGATCAGTGACTGGTATGGTCAGCTTTACAACAGTCTTCAGGAACAGATATTTATGGCTAGAACATCCTACTTTTTACAAAAATTCAACTGGATTCCGGACCCCATTGTAGGTCCAGTAGACAATTGGGTATTTAGGTATGTGTTGCTGAGAAACCACATGCTGGAACCGAACGTTCTATAGAGTACCATCACATTCCGGATCAGCCTTCTGTCTCTATTTGACACCAAGAGAAGAATCTACAACACTGACCACTTTGGAAAACGTATTATATCCTATTCTAAGAAGTCAAGACGACTGGGTTTAGCTTAGTTAGTGCATTAGATACTCTGTATATTCAGTTCATGGGCAGGCTAGACTCCCTGTGGGTGCCAGTGTTGCAAGCTTAGTAGGGTACTAGGAGGAGTAGCCATGAGCTTGCCTGAGGCATTCCATTTGTGTGTCATGCCAAGTAAAGCGTTAAGTAGTGATGGACCAGATCTTCAGCTTCAACAGATCAGTCTAAGTCCCTTGAAACCCCCCGCCAATGTCACAGTGCTTCATTGCTTGTTGTCACTGACGGTGGGTAGCACCGGCTCCTCCTTTGGGTGGATGAAAAACAGACAATCACTAAAAACAGTAGCAGCAGCTGTAGAGAGTTCTAAATATTGGGTGTTCTTTGGTTCATGCAGTGTCCAGAACCATCCAAGCAAGTCAACACAGCCTGCATGGTCAGTTTTGTTAAGCCCAAGCAAGGAGAAATTCAGACGGCCTTTAGCCAGAACTTAAATTTGGGTGGATGAAGAACAATGTGAGTAGAAGATCTGACCATCTGAACCATCTAAACAATATAGTAGGTCCTACTAAGCCATATAAATGGGCCTTCCTACATCTGATATCATTCATTCAGTGGAGAGATAACATTTGAATCAGGGGGTCCAAGTCTAGTCTGAAGTGTAAAAGGGGCCCACGCCAAATGAGAACGAGGCTGAGCTCAAGACCCAAAAAATCCTCTTTAACTAGAGCCTCTAGAGTCCTCTTCAATTGTACTTTAACAGCTTCCAGCCTAAATTCTTCTGTGCTTTAGTGTTTAGTGAAGATGTTTAAAGTGAGCAGCACCCCTACGGATCCACTTGGGACAGAATTAATGCTAATGTTACTTTAACACTACGGCAAGCACAGCATTCCCTGGTTCTTAGTCATTGATATGGCTGTGAGGCGGCAACATGCAAAAGCATCATTGGAATTCTGGCTTTATGACTTTCATTCTGCTGTGATGCTTAAAACTAAATCAAAACTGAATTATGTTATGAATTAGATTCGCATTTAATTGGAATTCTGCATCATCAGGTTCCTGCCCGCACATTCGGCTGTACAAACTAGGTACAGTAACAGCTTTTCATTGAAATGAATGAAATGAATATCTCCTCTACTACTTACAAGCACATCTGTGGTATTGATTGAGTGTTTAAAATACTAAACTCCAACTCTCCATTTCTAAACTAGCACTAATGTTTATGGATAAGCCTTTATTGAGCCTCAGCTGCACATAACTAGTGTGGTATATTAGTGATTGTGGTCAGGGCCCCCCTCAGGACCACCTCAGATCAGGTATTACTTGGGTGGTGGATGAATGGATACCACTCACTGAAGTAATATTTTAATAATTGGCTGTCATGAAAAGTCATGACAAGTAACTTCCACTCCTGGGATCCACTCATCCACCAACCAAGTAATACCTGGTCTGTGGTGGTCTTGAGGGTGGAGGGTGGGTTCTGGCCTCTGAAGTAATAGGAAGCCACTTGTCATTACAGCCTATAAAACTATTTGTTCAGTGGGTGGGATCCACTCATCCACCACCCAAGTAATACTTGGTCTGTGGTGGTCTTAATGGGGGTCCGGTCAGGCAACAACATGCTTTCAAGTTGGTTCTGCTTCTCACCATCTGAATAGCCCCAAACACATTCAGTGATGTTGAGCTTCTGGACTCTGGGGTGGTCAGTCCACTGCTCTGTGGATACTATATTTCAGACATGGAGTGAAGGTGGAGCTGGATGTTCTCGTGTTTCTCAAATAAATAATAAAAGCTGATGGGATTACAGTTATGTTGGCTTACCAGCTTTTCCAGGTGGTTGTTTGGAGTTTCGTTTCTCAGAAGCAATGCAAAAAAAATAATGGTATCTTGTAGAGATGGAAGGATCAATCGGCTATGTATCGGTATCGGCCGATTTTTCATCTAAATATGTGATCGGTGATCGGCCGATATTTCCCCAATTTAGCCGATACCAAGAGTTGATTGATGACGTTAAACAAATGAGCCTAATTTCTGTATGTCCAGCTAGCGTTTCATCCAGGAAGAGGAGCCCTGCGTGAACCCCCCTCCGCCCAACTCCCTGCAATTCCTACCTAGTGGTTCAACTAGGTGGAAATACACACCCTTTCATTTTCCGCAGACTGACTAAAGCAGCGGCCTGGCGAGAACAGTTTACGGTGTTCACCGCACCCGCTGATAGAAAACATGTCGTCCGTCTGGCAGTGTTTACCATATGTGACTCATCTAGGACGTTTTTAAAAAATGTGTAAAATCAGCGTCTCTCGTTGGAACCAAGACAAAGACATTTAACTACTAATCTGATACAACACTGCACACAGAGTATCAGCAAACAGCAGAGCTAGCACGCACAGCTAGCACAAAACTAATAACCCAGAACACCATACAGACCAGATCTGACCGGTACAAACAGAACAGCAATTCAAGATCTACATTTAATGATTTCAGTTTTTTGTTTAAAATAAAGTCTGTGTTTAAGGACTGCATTTATTTAATTTGCTTTTTTCATTTTAAATTAAGGGTCTAAATGTAATGATTGCAGTTTTGGGGATATCTGTTTGATTTACTTTGTTTATTTACTGTTAATTTTGTTAAAAATATTATGCTGTTTCATATGAGCTCGTTAAAAATGGTAATAGACCAGTTTAGACCATGTTTCATGACTTGCTTGCACTAATAACTACATGTAGCCCTGCTGTGGCATATAGCCCCGCCCTCGATCAGTATCGGCTAAGAGCCAATCGCGCTGAAAGGTGATTGGCGATCAAAATCGGCCTCTAAAACGCTGAACGGTCCATCTCTAGTATCTTGAATAGGGTCTCTGTCCAATGAAAAACAAGCATTTTTAAAATAGTAACTTTACAGGAGAGGATGTAAGGAATGTAAGTCAATAGAACCAGATTTTTTCCAAGTGATTTTGAAGCATTTCTATTGGTCCGTTCATCGTGGAATTTTTACACAATGTCAACAACAGTCTTGTTCAAACGATGTAGAAAAATGAAAATTGACAAAAATGGAGATACATATTTCTCATTGGACAGGGATGATATACTGTCTATGTAGACCCTCACTGGGCTGTGAGACCCAAAGGTTGGTCAATAATGTTTGTGTGTCCTTATAATAAGAACTATTAAACATACTGCCTGTATTGTGGAGCTCTACTAACAGTCCTTGTATCTCATTCTCCATGTGACCGCATACCCTTTGCTTGAAGGCAAACCTTGTTTTCCGTATTATAATCCAATTCCTCATATTCCTCACGCGCCGGAAGGATCCCGCACAAACGCCGCGTACCTGCGGGAATCTTGGCAGCGTCTTTAAAGATCTGACGCTGAACTTTATTATGTTTGTTGCTGTCCTAGATATTATTGAGGCTCAACGGCTTTTTTTTCCCGTGGGTTACGTAACGTAATCCCGCTTTCATAGTGTATCAGAAGATGAAATCTCATTTCATCTGCTCGACTGTGTTTTCAATTTGGCAATTTTCCAGACCGGCTTCATATCGCGCTCCAGATTTTTTTCTTATTTTTTCTTTTTTTTTGGTTTTGTTTTGTTTTGTTTTGCTCCTCCTGCCCTCCTGTGGCTCCTGCACTGCTGGAGGATCAATAACAAAACAACAGCCGTGAGATGAAGTCGAGAAACTGGGCATGTATGTGATCCATGCAGAGTGTGTGTTTTTTTTGTTTTTTTTAAATCTCATTAATAATGATAATGGCTCCGAACTTAGTCCCATCAATCCACTCGATGTCACCCTCCTGGAAGAAATCAGGCCCCAGTCTGCTGCACTCATTCCATTTGGGTATCTTTTATTTGCTATCGGAGCTTTGACGTCTAATAATAACAGTGAGATGCTCCAGAGGGGGGGTGGGGCGATTGAGGGTGGGTGTTGGGATGGGACTAGGAAGAATAATATTAGTGGGAGGCCCCAAGCAGAGATTAAACACATGGCGACAGAAACTCCTGTCTAGGAGGAAGTGGAGCGTAGCTTTACCTGTGGCGGTCTTTAAGGATTACTCCACAATCCGGATCATTCAGTCGCCCTAAATTCCTTTTAACTTTCTTTTTGTAAATAATACTTTGATATGATACAAATTCAGTTTCAAAAAGTTGATAAAGTATAAAAACTGTCAATAAAAACTCCTTTCTGATCTTAATTCAATATATATATAGTGGTTAGTATGGTGGTGTAGTGGTTAGTATGGTGGTGTAGTGGTTAGTATGGTGGTGTAGTGGTTAGTATGGTGGTGTAGAGGTTAGTACGGTGGTGTAGTGGTTAGTATGGTGGTGTAGTGGTTAGTATGGTGGTGTAGTGGTTAGTACGGTGGTGTAGTGGTTAGTATGGTGGTGTAGTGGTTAGTACTTTGGTGTAGTGGTTAGTAAGGTGGTGTAGTGTTAGTACGGTGGTGTAGTGGTCAGTATGGTGGTGTAATGGTTAGTATGGTGGTGTTGTGGTTAGTACGGTAGTGTAGTGGTCAGCACGGTGGTGTAGTGGTCAGCACGGTGTTGTAGTTGCTAGCATGGTGGTTTAGTGGTATATATATATATATATATATATATATATATATATATATATATATATATATATATATATATATATATATATATATATATATATATATACTAAACTGCTGGTTTCCACTGCTGAGCACCAGCTCGCTGGGGGAAGCAACCCCACTTCTGACACCAAATGTACCATCTAGTTGAAAAAGAGCAAGAGGCAAACAAATGCTCTTTTATTGACAGCAGCAAGAGCAAGACGGTGGGGTAGGTCAACCACCACCACCCCATTAGTGGAAACCTCACTCTACTATGATCAACACAAAACAACACAAACAACCAACTCATACAACTTAAATAAACAAACAACAACACCAACCATAAAAATGTGTCTCCATCTGGAAGCACTGTACCTCCCTGGAGACTCTTTGGGTGGCTTATTTCAATGGCCGTGCCCACCTTTCTCAAATATTTCTGAAAATTGAATTGATTTCACTACTTAGGCAAACATATTCAGCACTAGTGGAACTCGTATGTGTAGTGTTTAATAACTGCCCAAACTTTACACGTCCCCCTTGTGGTTAGGATGTATAGAAGTCAATCCAGTTAATACATCTGACAGGATGCAAACAGGTTTTCAACAACAGTAGAATCGGCGAGAGGCGTTTTTATAGCGGTCCTTTGTTGGGAAATGAAAGCTCGCATGCTTTCCTCGTACACACTCACACTTTCTTTGATGGAACTGTTAGCTGGGAAATGTCTTTTGAAGCTGTGGCGATTTTGGACTTTGATTGACGACTGCACAATGTCTCTCTGTGGTTTGGGAGACAGTAGGAACTCTGCACGAGCACTTTAGGATTTCTCCGAAGTTATACTGGGAAGCACAAAATCCCACAGCTGTCAACAACATCGTAGAGCCAGTGGGCCGGGGTCTTCTGAGAAACTGTAGGTTCAAATCTCTCAGTTTCTGGTGTACTTATCCCAAACCACCTTGGCTCGTGGCTGGTAATTCACTTTTAGGGTGTGTTTTTGTATTTTTATGTAGCCCCAGAGAACCTGGCAGCAATCCTCTCTACCACTTATTAAATTATAATCTTTGGCACCAGGGCTCCGTTGGCAGGCAGTCGTTGAATTATCTTATCATATATTACAATATCATCTCTCTATGCAGCATGTAGCAGTCCTGAAATGATTTGGAAAATGAGCTTAGGATAATTCCCACCCCAGCAGCAGCAGCCCTGGCGAGTATTCCAGCCGTGCCTGATGTTCCCACCACATTTCCACAACATTTACAGTGTTTAGAAGAAGCTGTTACTCAGGGAAACTTAGCAGGATGCCTGGTTCCCAATATAGAGCATCTCCTTTAATCGGTATTCATAAGCTGCAGTCTGAAAATGTTAAACTAAGAAAATCACTGCATGGTACAAAAACAAATTACAAGATTTTTTTATTCAATCAATCAAACAACCAACCAACCAAACAAACAACCAACCAACCAACCAATCAGTCAATCAAACAACCAACCAACCAACCAAACAACCAACCAACAAACCAACCAACCAACCAACCAACCAACCAACCAAACAACCAACCAACCAACCAACCAACCAACCAACCAACCAATCAGTCAATCAAACAACCAACCAACCAACCAACCAACCAAACAACCAACCAACCAACCAACCAACCAACCAACCAATCAACCAACCAACCAACCAACCACTCAACCAATCAACCAACCAACCAACCAGTCATTTACTTATAGCTTAAAGGACTACACTGAAAGAGTAACAAGCAGTTAAACTAGTTTTATTCAACCCAAAAAGTAATTTGAATGAAGGATTCTTTCAATCAGAGTCATTTTGTACAAATGAGGTATTTTTTACAGCGTTCATGAAACAAACTGAAAATAAACTTATACAAGATAAAGGGTCAAAGAATTACAAAGCAAATAAGATTTAATTAAGAAACAGAACAATTAAAATCAAGAAAATTAACCAAATCAATACAATTTCAACATATAAAGATCAATAGACTAACAAACGTGTAAAATCAAAGAACTATAAAAAGTAATTAAGTAATTAAATAATAATAGTAGAAGAATTTAAATAAAGTATAATGAAATACATGGAAAAAATAACAACTCTATCTTTTTCTTTTTTTATTTAACCTTTATTTTGACCAGGCAAGTCATTCAAAACAAATTCTTATTTACAAATATATAATAATTATAAGAAGAAGAAAATGGTAAAATGTTAAAATGACTAAAAATAAATAAATAAATAAAAAACGTTTTGACTTGGTAGGCTTGTACTGGGATGACACTAGCATATCATTGTCACTGCTGTGCTTAGAATTGTCTAGTACCCAAATAATATCTAGACAGTAGCGGTCCTGTGGTCAGAAACTGTCCAGTGGATGGGGTAGAGGGGGGCTTTTAAACTGTGCAGCAGAATACAGGCTAAAGATGTGTACATGTAAAGTCTATGAAGTCAAAGTGGTGGTAGGTGTTTCCAATAAAGTAGCCAGTGAGTGTATGTACAAGGTAAGTGTTTCCAATAAAGTGACCAGTGTGTGGAAGTACAAGGGAGGTGTTTCTAATAAAATGGCCAGTTATTTGAAGTACAAAGTAAGTGTTTCTAATAAAGTGGCCAGTGAGCACTATATATAAGTATATATAAATATGTGTGTGCGTGTGGGGGGGGGGGGGATGGGGGTAGCTGGTAATAGGCGTATATGTTGAAACTGGTGTACGGTTTATGAGTCAGTGGAATGTATTTTATGTTTCTGCTGGGTTTTCCTTCCTGAGGCAGGAGACCTTTGTCAGCCTCATAATAGTAACCTGCCGGGAACGTGCGCCCTCCAACAAAAGTTCCTACCCTTTGCTCCTTTTTTGGTTACCTAGTTACAGACAGCTCAGGCCAGCACACAGACGTTGACCTCTCTCTCTCCCTCTCTCTCTATCTCTCTCTCTCTCTCTCTCTCTCTCTCTCTCCATACAGTGCCCTGAAGGCCTGCGGCCTATGAAGGATGGCTCAGGTTGCTATGACTACTCTCTGGGTACGGACTGTACGGATGGTTTTAACGGCGGATGTGAGCAGCTCTGTCTCCAACAGCTCGTGCCGCTTCCGGACGATCCCACATCCAGCAACGTGCTCATGTTCTGCGGGTGAGAAGACGAATACATCAGCAGATACAAATATATACATACCTGTTCTTACCTTTATATACACATTTACTTATATTTCATATAGCTCAGATCTTCTAACTCTGTGTTATCTTCACGTATTGATGTGATCTACAGCTGTCAAAGCATTTCACTGCTAGTTGTACTGTGTATGACTGTATGTGACAAACTATGATTTGATTGATGCACGTAAAAACAAACAGAAGTTATTGCATATTCTAATGTCTCATCTATATTTATTGTTATAATATTTCATAATGATTTACACTATGTATTAAAAAATGACCATTTGGAAAGAAGGTATACTGTTATTATCTGTTGAATTCAATTTTTTGATTGGTAACATACATTTTTGAATGATAATCCACATCTTCTTTTAAATAATAATTCTTTTAAATAGTAATCAAAAACTTGGAAACGGTAATTCCAAACTAATTGTGCTTCCGCTGACTGGACACTAATAGTGATTCTAACTTTTTAACAATTTTTCAAAACTTTTGGTAAGTTTTGAATAAGTTCAAACTTTTAAATGGCAAAACAGCCTATAAAATGATAATTCCGCACATTTTATGGTAATTCCAGTGTGTCAAAGGTAATTTCAAACATCTAAATGATCATTTCAAACTTTATCTTACAATACCAGCATTTGAGTAGTAATTGCAAACTATAGAATAGTCACTTCAAACCTTAGATTGATAATTCCAAATTTTAAATCATAAGTTGGAAAGATTTTAACTTTACTTCCAGACTTCTAAATGGGAATTTCAAACTTTTGGATGATTTAAATGATGAATTGAAAAGTTTTAAATAGTAATTCCAAACTTCTGAACAGCAATTCCAAATTTTACTCAATGGTGATTCCATACATTTTAAGAATCTTTCCTAAACTTTTGAATGCAGAGCTTCTTATTGGTAATCACAAGTAATCAATTACAGTCTTTAAAATGGGAATTCAAAATTTCTTATTGGTGATTCCAAACTTTTTATTGATTCTTCTGAATGTCGTATTGGTAATCCCAAGCATTTTGAATAGCCATTCCAATTCCAAATTCTACACTTCTTTATGTAAATTCCAGTATGTCAAAGGTAATTTCAAACATTTAAATGATCGTTTCAAACTTCAAATTACAATACCAACATTTGAGAAGAAATTCCAAACTATAGAATAGTCATTTAAAACCTTTAAATGATAATTCCCAATTCCGAATTTTACTGAATGGTGATTCCAAGATTTATTACTATATTTTTTTCAATTCCAAACCTCTGAATGAGAAGTCCAATCTTTGAAGTGGTCATTCCAAACTTCTACTCAGCAATTCCCAATTTTACTGAATGGTGATTCCAAAGTTTTTAATAATCTTTTCTAAACTTTTGAATGCCAAACTTCTTATTAATCACAAACAATTTGAATAGCAATTTCAATGTAATTGCTGTCTATAGAATGGTAATTCCACACTTCTTATTGCCAGTACCAGTTTTTCACGGGGTCATTTCAAACCTCTAAATAATCATTTGAAACTTTAAATTGGAATTCCAGCATTCGAGTAGTAGTAAATTCAAAATTACAGGATGTTAATCCCAAGCTTCTACGTGATAATTCCAAACTTTTGAATGATAGCTCCAAACATCTAAAGGACAATTCCAAACTTTTGAATGGTATGTCTGAATTGTAAAATCCTATTTAATTCCCAACTTCTTTTAAATAGTAATTAAAAACTTGGGAATGGTAATTCCAAACTACTGAATAGTGATTCAAACCTTTTAACAATTTTTCCAAACTTTTAAATGCCAACTTGAAAAGTTTTGAAAGTTCCCAAGTTTAAAACAGTAATTCCAGACTTCTCAATGATAATTCCAAGCTCCTAAGTGGTAATTCCAAACTTCTTAACAGCAGTGCCCAATTTTACTGGTGATTCCAAAAAGTTTAATAATCTTTCTAAACATAATTTTGAATAGCGATTCCAATCCAATCACAGTCTATAAAATGATAATTCCACACTTCTTTATGGCAATTCCAGTGTGTCGATGGTAATTTCAAACTTTAAATTACAATACCAGCACTTGAGTAGTAATTCCAAACTGAATGAGAATTCCAAACTACTGCTCAGCAATTCCCAATATTGAATGGTGAATGGTGATTCCAATTTTTTTTAATAAAGGTCATTTCAAACCTCTAAATGATCATTTGAAACTTTAAATTGGAATTCCAGCATTTGAGTAGCAGTAAATTCCAAATTATAGGACGTAAATTCCAAGCTTCTACAGTACATGGTAATTCCAAACTTTTGAATGATAGCTCCAAACTTCTAAAGGACAATTCCAAACTTTTGAATGGTATGTCTGAATTGTGAAACCCTATTTAATTCCCAACTTTTTTTAAACAGTAAAAAACAGTAATTAAAAACTTGGGAATGGTAATTCCAAACTACTGAATAGTGATTCAAACCTTTTAACAATTTTTCCAAACTTTTAAATGCCAATTTGAAAAGTTTTGAATGGTAGTTCCCAGCTTTAAAACAGTATTTCCAAACTTCTAAATGATAATTCCAAGCTTCCATCAGTGCCAAATTTTACTGGTGATTCCAAAATTTTTAATAATCTTTCTAAACATCATTTTGAGTAGCGATTCCAATCCAATCACAGTCTATAAAATGATAATTCCACACTTCTTTATGGCAATTCCAGTGTGTCGATGGTAATTTCAAACTTTAAATTACAATACCAGCACTTGAGTAGTAATTCCAAACTACTGCTCAGCAATTCCCAATTTTGAATGGTGAATGGTGATTCCAATTTTTTTAATAAAGGTAATTTCAAACCTCTAAATGATCATTTGAAACTTTAAATTGGAATTCCACCATTTGAGTAGCAGTAAATTCCAAACTATAGGATGTAAATTCCAAGCTTCTACAGTACATGATAATTCCAAACTTTTGAATGGTAGTTCCAAACTTCTAAAGGACAATTCCAAACTTTTGAATGGTACGTCGGAATTGTGAAATCCTAGTTAATTGCTTTGGCTCCTTCACATTATAACAGACACCGTAAAAACTGCAATCCCATCCTCTCCCCAAGCCCTCCAGACTGTCTGAGCTTTTTATGTCCTCATATAATGAAAATACAAAGCTAGCAAAGCGTTGTGTTTGTTATTACATCCGGAGGAATGAGGAATGCACGGTTACCTCATCTAAATTCTGCAGAGTTCTCAGTAAGCCAAGGCCATATATTTTCATTTTGTAGCTGCTCAACTTCGCCACAATTGCTGCTTGCAGCTACATTGGAAATTGCGTCTGATCAGTAGTCCCGCACTGCGCTGGTGGTGTGTTCAGCGTGCCAGGACGTCTCTGCTCACTCTGCCGTCTGTCTTCTCTTTCTCTCTGTGTCCGTCTCTGCGAGCGACCCAGGTGTGTGCAGGAGTACAAGCTGGCAGCGGATGGCCGCTCCTGCCTCCTCCTGGCCGATAACTGTGAAGGGCCCAAGTGCCCGCGCCAGGACACGCGCTTCAACGACACGCTCTTCAGCGAGATGCTGCACGGATACAACAACAAGACCCAACAGGTCAACCTGGGACAAGTCTTCCAGATGACCTTCCGGTGAGTTCTCTTTCTAAACTGACCCACCGCAGGCAAAAATGATGTTTAGTGGAATCAATTCCTGCCTATACCTGTGCCAGGGGCTGCCATACAAGCTCAAAGCCCCTTGCTGAACAGTTGGCAAGGTGTTCCTTTCATCAAATGCTGCTCCTTATCAGGTTCTTATCATATATATATATATAACCTGAAACTATGTCATAAGAACCTGATACACTATCACTTATACATCCGATACTGTGTGGTGAGCACTAGATACTGTGTGTCAAGCATCTGATCCAGATGAACACCAGATAATATCAAGTGAAAACAATGTACTTTCACATGAGCACTAGAAATTATATTATATATAGTGTGCTTCAAATACTATTAAGTGAGCACCGTGTACTATATAGTGTGCACCAGAAACTATGTTATCATATAGTATATAGTGCTCACTACGTCTGGCAGTTAAATCCTATTCTCTTAGCTGTCAGCTCTTGACCAACCAGCTGTACCCAACCTCACAACGGCATGTCCAAGAAATCCAACCTCACACCGGTATGTCCAAGAAATTCAACCTCACACTGGTATGTCCAAGAAATCCAACCTCAAACTGGTATCTCCAAGAAATCCAAACTCACACCGGTATGTCCAAGAAATCCAACCTTACACTGGTATCTCCAAGATATCCAAACTCACATCAGTATCTCCAAGAAATCCAACCTTACACTGGTATCTCAAAGATATCCAACCTCACACCAGTATCTCCAAGAAATCCAACCTTACACTGGTATCTCCAAGATATCCAACCTCACATTGGTATCTCCAAGATATCCAACCTCACATTGGTATCTCCAAGAAATCCAACCTCACGCTGGTATCTCCAAGAAATCCAACCTCACGCTGGTATCTCCAAGATATCCAACCTCACACTGGTATCTCCAAGAAATCCAACCTCACGCTGGTATCTCCAAGATATCCAACCTCACACTGGTATCTCCAAGATATCCAACCTCCCGCTGGTATCTCCAAAAAATCTGTTTGTCGGTAGGACGGTAGAACCGCCGGCTCTTTTCTGCCTTTGTTGTTTTCATTTGCATGTGGGGTGTTGAAGCTGCCTTCACAGTAAGGGCTCTGTCGAAATGCTGGATTGAAGCTGGTCGTGCTGTGAGAAGTGGAGAACTGATGCCTCTCCATTAGCGGTAAAGTGTTGTGGGTCTGCGTTAATCCCAGCTCTCCGCTGCCTCTGCCAGGCTTCTGAAAGCCGCTCCTGCTTCTCCGATAATAAAGACAAATGTCCCCCTCGCCTGTGACAAGGCATCTGGGCTGTCTGAGGCTCAGATCCTGCAGTGGGACTTAATCACTGTGTCAGGCCGGCCTTCTCTGAGCCTGTGACAGTTGTACGGTTGATGCTGGCATGGGCAGCTGGAAGTTTTGCTAAGATTAGCTATGCGCTATTCGGAGCTACAAAGAAAGCTACAACTCAACGATAAGCTGAGAAGCATTTCAGGTCCATCATGAAGAGAAGTCAGTTATATTAGTTATGCTGGTTTAGATTTTTAGGCAATGGTAGCCAGTTTAGAGGTGGAACAGGGTGGGTTGGCAATCAGTATGAACCTCCTGGTCAGCAGTTCAACTTTCCCGGTCGACTTTAAAATATACTCATAGTTTATTAATGGTTATTTGTTAGATAATAAACACATTATAACACATTAATAACTCAGGAAAAGGAAACCGTTCAGTGGAATAAACATAAATATGTAGTAAAGCTGACAATTTAAATAATAGAAAGACACTGTAATTCAAGTCTGAGCTTATTACTATTTATATGTAGTAACTGCTTATTAAAGATGTTAATTAATAACCATTAGTAGACTCATTTTAAGCCATTCCTAAACCTGTTAAAAAGGTAATCTTATTCTAAGGGGGCTCCATGAGGTCTACCCACATTGCCAGAACACTGTATTCCGCTTTGCATCACCAAATTTTAATATTTTAGAATTTTTCAGGTAAAATACTTTACACTCAGGACTTTACTACCACTAGCTTGGGTTACTAACAAGTTCTCACATGTCAGGAAGTCTTTGGACCTCATCCCAGCACAGTAAACAATAATCCTTTAATACTCTTATACTCAGGACCCGTATATCAGCTATCATACGCTGTTATACTCCAGACCCCTATATCAGTTATCAGACACTGTAATACTCCAGACCCCTATATCAGCTATCAGACACTGTAATACTCCAGACCTCTATATTAGTTATCAGACACTGTAATACTCCAGACCTCTATATTAGTTATCAGACACTGTAATACTCCAGACCTCTATATCAGCTATCAGACACTGTAATACTCCAGACCTCTATATCAGTTATCAGACACTGTTATACTCCAGACCCTATATAGTTATCAGACACTGTATACTCCAGACCCTATATTGTTATCAGACACTGTAATACTCCAGACCTATATCAGCTATCAGACACTGTAATACTCCAGACCTCTATATTAGTTATCAGACACTGTAATACTCCAGACCTCTATATCAGTTATCAGACACTGTAATACTCAGACCTCTATATCAGCTATCATACACTGTATACTCCAGACACTATATAGTTATCAGACACTTGTAATACTCCAGACCCCTATATCAGCTATCAGACACTGTTATACTCCAGACCCCTATATCAGCTATCAGACACTGTTATACTCCAGACCCCTATATCAGCTATCATACACTGTTATACTTCAGACCCCTATATCAGTTATCAGACACTGTAATACTCCAGACCTCTATATCAGCTATCAAACACTGTTATACTCCAGACCCCTATATTAGTTATCAACACTGTAATACTCCAGACCCCTATATTAGTTATCAACACTGTAATACTCCAGACCCTATTAGTTATCAGACACTGTAATACTCCAGACCCTATATCAGCTATCAAACACTGTTATACTCCAGACCCCTATATTAGTTATCAGACACTGTAATACTCCAGACCCCTATTTAGCTATCACACTGTTATACTCCAGACCCCTATATAGTTATCAGACACTGTAATACTCCAGACCTCTATATCAGCTATCAGACACTGAATACTCCAGACCCTATATCAGCTATCAACACTGTTATACTCCAGACCTCTATATCAGCTATCAGACACTGTAATACTCCAGACCCCTATATCAGCTATCAACACTGTTATACTCCAGACCCTATATAGCTATCAGACACTGTAATACTCCAGACCCCTATATAGCTATCAGACTGTTATACTCCAGACCCCATATCAGCTATCAGACACTGTATACTCCAGACCCTATATCAGCTATCAACACTGTTATACTCCAGACCCCATATTAGTTATCAGACACTGTAATACTCCAGACCCCTATGTCAGCTATCAGCACTGTTATACTCCAGACCCCTATATCAGCTATCAAACACTGTTATACTCCAGACCCTATATTAGTTATCAGACACTGTAATACTCCAGACCCCTATATCAGCTATCAGACACTGTAATACTCCAGACCCCTATATCAGCTATCAGACACTGTATACTCCAGACCCCTATATAGCTATCAGACACTGTATACTCCAGACCTCTATATCAGTTATCAGACACTGTATACTCCAGACCCCTCTATATCAGCTTATCAGACACTGTAATACTCCAGACCCTATATCAGTTATCAGACACTGTAATACTCCAGACCCCTATATCAGCTATCAGACACTGTAATACTCCAGACCCTTTATCAGCTATCAGACACTGTGTTACTCCAGACCCTATATCAGCTATCAGACACTGTAATACTCCAGACCTCTATATCAGCTATCAGACACTGTATACTCCAGACCCCTATATCAGCTATCAGACACTGTTATACTTCAGACCCTATCAGCTATCAACACTGTTACACTCAGGACCCTATATAGCTATCAGACACTGTTACTCCAGGACCCCTATATCAGCTATCAGACACTGTTATACTCCAGACCCCCATATCAGCTATCAGACACTGTAATACTCCAGACCCCTATATTAGTTATCAGACACTGTTATACTCCAGACCCCTATATCAGCTATCACACTGTTATACTCAGACCCCTATATTAGTTATCAGACACTGTAATACTCCAGACCCCTATATCAGCTATCAGACACTGTAATACTCCAGACCTCTATATCAGCTATCAGACACTGTAATACTCCAGACCTCTATATCAGCTATCAAACACTGTTATACTCCAGACCCCTATATTAGTTATCAGACACTGTAATACTCCAGACCCCTATATCAGCTATCAAACACTGTTATACTCCAGACCCCTATATTAGTTATCAGACACTGTAATACTCCAGACCCCTATATCAGCTATCAAACACTGTTATACTCCAGACCCCTATATTAGTTATCAGACACTGTAATACTCCAGACCTCTATATCAGCTATCAGACACTGTTATACTCCAGACCCCTATATCAGCTATCAAACACTGTTATACTCCAGACCTCTATATCAGCTATCAGACACTGTAATACTCCAGACCCCTATATCAGCTATCAGACACTGTTATACTCCAGACCTCTATATCAGCTATCAGACACTGTAATACTCCAGACCCCTATATCAGCTATCAAACACTGTTATACTCCAGACCCCTATATTAGTTATCAGACACTGTAATACTCCAGACCTCTATATCAGCTATCAGACACTGTTATACTCCAGACCCCTATATCAGCTATCAAACACTGTTATACTCCAGACCCCTATATTAGTTATCAGACACTGTAATACTCCAGACCCCTATGTCAGCTATCAGACATCTATACTCCAGACCCCTTATTCAGCTATCAAACACTGTTATACTCCAGACCCCTATATTAGTTATCAGACACTGTAATACTCCAGACCCCTATATCAGCTATCAGACACTGTAATACTCCAGACCCCTATATCAGCTATCAGACACTGTTATACTCCAGACCCCTATATCAGCTATCATACACTGTTATACTTCAGACCTCTACATCAGCTATCAGACACGGTTACACTCAGGACCCCTATATCCGCTATCAGACACTGTTACACTCAGGACCCCTATATCAGCTATCAGACACTGTTATACTCCAGACCCCTATATCAGTTATCAGACACTGTTATACTCCAGACCCCTATATTAGTTATCAGACACTGTTATACTCCAGACCCCTATATCAGCTATCAAACACTGTTATACTCCAGACACCTATATTAGTTATCAGACACTGTAATACTCCAGACCCCTATATCAGCTATCAGACACTGTAATACTCCAGACCTCTATATCAGCTATCAGACACTGTTATACTCCAGACCCCTATATCAGCTATCAAACACTGTTATACTCCAGACCCCTATATTAGTTATCAGACACTGTAATACTCCAGACCCCTATATCAGCTATCAGACACTGTAATACTCCAGACCCCTATATCAGCTATCAAACACTGTTATACTCCAGACCCCTATATTAGTTATCAGACACTGTAATACTCCAGACCCCTATATCAGCTATCAGACACTGTAATACTCCAGACCCCTATATCAGCTATCAAACACTGTTATACTCCAGACCCCTATATCAGTTATCAGACACTGTAATACTCCAGACCTCTATATCAGCTATCAGACACTGTAATACTCCAGACCTCTATATCAGCTATCAGGCACTGTTATACTCTGGACCTTTGTATCAGTTATCAGACACTGTTGTACTCCAGACCCCTATATCAGCTATCAAACACTGTAATACTCCAGACCCCTATATCAGCTATCAGACACTGTAATACTCCAGACCTCTATATCAGTTATCAGACACTGTTATACTCCAGACCTCTATATCAGCTATCAGACACTGTAATACTCCAGACCCCTATATCAGTTATCAGACACTGTAATACTCCAGACCCGTATATCAGCTATCAGACACTGTAATACTCCAGACCCCTATATCAGCTATCAGACATTGTTATACTCCAGACCTCTATATCAGCTATCAGACACTGTAATACCCCAGACCCCTATATCAGTTATCAGACACTGTAATACTCCAGACCCCTATATCAGCTATCAGACACTGTTATACTCTGGACCTTTGTATCAGTTATCAGACACTGTTGTACTCCAGACCCCTATATCAGCTATCTTACACTGTTATACTCTGTACCTCTATACTAGCTATCAGACACTGTAATACTCTGGATCTTTGTATCAGTTATCAGACACTGTTATACTCCAGACCCCTATATCAGCTATCATACACTGTTATACTCTGTACCTCTATATTAGTTATCAGACACTGTTATACTCTGGACCACTATATTAGTTATCAGACACTGTTATACTCTGGACCTCTATATTAGTTATCAGACACTGTTATACTCCAGACCTCTATATCAGCTATCAGACACTGTTATACTCTGTACCTCTATATTAATTATCAGACACTGTTAAACTGCGGACCCCATATCAGTTATCAGACACTGTTATACTCCGAACCTCTATATCAGTTATCAGACACTGTTATACTCCGGACCCCTATATCAGTTATCAGTTATCAGACTGTATCTTATTATATATTTATTTCAGATTTATCTGTATAACTGTGTTATATATACTATAATGTTAAGTATATATGATAATGACTATTCTGGTATTATTACACTATGGCTATTACATTATATTATACATCATGTATACAGTCTACAGATGTAAATAGTGCTGCTACTATCTATCTATCTATCTATCTATCTATCTATCTATCTATCTATCTATCTATCTATCTATCTATCTATCTATCTATCTATCTATCTATCTATCTATCTATCTATCTATCTATCATAATTCCTAACTTGTGTTATGATTCAGTGCCATATACTGTATACCGAAGTTGGCTTTCTTTATTCATCAGGATTTTATGTCATCAGCAACTAAAAGACTAAACAAATTACAAATAACATTCAATATATTTCAACAATACTTATTGTTTTAAAAGCTTAAATGAATAAATTATTTATACAACTTCGAATAAATGTTTTTTTTCTTTACTTTGTTAAAAAAGTCAATGTTTATTTATTAGAAAGGTAAGTAAAACTTTTTAGAGCTCACCATCTGAACAAGCCTTTCGCCAACTCACTTTATTCGTATCTCGCCTGTGTGCGCGGCGCACTCCCGAATCTGCACAGATCTGATTGGCTAAGGATTGGCTCATACATTGCACGTGATTGGTCTGTGGGTTTACTGCACCACAAAGCTTGTGCGCTAAAGACAAGAAAAGTTCCACAGTTTAAAATAAACACTTGTTCTCAATAGTTGATCGGTTTGGGTCCGTATTCGACGTCTGGGTGTGGACGCGGATGGCGGTTCGCTGATCAGTGACCTCTGATCTAAACTGATGAAACACACTGACTGACCCACTATTAATAGACGCTGACCAAACAAACGATAAGCTAACAGCACCAGTCTACAGTATTGACACCAAAACAGTCTAGAAGTAAGCGGTTTGGCTATTTGACCACATATTTTCAATCCAAATGTAGTTAGCGCTCGCTAAATTGCTACTTCCCCCACCCCACGCTGGATGGACTGCACAAGCGGAGAAAAAAAATAAAGCCCTGTTTCGTTTTCCTTCGCAAGAACACAATTTTCTCAGCGGGCTGGGAGGATAGTAGTAGAGGATTAAGTTATTTAAAATGCTTTCCCTGCAGAGCTCGTATCTTCTATGAAATGATGGGTTTTTGGAGACAAGGCACGAGCGCTCAAGCTGGGCATTACCGCCAGAGCCGGGTATTTAAAGTCACTGTGTTTAGATGAGCTATCTCCTTCTGTTTGAACGGAGCGTGGAAGAGGAGGAACCGGGTGAAAGGAATGGGTAGACGAGTTTGTAAGTAAAGCCTTGAGTCACGCGTGGGTATTATGTACTTTCAATGTTTTCATAGCTCCGTTCGAAGACCGAGTAATCGAGACGGGACCGCTTTCAATCAAACAGTAGAGCGTTAAAAGCGACCTCCAGTAGTTCTGCTGCTCACCGTCCTAACAAAAGCATTCAGTGATGTTGAGATCTGATGTTGAGAACACTGTGTCTGTTTACTGTCCACTCTATTAGACACTCCTACTACTTGCTGGTCCACCTTGTAGATGTAAAGTCAGAGACAGTAGCTCATCTGCTGCTGCACAGTTGGTGTTCCTCTAGTTCTTCATCAGTGGATACAGGACGCCGCCCACAGGACGCTGCTGTCTGGATAGTTTTGGTTGGTGGACAATTCTCAGCAGATAATATCTGCTCTGTGGTGGTCCTGTGGGGGTCCTGATCATTAAGTATACAAAGAATCAGATGAACTTCAGTCTGTAAGTGGAGCTCCTGTATGGTCAGTGGAGCTGATACAGTGGACAGTGAGTGTAGATACAAGATTGGTGTATACATATATATGGATAAGCAACACTATTGTGTCTGATCCACTCACACTAGCACAACACACACTAACATACTACATCAGTGTCACTACAGTGCTGAGAATGACCCACCTCCCTAACAGTACTTGCTCTGTGGTGGTCCTGTGGGGGTCCTGATCATTAAAGAACAGACTAATAAAGTATACAGAGAATCAGATGAACTACAGTCTGTAAGTGGAGCTCCTATATGGTCAGTGGAGTTTTAAGTCAATGGAACCAGACGTTCTCCAAGCTATTTTGAAGCATTTCTATTGGTCCATTCATCATGACATTTACAGACAATATAAACGGCAGCTGTTGCATTCAAATGAAAAATGCATGTTTTTTACTGGACAGTGACGATACATGTTGATTGAAATTGAGATAAACCTCACCAGCAGAGGTCACTAATAGGTGGACCGTGGTCTAGGTCCGGACCCCGAACCGATCAACTATTGAAAACGATTTCTTGTCTTAACTGTTCTCGTCTTTATGGTATACGGGCTTTGCGGTGCAGTAAACTCACAGACCAATCGCGTGCGTTGTAAGATCACTAAAAGTGCTCCTCAGCCAATCAGATCTGTGCAAATTGGACACACAGCTGAGAAGCGACAGTTGGAGAACGAATAACATGCTCTAAAAAAAGAAACATGGACCGAGACACGTTTATTCATCCCACAGGCAGCTCCTCACCAGCATGTCAAGAAGTGAAGTTGAGTTAACAAGAAGACGCACGTGTTATTTACTGTTTCTATAAATAATTTTTTATAATTAAAAAAAATTATATTTTTTTAATGAAGTTATGAAATAACTTAAGTTTGGGAGAAAGACCACGCCCAAACTCCTCCCTTCCATCATTACCCACTCTATATAAACCTTTCCTCTACTTACCTTCTCGTGAGGAAATTCGCACCCCACCACTTCCTCAGCTCCTCCATCTCTCTCTCTTCTCACTCTTCGCTTGGCAAGGAGGGGGCCTGGCTTCAAAACCCAGCAGCAGAAGCCACCCAGAACTCCAGCCCTCAGCGTTCCCCCTCCTTGCCCTGCCTTAGTGGTCCACACTTCGCAAAATGTAGCTCTTGTTTTTATTGAAGTGAGTAAAAAATTTGTTAGAAGTTAAAAAATTATTCATTTCAGTTCAGCATTTAAACAGTAAATATATTGAAATATACTGAACGGTATGTGTGATGTGTTGGTGTTTTAGTACTGATACTAGACTACTTCAGTAAACAGGATACACCACTGAATCATAACACATGTTAGAAGTTATGATGGTCCTGAACTGGACCGTACCGAATTCTAATTAAGGACATAACATTCTGGGAATGTGACCAGGGTCCCCAAACTTTTGCAGACTGGTCTCCTTAGGATCTCCTTAGTCTTCAAACTCAACGACCCTCACTCCAGTGGCCACAGCAGCTCCAAAGGCGAGTCCTCCGTGACGTATCGATAGTTAAATGTCTCGCTTTGTCCCATTTTATCTTTTGTCTCTGATACAAATCTTGGGCCAACGATTCTATCAAAGCCTGCGTTCAATCTCTCACTCTATATGATTAGCACTATGATGCTCTCCACTGGGTCTAATTACGGTGACAGACGTTGTGTAAATACTGCTGTCAGTGGCCGTTCAGAGCAGCAGCGACAGGCTCCTTTGCCGCGACGCCGGGGCCGGAGCTCGCAACGCCAGTCACTTTGTCAGCCGGCGCTGTTCGAGCGGCGTACGAAAAGCCGAATTGACTCTGGCAGATTCATTTTGGTCCCGCGTGGGGTGTCCTCACCGCCTCGCACGCGATAATAGTCAGCGGGTTATTTCCAGCGAGCCCTCAGCCGGGGAACCTGTCACGCTTTCATTTTTCATTTTAACAGATCGCGGCTCTTCGGGCTCTTTCATTTTAACGGATGGCATCGGCAGCGCCACAGCTCTGCTTTCTCATCAAGGCAAGCAACTGCACAGGCCTCGCTTTGACATGTTTTGCTGTTTGCTAGCATTCATTAATGACCAGCGATCCCTCACTGTCGCGGGCGGCGGGGCGCGGACGCCGAGCTACAGCTGACATAACACAAAGAAAGATTAGAGCGGCGGGATTAGCGGCGGCCTCCGCCAGCGCCGTTGAATTACGGGGAAGTCTGGAAGATCCAGTTTAGCGCAGGATAAACCCAACAGCAACACAGATTACACGCGGCATATTCCGCAATATCTCTTTACTTGTTTCTTTTAAGATTAAAAAACGACTGGTCTGTTCCTTTATCCCTTTGATATCCCTGGTCCCCAAACCCCCCACCCTCCACATGACGTCTGGCTGCCATCATCATGGTCCATGTTCGACCAGTCCTGGAGAAAAATGAAGAAATGAAATGAAATGAAAATAACAACCCGGCTAGCGGGTGGGAGAACATTGGATACAACCCACCGCTGCTGGAGGGAGCGTGGGAGGAGGATCCATAGAGCCAACACCACCATCCAGGTGGTCCCACAAAAGCTCAATCGGGTTCAGGGTAGTTCTTGGAGGTTTTGGCGAGCGCTTCCAACCAATGTGGGTCATTTCTAGTCATGTGACGTGTCTCATTGTCTTGCTGGAAGATCCCATCCGACCCAGAGAAGACAATCAGCATGTATGGTGTACGTGATCTGCAGGGTTGGATTCATGACCTAATTGGTTGAGGTGGTCCAAAGAATGCTACCAAAAGTATGCCAAAGAATGCTACTCCAGACCATAATGCTGCCACCTACTTGCTGATTAAAGATTAAAAACCGACTAGTCCATTCCTTTATCTCTTTGATACTCCCCGCCCCCAAACAACCCCCACACCCCACATGAAGTCTGCCTGCCATCATTGTGGTCCGTGTTTGAC
The DNA here is from genome assembly GCA_021613375.1 of Megaleporinus macrocephalus. Taxonomy (NCBI): domain Eukaryota; kingdom Metazoa; phylum Chordata; class Actinopteri; order Characiformes; family Anostomidae; genus Megaleporinus; species Megaleporinus macrocephalus. The sequence continues at coordinate 33,357,759 of CM038726.1, read as the reverse complement.
CAGTCCTGGAGAAAAATGAAGAAAAATAAAATCAAACCCCAGCTAGCGGGTGGGAGCTGGCAGTGGCTGAGTCTGGAGAAAATTGGGTGAAATAATAAAAAAAAAAATCTGTTTTTTTCTCCTGAAGTTTTATGAAATGGATCATGTCCTCAGTGTTACCCCTGGAGAAGCTTTGATATGGAGATGCAACACTTCCATCCTTCCAAACAAAACGATATCTAGCAGCTGGTGAATGAGAGAAAGACCCCGGTTTAGCCTCGGGCTCTCCTTGCTCGCACACTGGAACGCTTATTGCTCGCGACTGATCTCCTTCATAACTCATTGCTCCTCATCTACGTGATGTTTCTATCGCTGGTGCGGTATGAAGCCAAGATAACAGCAGAAACCGTGTATCCGTGGCTTGACCACTGTTAGTGACGCTGTCGCTAAAGTTTTGAGCCAATTCAGCAAAGAGCAAATCACTAATACTGAATCTCCTGGTACAAAACAAAGCAGTCAGGGACTATGGGCTGGACTGTAGACCCCAATCTGCTACTCAAGCTTCAGCTAATTAGCATATTTTTGCATCTAAAGAAAAAAACATCAATTTTTGTTGATTTGTACTTTTCTACATCCTTTGAACACAACAGCTGCAGTTTCATGATTTACAAACCAATAGAAATGGTTCAAAATGGCTTGGAAAGAATTCTGGTTCCATTGACTTACATAGAAAACTAAGAAGGTTTTTGTCCTCTCCTGTAAAACTGCCATTTTGGAGATACTTGTTTATCTTTGGACAGTGACTAGCTGTTATGTTATGTACTTTATTGGTCCTATGAGGGAAATGATGCCTACTTATGCCCCTGAGAGCAGTACAGCATCACCACCAGGCCAGCACCCCTTGGGGAAGTGAGGGGTTAGGTGTCTTGCCCAAAGCCTCAACCAGGTATATCTAGTCAGTTATGGGATTTGAACCCACAGCATTCTGGTTTGGGGATCATCTCTTCTCCCACCGGGCTGATGGCCACCCATCTTCTTCAGATGTTCTTAAATTATCTTGATCAGCTGCATTAGTGCAGGTGTAAAGAGGGGGCAGGATATTAGATAGAGGTTGGAACCATTGGATTGGACTTTAACTTTATTGAGTCAATGTTCTAATTCAGTGTTGATGTTGTCCATTTGAAGTCCATTTGAATTCCCATGGTTATAAAATAGGACGTCCAACAAACATCTGTCATATAGATGTGATGGTCAGGTAATCAGGTGTGATGTTAGTTCATCAGATGTAATGGCCAGATGATCAGGTGTGATGTCAGATAATTAGGTCTGATGGTCAGGTGTTTACAGGTATGATGCTCAGGTGATCAGGTATGATGGTCAGGTGATCAGGTGTGATGGTTAGGTGTCCACAGATGTGATGACTGGGTGTCCACAGGTGTGCTGGTCAGGTGATCAGGTATGATGGTCAGGTGATCAGGTGTTATTGTCGAGTGATCAGGTCTGATGGTCAGGTGTTGATAGTTAGGTGATCAGGTGTGATGGACAAGAGATTGGGTCTGATGGTCAGGTTTTTACAGGTGTGATAATCAGATGATCAGGTGTGATAGTCAGGTGATCGTGTTTGAAGATCATATGTCCACAAGTGTGATGGTTATTGTCCACATACTTTGCATACGCTCTTAATAGGCCTAACATACCAGTTAGGACCAGTTTAGCCTGATTTCTTTGTAAATTGAGGTTCTAGAGGCTCAAAATGTAGATCATATGAGTTTCTCCTGGAACTTCAAAGATGATTCAGGGGTTCTTTAGTAAAGACAATGGCTCAGTATAGAACCATAAACCTTCCAAAATCCATTTCTTTGTGTGGTGTATTGGTTCTTCGGATTGATGGAGAACATGTTATATATGGTTCTGTTGGGAACACTTGTTGAAAATGATTGCACATACCACCAAAAGGGGTTCTTCCATTGTTACAAGCTTGTACCCAATCAGAACTAGCATACCAGACATGACCAGTTTGGCCTGATTTCTTTGTTAGATGAGATTCTAGTGGCACACAATGCAGAACATATGGGCTTGTCCTGGATCTTCTTCATGCTAAAGATTTATTCTATATGATTCTATATAGAATGATTGAACTTCAAAGAACCATGGCATGTCTTGTGGTGTAGTGAAATGGTTCTCGTGATTGATTATTTTTGCATTTTTGCTATAAATAATACAATTTCCATTAATCTGAATAACAGTCATAACTAAAGAACCCTTGAAGAACCATCTATTTGAAGAGTGTACAGCGTTAGAAACCAGTTAATTAGGTTTGGGGTGATGGTTTTGGCTGATTGATTACATTTGTGACTTGAAAATGTTTAAACTAGGCTTTCTAAGCTGACTCGGTCTTCAGAGCCTCACTCTTCACCTTCCCCTTCAATGAACGCCAGAGGCAGGCGTCGGGAGACCTCCGGCTCGGGACTTGATGGATGGCTGATCGTTATTGACACGCCAGTCCTGGAAACGAATCCTGCGGCATAGCTGACCTGCGAGCCAGCGTCATTTCCCCTGATGATTCCTTTGATGTGATTCTTGCGTCGGTTCTTTTAAGGCCACGGAGGGGACAGGAGAGATGAGTGCCATCCATCAGCACCGGTCCCCATCCGGGCCGGGCCTTCAACGGAGCAGCTCAGACAAAGAGAACAAGGCTGTAACGTTTTCTTCAACAGCAAAGATAGGAATGACGAAGAAAAGGCCAGCAAGCACTGACTCCTCAACACTAGTGCTGTCCACTGAACAGTCAACAACATACAACAGTGGAGTCACATTATTATGACCACCAGCTAATATCCAGAGTGGCCACCATGACAGCAGCTAGACTGACTGGGAGACCCAGTAAGGTCCTGGTGGGTTGTAACAGGTATCTGGAGGCATGCTAACTGCAGTGCATCCCATAGCTTCTGAAAGGGGGCGTGGAGGAGGATCCATAGAGCCAACGCCATTATCCAGAGGGTCCCACAGCTGCTCAATTGGGTTCAAGTCTGGGGAATTAGTGGGTCATGGGTAGAACTTGGAAGTCTTGGTCAGCTCTTCCAAGCAATGTGGGACACTTCTTTCTGGAAGATCCCATCCGCCCCAGAGAAGACACTCAGCATGTATGGTGTACGTGATCTGCAAGGATGGATTCAGACCCGAATCAGTTGGGAGTGACGTCCATTCCCAATACCATAACTCTGCCACCATCCAAAATAGCAAGTGGTCACAAAAGAAAAGGACCCTGAACCTTCAATTCCCTCCTTTTTCAGCCCCTAAAGAATTTCAGAGGGGTTTAATTGCGGGGAGCGTCGGAGAGACGTTTGATTAACTAAAGCTAAGCGACCACAGAAGCCGAGAGCGCCCTGAGGCAATAATATTAACTAGAAAGCTTTCTGAATATCTCAGCACGCCGAGCTTTGTACCCCGAGGAAGGGCTCTGCTCTTTCCCAGCTCGCATTAGAACCGGCGTCTGGATGGCACCCGGCTCAGCGTCCCCGGAAATAACGCTAACCTGAAGTGAAAAGCAAAAGACAGTCCATGACATGGGATTTACAAGGGCAAACATTACACGAGCCAGAGCTCTCGTGCATGCAAACACGCAGGGAGCGAGGATCGGGGGTGCTCTCGGAGCGACGAGGGTCTACATGGCGAACAGCTCCCAGACCTGAAGGGACTTTGTGCATTGTGTTTTATTTTGTTTGCTTTTTTTATTATTTAATAACAAAATGCTGGCTTTACATCACAGAAAGCTCTCAACACATTTAACTCCTCTCAACGGCGCCTCTGATACACCCACGACAGCGAAATGCACGGCGATGAAAGTAAATCACTCGCGCTGAGTGACAAGGTGCTCATAAACTGTACAGTCGCTGTACAATCACTGCTCGCGCCTCGCAAATGGCTTTGATTCACTAGGCGGCTGGAACACCTGCGAGCTAGCATACGTGACTATAACACACGTGAGGACAAGCCAATGCTGTACAGTCATCAGCTCCTGTATGGTCACTTACAGACTGTAGTTCATCTGATTCTCTGTATACTTTATTACTCTGTTCTTTAATGATCAGGACCCCCACAGGACCACCATTGAGCAGATACTATTAGCGGGGTGGGCGATTCTCAGCACTACAGTGGCACTGACGTGATGGTGGTGTGCTGGTGTGAGTGGATCAGACACAGCAGTGCTGCTGCTGGATTGTTTAAACACCTCCTCAGTGTCACTGCTGGACTGACAATCATCCACCAATCAAAACTATCCAGACAACAGTGTCTTGTGGGCGGCGTCTTGTGTCCACTGATGAAGGACTAGAGGAACACAAACTGTGCAGCAGCAGATGAGCTACTGTCTCTGACTTTACATCTACAAGGTGGACCAGCAAGTAGTAGGAGTGTCTAATAGAGTGGACAGTGAGTGGACACAGTGTTTAAACACTCCAGCAAAGCAGAACTGCTGTGTCTGATCCACTCACATCTACTCACAGCTACTGTATATATATATATATATATATATATATATATATATATATATATATATATATATATATATATATATATATATATATAATGTATGTGTAAGTAAAGCTTTTTTAATTTAATAATATCTTTTGCCATGTATGCAAATGACCTCTCTTCTGATTGGCTGCCCTGTATTATGACTCATTCAAAGAGCAGCCCAGGCTACAACAACTCTTGAGAGCTTAAGTGTGAGCGTGTGGATCTAACCTGCTGTAGGCTGAGTAGATGTGTTTATATGTAAATGCACTGGTTCCAATGACCATATCACAAACACTGTGATTCCCACATCCATTATATATGGGCCCTATAAAGAGACTGTGGGATACAGGAAACCTGGGATGGGGGGCTGGCCTCAAGGGGGCGTATCCTTGCTATCAGATCATGACCTTATTATGACCTACTAAGGATGTCGGCAACACATAGGTGGCAGTATTATGGTCAGTGTTATGGTTATGGAAGGCAGTCTCAACCGATTTGGGTCTGAATCTATCCTTGCATCACGTACACCATACATGCTGATTGTCTTCTCTGGGGCGGATGGGATCTTCTAGCAAGACATTGCGAGACATCACACGACTAGAAATGTCCCACATTTGTAGGAAGAGCTGATCAAGATCTCCTAGTACTACCCTGGACCCCTGACTCCCCAGACTTAAACCCAGCTGAGCATCTGTGGGACCCTCTGGATGGTGGTGTTGGCTCTATGGATCCTCCTCCACGCTCCCTCCAGCAGCTGTGGGATGCACTGCAGTCAGCATGTCTCCAGAAACTTGTGACCATCTACCAGGACCTTATTGAGTCTCCCAGCCCGTCTAGCTGCTATTACTCTGGATATTAATGTGACTCTAGTGTATATCCTGAAAAAAACAAATGTGCATGCGCATGTACAGTTTAACATGCCGTTTAAAAGCAGGCTGGCTTCGTCGCCATCGATCACGTACGGCTAACTAGCCTCGAACGCTACACACGTCCACATAAACACTTTAAAAGCTTCGCTTAAGCGACCAGACCATCCCTCATTCCCTCAGCTCTTAGCACCAGTGAATACTCAAGTGCTGGCCTCATAAGCTACCAACGTGAAAGGGTTAAACCCATTTGAGCGGCGCGATCGTTGCCGTGCCCGCAGAAACGACTCCCCGCGCATCCGTAACGCTCGCGACAGTTAATTTATACGGCGCATTCTCGTTTTTGCTTTTTCAGTCTCATATTGATTCAGCGCTTCCCCGGGGGCTGAGGCTGCTTTATCAGCCTGCCGCTAGAAGCCTGCGCATGTGACCAACAGTCTAATTACACACAGCACACCACCACATCACCTTTATGAGCCAATTCTGAGCTGTAACATCGCTCCGGGTGCTGCTAAGCTAAAGCTATAAGCAGCATACAACCGAGCGAGATGCTATCTCCAGCGTAGGCCAGCGTAGACAATAGCAACTTTACAGGAGAGGCTAAAAATGTTCTTTACTTTCAAGTCTATGTAAGTCAATGGAACCGAATCTTTTTGTAAGTCATGAGCTACTGTCACGGACTTTAAACACTCCAGCAGCACTGCTATGTTTGATCCACTCACGCCAGCACAACACACACTAGCACACGCTAAATAGACACTACCGCTCAAAAGTTTAGGATCACTTTAGAATTTCATTTCATGCAATTTTCATGCAATTCCCAAACAATATTGTCCATTTCACAATTAATGTAAGTGTAAATGTTTGTATTAAAGTCTATTTTTGTATAGAGGCTTATTTTACATATAGTCTATTATCAGCAATTCTCAGTCCTCTGTCTAAATCTCCTGGTACGACCACCAATCCAAGTTAAGGATGTTATTGGACTAATTGGTTGTTAGGACACTCTTACTCAATTATGATGCACAGCTGAAAAAACATTCTACTAATAAGTGAGTATAAAAGGGAACAACATTCTAGGTTAGTTTAGTATCTGATGATCAGCAGTTGATGGCTTGCTGACCGACTCAAAATGACCAGAAAGAAACAACTTTCTTTAGAGACCCGTCAGTCCATTGTTAAGGAAGAAGATACTCCATTAAAACAAGAACATTTCACTGTGATCCCAAACTTTTGAGAGGTAATATATATATATATATATATATATATATATATATATATATATATATATATATATATACATATATATATATAGTATTAGCACCTGCCATTCAATATAAAAGTGTAAAGCCTGGGCTGCTATTTGAATAATGTAGTGTCAGAGCTTCCTCTCTATAAGTATAGCTTTTTAAATATAATAATATCTTCTGCCATGTATGCAAATGACCTCTCTTCTGGTTGGCTGCCCTGTATTATGACTCATCTCATTCAAACAGCAGCCCAGGCTACAACAACTCTTGAGAGCTTCAGTGTGAGCGTGTGGATCTAACCTGCTGTAGGCTGAGTAGGCGTGTGTATATGTAAATGCACTGGTTCCAATGACCATATCAAAAAGTGGTTTTGGAGGATTTCTGTTGGTCCAATCGTTAAGTCATTTCCGCGGCACGCGAACGACAGCTGCTGGGTTGGAACTGCCTTAAAAAATAATAATAATATAATAAAAAAGCCAGATCTGAGGTGTGAAAACCTTGTCTCGTGGCAGCAATGTCCATTTTTTGGGATGCAAGTGGCTCACAAGCCAATAAATAAATAAACAAATAAAATAAATAAATAAATAAATAAATAATTATGGTGCATTTCTGTGGAGTTAGCGTTGGCGTCTTCTCGCTGTGAGTGGGCGCTCATCCTGTGTGCAGAGCAGAGGCTACATAAAACCCTACTGGTAATTTAATTTAGTTAGATTTTTTTATCATGAATAAAATATATATGTATCCTTTCACGGGGTGAGCTGAGATCAGTACCCAGCACATGGCAAACTTATGGTGTGAAGCAGAGATACGGCGGAACGGAGCGAGAGCTATAAACGACTGTAAGTGACTGCTCAGATAAAAGTTGTGGAGGGACATCCAAACGAAGAAGGGCCAATAATCAACGTGATTAAACGAGGAACATGAGGACGAGTCTAAACATACCTGCTTTGACTGCTCAGTACTTCATTAAGCTAAATCAAGATTTGCTGCTGAAGGAATTGAACACATTCATACAATGTCTGGGGCGTCCAGGAGAAATCTGGAACCTAACTTTGTTCTTCAAACTGGATCAAGATCTGATCTACTTCTCCACAATAACATATTCATGTTACTTTGTATTGTATGTATCATTATAATGATTACAGATTTTTTTTCCCATAGAGAATGAATAGGATGGAAAAGTGCACACACATCTACTGAACTTCTGCTCAACCCACAGACACCGTTTCACATACACTGACTCAGAGCAGACCCCCGAACACGACTGTAGTGTTGGTTTGACCCACACTCGTCTGTTTGTCTTTTTTTCCAATCCCTCTTTTTTTCCCCCATAGAGTCCAATTCATTTTTAGTCACACCCAAACCTCATAATTTTATTTAACCTACAGCCTCCAAACTGCCTGTACTCACTCAGGACAGATCTCCAACCTCTAATCCACAGACATACTGGCCTGCACTCCTCCATTTGTCATTTATTCATCCCTCCTTCCTTGCATAGGGGCCCATTCATTTTTGGTTGAACCCAAATATTATGGGTTCGTTTAACCTACAGTCTCCAAACTGCCTGTACTCACTCAGGACAGATCCCCAAGCTCTAATCCACAGACATACTGGCTTGCACTCCTCCATTTGTTGTTTATTTATCCCTCGTTCCTCGCATAGGGTCCCATTTATTTCTGTCTGAACCCAAACATTATAGGTTCGTTTACCCTACATCCACCAAACTGTCTGTACTCACTCAGGGCAGCTTCCCAAACACTCATCCACAGACATACCAACCCGCACTCATTTTTTTTACGTTTATCCATCCCTCGTTCCTCCCACATAGTCACATTTATTTTCAGACACACCAAAACATCATGGTTTCATTTAACTTACAGCATCCAAACTGCATGTACTTACTCAGGGCAGATTCCTAAACACTAATCCACAGACATACTGACCCACAGTCCTCTATTTGTTGTTTATTCATCCCTCGCTCCTCCCCTCAAGCTGCTCGTGCTGCACCACCATCCTTCGTTTACTTCAGGAAAGCACGTTTCTAGTTTAAGTATTGTTGTTTGTTAGTATATGTAACGTGTTCGTGTTGTTATGAGTTGCGGGTTGCCGTCAGCATAAATAATGGGGATCAGGCAATTATGTCTGAGCGAAAACTCCGAGGATGATATTCATAATTACGCTGCAGGACTTTGCTCACGCCTCCAGCAGCAGGCAGGCAGATGCACCATGTTCTGTTATTTTCTGTCTGAAAAAAAAGAGGAGGGATTAGTGCGGCCTAGCCAGCCAGAGTACACAGGTTAGTGCACTCGGCAGAGCCTGGACATTAAATCAGCTCTAATCCTCTCATGCCTGGCCGCAGAGGCCTGAGCACATACAGAGGTCTCCTTCGTCCCGGGCCTGACCAGCGGAGGAGCTAAGCCTGCCCGGCGTTTGGCCACATTAGATCAGACTCAGACTGTGATTTCTGCTGGAGCACGGCTGCTCTCTGCGCTTGTGCTTCGAGGAAATAACTGGCTGGTGATTAGGGGGCTTCAAGTCGTCCTTGAAGGGCTGCCACTTATGGTGGTGCATGATTATGTGTGCGGAGGGAACATAACAAGGCATAGCTGTTTGGGGCTACACAGTGGAGTCACATTATTATGACCATTATATCCATAGTAACCGGCGTGTGCAGCAATGATGGACTGGGAAACTACTGTAAGTCCTGGTTGGTGGTCACAGCTATCTGGAGCCATGCTGACTGCAGTGCAGCCCACAGCAGGGAGGATCCATAGAGTCAACACCACCTTCCAGGTGGTCCCACAGATGCTCAGTTGGGTTCAAGTCTGTGGAGTTAGGGGTCCAGGGTTGTACTTGGAGGTCTTGGTCAGCTCTTCCAACCAATGTGGTACCCCATCCGCACCAGAGAAGACAATTAGCATGTATGGTGTACAGACCCAAATCAGTTCAATCAATCAATCAACCTTTATTTTCACTCGGTAACACATTAAGGGTAACCTTCATATAAAAAGGAACCGAGCATGTACCACTTAATGGGACTGAAAATATATTAAAATGAAGGAACTTCATAAGTAAAACAATAAGAATTAAATAATAAAAATATTAAAAACAGGCAAACAATTTAAAAGTTAATCAAGATGAAATAAATAATAAAAAATAAAAGTATAAGTGGACAAGCAAAAAATATAAAACAATGAAATAAAGAGATAATAAATAGACAATAGAATATAAACACAATTAAATAATAGACGATTTCAAAAAATTAAATAGAAATAAATTAAATATAAATTAAAAGTTATGAAAAAAGTAAATAATGAAAATAAAACAAAATGTAAAACCGAGATTGGATAGATAAAAGGACAGAAAAAAATAAAATAAAAAAGGTAAAGGCCAAAGATAAAACAGGAATGAAATGAATAAAAAGGTAAAATGAAAAATAAATAAAATAAAATAAAATGGCTAAAACAGAAAAATAAAAAATAAAATAAAAAGGTAAACCAGAAACAATAAAAAGACACAATAAATAAAATAAGTTTTAGAGTTTTTTGCAGTGAATTCCAGCTCACTGGTGCATTGTAGCTAAAAGCAGATTTTCCCAGCTCAGTAAAAACTCGAGAAGAGTGTCTTCCACATGGATGAGTGGATCCAAACCATATCCCAGACCAGATCGCTGCCTCCTATGTAAGTAGTATAATAATGTGACTTGACTGTGAAGCACAGCATGCTTAAAAAAAACCCCGAAAACTTATCCATGAACTCTGAGGTCACAGGACTCTAACATACTGCTGTTGTCATTGTCTGCTTGACCAACACACTTAACCTTGTCTCGCTCCAGAGGAACTGCCTCTACAGTAACCTGCTAATGCAAGCTGTATTAGATGAAACCACAAGCTAAATAAATAATAAACCCTGTGGCGTGAAAGCCTCGCTGTAAGATTCTTCACTCTGCTGGACGCCAGCCGTTCTGCCAATGGCAAGTAGAGAACTAGAAACTAATATCCGAAGCGATAAAGCTGAAACCGAGAGGTTTGGATTGTAGTCGGAGGGTTTATTGACCTTTAGCCTGACATGTTTCCAGGAAAACCTGTATAATGTACATTCAGAGCCTTCCAGAAGCTCATATAACGAAAACATCATGACACATTAATAAATGTTTTAGCCAATGGGTGCATCCGAAATTGGATACTTCAATACTACTCAGTAAGCAAGTGCAGCTAGCCTATCTGACAGTGCATGAACGTTACCTGGATGACCTCCTAAATTGGGAGACACTTGTAAGAATGTGACTGCAGCCCACTGTGCTGTCCCATAATTCAGCTGGAGCAGCAGATGAGTTGGAAGTGGTGGTAAGCGGTACATTGGCTGTGTGTATGTAGCTACTACTAAAGAGCTACTGCTGCTACAGATGTTAGAGCTACTTACGTTTCTTCTGAGATAAAAATGATTCAATTCCTGGTTAATCTTCTCAGAGTTACCGCTCAACACCGTTTGAGTACAGATCCAGACAGCTCAGTCTCACAAATAGTATCTAAAATAACGTCTGAGTGGAGCTTAGCGGGACGTGTACAGTGGTGGTGTTGTGTTAAAGGATGTTGGTCCAATGGTGAACGTAGTGTGTCCAAGGTTGTGTGGACACTTAACACCTGTGAACTGAATGAACCAACTGCTTTACTGGTCCAGCAGTGACCACTGGGTCCAGTATAGTATGTACTGACTAAGTAGGCAATTAGAACACGACCAATTCATATTAATCAGTGCTAACTGATTTAGCATGTAATATACAGTTAGCATGAAGTTAGCATATAATATACAATCTGACTAAGAAAAATCCATAATGTTTGTATTTTAGTTTTCTAAATGTTTCCTAAAATACTGTCAGATTTTATGTGATGATTTTGATGTACTGCACCTTCTGTCCTGAAGACGTTCTGATAAATCAAATGTTTCTGCTACATAATCTATGACTATTATAACTATTAAGGTGTTTTAGCAGAGTAGAATAGCGCAGCTAGCTAGTAAACTTTGACCAGTGCTAACTCAGCTAGCTTAGTTAGCAATAACCAGTACTAACTCTGCTAGCTAGTTATTATTAACCAGTACAGTTAGCTAGTTATCATTAACCAGTACTGTCAGCTAGATATCATTAACCAGTACTTACTCAGTTAGTTAGTTAACAGTAAGCAGTGCTAACTCAGTTAGTTAACTTTTATCAGTGCTAACTAAGTTAGCTAGATAACATTAACCAACGCTAACTCAGCTAGCAAGTTAATATTAATCAATACTAACTCAGCTAGTTAGTTATCATTAACCAGTGCTAACTTATCTAGCCTAGTCATCATTAACCAGTACTAACTCAACTACCTAGCTAATATTAAACTGTACTAACTCAACTACCTAGCTAATATTAACCATTGCTAACTCAGCAAGCTTGTTAATATTAACCGGTGCTAACTCAGTTAGCTAGTTAATATTAACCAGTTCTAACTCAGCTAGCTAGCTAATATTAACCATTGCTAACTCAGCAAGCTAGTTAATATTAACCATTGCTAACTCAGCAAGCTTGTTAATATTAACCCATGCTAACTCAGTTAGCTAGTTAATATTAACCAGTTCTAACTCAGCTAGCTAGCTAATATTAACCATTGCTAACTCAGCAAGCTTGTTAATATTAACCCGTGCTAACTCAGTTAGCTAGTTAATATTAACCAGTTCTAACTCAGCTAGCTAGCTAATATTAACCATTGCTAACTCAGCAAGCTAGTTAATATTAACCAGAGCTAACTCAGCAAGCTAGTTAATATTAACCAGTGCTAACTTAGTTAGCTTGTTAACAATAAGCAGTTAGCTAGAGTGCTAAATTACCATGTAATATACTGACAGGGCCTAAATGTTTGTATTCTAGCTGCAATCCTGTCAGATTACAGTTACCTCTTCATTGTACGTGCTATACCGTCTAGACCCTCATAAAACAAACATATCTGGTTAAACGGTGAAGTTCTGGTATGTATGTAGGGCAGCGGGGATATTTCTGTGTCTGAATAAATAAAATGTCGTACATTGACCAAGAAGCGAAGGGCGAACAAAGTAAACAAACCCGAAACACTCAGTAAGAAACAGCTCTCGAGTGGAGTAGCTCACATGGATAACCGCTAAACAGCCTCATTAACACGGTGACTCAACACACTCAAGGTTAAGGACATGCTTTAGAGATAAACAGCAGAATTGCTATAAAGCTCATCATTTGCAGTGACGACCGCTGAGAGACGAGCCCCCGGTCTACTCAGGCATTGTTCCGCTGAGCGGGAGACGAGCTAACAGGGCTAATGGCATATTAACCCTTTGATACCTGCCCATTAAAAAGCGGGTACTTGTTTTTATTGACTTTTAATTATGTCCTGTCTCAGCGCAGAAAGCCCCACATCATCATCTGTTTTACTGACCTGAGCTCATAAACTACCCTGAGGGCAGATTCTATCAGTTAAAGGAGATAAAGACCCTCAGGACCCTCGGGTTTAGTATGGTTAGCTATAATTATGAATACAGACTCATGATATAGCAGTGACATACGTAATGGTGACGTTAACATATGAAATTATATTAGATGGACAGCACAATGGTCACACCGTCAGGTACTACTATAAATAAACTCTATTATAAGGTCCAGGTATATTTTTTTCTGAAGGGTTACGTAACAAAACCAGTCATATTTCATTTCACCTGATAATTTTCCAACTTCTATTGAATTATCAGACTTAAATACTGTTTTAGATACGGTGAGTTTAAGACTGATGTATGTAAACGAGCTGAGAGCTGATTGACTGATACATACTGACACTGCATTATTCAAATAGCAGTTAAATCAAATAGTCCATTGTCCACTGTATCAGCTCCACTGACCATATAGAAGCTACACTTACAGACTGTAGTTCATCTGATTCTCTCTATAGTTTATTACCCTGTTATTTAATGATCAGGACCCCCACAGAACCACCACAGAGCAGGTACTTAGTATGTGTTGTGCTGGTGTGAGTGGATCAGACACAGCAGTGCTGCTGCTGGAGTGTTGAAACACCTCCTCAGTGTCACTGCTGAGCTGAGAATCGTCCACCAGCCAAAACTATCCAGACAGCAGTGTCCTGTGGGCGGCATCCTGTGTCCCCTGATGAAGAACTAGAGGAACACAAACTGTGCAGCAGTAGATGAGCTACTGTCTCTGACTTTACATCTACAAGGTGGACCAGCAAGTAGTAGGAGTGTCTAATAGAGTGGACAATACAGTGCTGAGAATGACCCTCTACCCTAATAGTACCTGCTCTGTGGTGGTCCTGTGGGGGTCCTAATCTTTAAAGAACAGAGTAATAAAGTATACAGAGAATCAGATGAACTACAGTCTGTAAGTGGAGCTCCTGTATGGTCAGTGGAGCTGATACAGTGGACAGTGAGTGTAGATATAAGACGGAGCTGATCGGTGTATAACAGCTATATGCCTTAATTACTGTCTTCCTGCAGACCCCTAGTGACCGCTCCACCGACGGAATGCAAAACAACTCGGATATTTTTAGTTAATATAGTCAAAAGAAGCTCATCTCATCTCCGTAACTCTGCTATCAGACTAACTAGGACACTGTTGGCAGTGTGTGTTGTGGGCAATTAGGGCTGAAAGGGGACTTGAGTGTAACACAATTCCCACCTCCTCTGCCGAGAGGGGTCTTCATATGGATCATGTACAAACACCACAATACAAGGTCTCAGCTAAACACAGCACTCACTTCGCAGCATCTGCAATTCCCAAAATCCGTAATTCCCAAAATCCGCTTCCGTTCATTATCAAAGCCCGCCTCGGTGTGGCAATCAGGGCGGCGCAGCTGATGCGTGAATGGCGACGGACTTTTTAAAATTTTTTATTTATTAAGTCATTTCTGCTCACTGCATCGGCGCTGATGCCCGGAGGGAGAGCGGGAGTCCTTCCATCTCACGTCCCACCTGTTTTCCCCTCACTATTCCCAGTTAGAACGCCTGCAGTTCATGCAGTGTTTATTAACAACCCTGTTTAACCCTGTTCTTCAGTAGTCAGGGCCCCCACCGGACCACCACAGAGCAGGTACTATTTGGGTGGTGGATCATTCTCAGCTCTGTAGGTGGAGGCTGGCAGTCTTTCCATCTCAAGTACCACCTGTTCTTTCAATTAGAACCCCTGCACTTCATGCAACCCCTTTAACCCTGTTCCTCAATGGTCAGGACCCCCACAGGACCACCACAGAGTAGGTACTATTTGGGTGGTGGATCATTCTCAGCTCTGTAGGGGGAATCGAAGTCTTTCTGTATCACATACCACCTGGTTTCCAAATTAGAACCCCTGCACTTCATGTATTCCTTATTTACACTGTTCTTCAATGATCAGGACCCCCATAGGACCACCACAGAGCACGTACTATTTGGGTATTGGATCATTTTCAGCTCTGTAGGGGGAGTCGAAGTCTTTCCGTCTCATGTACCACCTGCTTTCTGATTAGAACCCCTGCACTTCATGCATTGTTTATCCCCTATCACCCTGTTCTTTAATAGTCAGGACCCCCACAGGACCACCAAAAAGCAGGTACTTTTTGGGTGGTAGATCATTTTCAGCTCTGTAGGGGGAGTCAAAGTCTTTCCATATCACATACCACCTGTTTCCCAGTTAGAACCCCTGCACCCCCCCCCCCCACTCCTGTCTGGGCTGCATGTCTCAGTTGTTAATATCCGAAGCCACTGGCTCCGGCTCACCCGAGTCTCTTCATTACGGAAGGGAATCACATTTAATTAGCGCGCTGGTTCGGCGGAGTGACACGCGGCGGTAATGTAATCTTATCAAAAGCCAGCGCGGCAAAAAACAAGAAGCCCTCCACTCATTGTGAAGACGGATAGAGCGAGGCTCGGGGGCCCCCGATAGCTGTCTCCCCTCATTAGCGCTGATCAAACAGCTCACAATGCAACCCGGCTTGTTCTAGGACCGCGTGCGCTGGGGATGAATAACAGCAACCTTTTCCCCAGCACAGGCGCCCGAGAGGCACGAGGTTAGCCCCCTTTTCCGCACCGGCAGGACGGAAATAGCTGCGTACAATAGGCTGCGCACCTTCCGCGTATCCATCCGCCTACTCTCCTCCTTTTCCTCTCCTGTATCCAGTTTCACGTATCCCTCTTTTCCTTTTACAGCGAGGTACTAATGCCAAATAGGAAAGACGAGGAACCACAAGTCCATTTAGATGGCACACGGGCCACATCGCTGCAGCCGACTCACCACTGGCCTCTACTGGCGTGCCGCAGGTGCTGCACCCTCCGTCACTCGGGCAGGCGGTTCACGTAGAGCCAGGAGAGCCGGCTGTCCGGGCTTTATATGCTCGTTAAATCACTGCTCATCTTTTAATGACAACATTTACAAGCTAAAGAGCACGAGAGCGTCGCGCTTGGCCACCGCCGCTTTCCTGCCCAGGCAGCTGCGAGGCGGCGAGAGCGGCAGAGGCTCCTGCTTTTAGCGTAATGAAAGTGCAGAGGTGGGCACTGAGCAATGGTCACTTTCCCCCCCCCACCCCTTATGGGTGACCGCTCTTCCATCTGTGAACGAGTGGACAGGCGAAGAAAGAAGAGGGGGAGGATAGCGCAAGATGGAGGAGGGCAGTGGATGGAGAGGAGCAGTAGTGATAGAAGTAGAGAGGGAAGAGGTGGAGGGTAAAAACAGGCGTGTAATAAGAGTGAGAGGGGTTTTAGAGTTTGTATGGGTGGGGTATTGAAAGTATGGTAAAAGAGGACTGAGCACCTAATGTCTGCTCTGAGTTATACCAGCTTTCAGGCCTATTGAGGTTGTGACAGTTCAGACTACATGAGTTTATTTGCACTCACTGGCCACTTTATTGGAAACACATACCTTGTATTTCCACAAACTGGCCACTTTATTAAGAACACTCCATGTGTACTTCTACTAATTGGCCACTTTATTGGAAACACCTACCTTGTATTTACACTAACTGGCCACTTTATCAGAAACAGCTTCCTTGTATTTACACTACCTGGCCACTTTATCAGAAACAGCTTCCTTGTATTTACACTACCTGGCCACTTTATTAGAAACAATTCACCTGTACTTCTACTAACTTGCCAATTTATTAAAAACACTTAACTTTACGTCCACTCACTGGCCACTTTATTAGAAGCTCCAACTATGTGTGTCTACTAACTGGCCATTTTATTAGAAACACTCACCTTGTACTTTCACTCACTGGCCACTTTATAAGAAACACCTACCTTGTATGTCCACTCACTGGCCACTTTATTAGAAACACCAACCTTGTACTTTCACTTACTGGCCACTTTAGTAGAAACACCAACCTTGTATTTCCTTAAACTGGCCACTTTATTGGAAACATCTTCCTTGTATTTTCACTAACTGGCCACTTTATTAGAAACACTTACCTTGTATGTTCACTAACTGGCCATTTTATTAGAAACAATTCATGTGTACTTCTACTAACTGGCCACTTTATTAGAAACATCTACCTTGTACATCCACTAACTGGCCACTTTATTAGAAACACTTACCTAGTATTTCCACTAACTGGCCACTTTATTAGAAATATCTATTTTGTACTTGCACTAACTGGCCAATTTATTAGAAACATCTACCTTGTACTTTCCCTCACTGGCCAGTAAGTGCAAATATAGTACATTCACTCACTGGCCACTTTGTTAGAAACACTCACCTTGTATGTTCACTCACTGACCACTTTACTAGAAACACCTACCTTGTACTTCCACTAACAGGCCACTTTATTAGAAACTCCAACCTTGTACTTACACTCACTGGCCACTTTATTAGAAACACCATCTATGAGTTAAATTTGGAGCTGGATTTCCAATAAAGTGGCCGGTCAGTATTACTCGTGTCAGTCCTGGTGTCCAGTTACTCCTCTGGCTACTCATAATTCACTGTAAAACAGTGTGTTTCTAATAAAGTGGCCATCAAGTTTGTTTTACTGTTTTCTACAGTGACCCACTTCTGATGATGCATAACTACAGCCACCCTCAGCCCACAGTTACTGGGATTAGCTGCTCGTTCCACCTACATGATGATTATTGTCAGCCTACAAACTCGGTGTAAACAGCTACAGTTTTAAATACGAGTCACTGTGCCAGGTCCTTTAGCCAAAGTAGCTACTCCAGTTATAGTTCCGAACCCAGCTGGTGAAGCAGCCAGTTGTGATAGGTTTCCCATGAGAGGCAGCAGAGCTGAGTGACCTTTGGTGGTGCGACGTGAGCGATCTGAATGACATGATGAGGTCTAGCTCGGCAGAACTGTGTGCTAATCTGGCACACCTCATTGTGATTACTGAAAATTCCCTGAAAGCTTATCACACATACGTGAATCTTAATAAAAATCAACAATAATATATATATATATATATATATATATATATATATATATATATATATATATATATATATATATATAGATGATGTATCTGAACACCCCAGCACTTAATGGGTGAGGGGTCCTATCTTTTAGGCTATGTCCTGAACATGGCCGCCATACTGAAAGCCGTCATATTGGATCAAGGGCAAGTTTTTCCAATGGGAAGGTGGTCATGTAGCAGATCAAAGAAGACCAGAATTGTCTCAGAAATGACTTCGGCCTTCAGATCTGTGTTCAGGGACAGCACACTGAACATGTAGTGGTTGTTTTTGCAACGTTCTGTGTTCATAACGTTTGAACCACAAGAGATATTGCAAATCTTGACTGCATCAATCGATTTCTGAGACAACTCTGGTCTTCTTTGATGTGCTACATGACCATATGATACCTTCCCATTGGACAAACTTGCCCTTGATCCAGTATGGTGTCCAAAAAGATAGGCCCCCTCACCCATTACTTGACTAAAGCTGTATATATATTGTTACATTGACTTATATTGACTTGCAATTGAAGCCAGTTTGTGGCCTGACTGCAACAGTTCACTTTAGAAATGTAAAAGCTCAGCATGAACTCATTATCACGGTACATTCTAATAATGCTATCTCTGAGTGCATCTTTAATTCTCCATTTCTGCATTGTTTCCCAGACTGCCACCATCTCCCCAGACGCCGTCCAAAGTTTCTTACTTCCCATAAGAAAAGGAAAAACTTCAAAACTTTAAAACTTCTTAATAACTTTCTCCTAGAGTCCGCTGAGACAAGAGCCTTCTCAGTTCTGTTGCTGTGAATAACTGTTGTGAGCCAGACGTCTGATTTTTCATCTAACGCTATTTTTCTTAATGAATTTGAGGAAAATCATCGTGAAGCCTCCTGAGCCAAAAAAAACGACTGTTGCAACTGCAGTTTGAGCAACTTGGTACTTAGCAAACACAGCAGTACGCAACAAAACAAAAAGATAAGTGCACCATGCTTAACCCAGACAAAGCCATGATTCAAGAAGTTCATGCATTCCACTCTGTTTAAAATAGTTAGACTCATGTATGCTTAGCTAGATAATTAGCTCATGAATGATAGTCTAGTGCATTCCAGCGAATCTGCTGTATGCCCTCTGAGAATCCCATGATGTTAACTGGGACCTCGGGCTCTCAAAATATATCTTCCTTGGAACATAGACCTATGGGAATATACAGCAAAGAACACTGGAAATATAGAGGTTTTGAAACATTGGTCCCCTTGTAACCCTTAGAAACCTGGGTTCCTGTAATCATATGACCCTGGAAACATAAGACCTTAGAGATGTAAGAGCCTTGAACGTTGAAATATTGAAAATATAGAGCCTTTGTAACATAAAACCCCGAGGACATAGGGCACCTTAGTACATATGGAAACATAAGTCCCTGGAAACATAAGATCCTGGGAATATAAAACCTTAGAAATGTAAGATCCTGGGAACATGGAAGCCTGGTAATATTGAGAAGCTTGAGAGCCCAAAGGGAGCAGAACCCTAGAAACATAGGCCTTGGGAAAAGAAGGCCCTGGGGACATAGTTCCCTGGGGAACATAGTATCCATTGAACTCAAGACCTTAGGAATGTAAGACCTTGGGAACATAGGAGCCTGGCGAAATTGAAGCCTGAGAACATAGAGCCCAGTGAAAGCAGAACACTTGAAGCTTAGAACATTTGGAACATATTACACAGGGAAAGCAGGCCTTGGGAATATAAGGCCCTGGCGACATTGGTGCATAGAAACATAAAATCATAGGAGATTGGGGACTCTGCAGCATGGGAACAAATGCTCTGGGAACATAGGAGCCTGTGAACTTTGAAAGGAAAATGGAACCCTGGAAACAAAGAACCTTTGGAACATAAGATCAAGGAAACATAGCACTTTGAAATATAAGAATCTGGCAACACAGGTCCCTGGAAACATATGACCCGGAGAATATAGGGCCATAAAAAGTGTAAGACCCTGATAACATAAGAAACTAGGGACATTGGAACATGGGAACAAAATAGAGCCCAGAAAAATAGAGCTCTCAAAACGTAGAACCTTTGGAACATAACTTTCAAGGAACATAAGATCCTGGAGTCATATGTCTCTGGATACTTAGGAAACATAGGAGACTTGGGGATGTTGGGTCCTGGGAACAAAATGCTCTAGGAACATAGGAGTCTGGAAAAATAGGGCCCTGGAAACATAGAACCTTTGGAACATAAGATCCAGGAAACACAGGACCCTGGGGGCATAGGTATCTGGAAACACATGACCCCAGGAATATAGAGCCATAAAAGTGTAAGACCCTGGGAACATAGGAGACTGGGGACATTGGAACATGGGAACAAAATAAAGCCCCGATAAAATAGAATTCTCAAAACATAGAACCTTTGGAACATAACTTGCTGGGAACATAAGACCCTGGAGTCATATGTCTCAGGTCTTAGGAAACATAGGAGACTTGGTGACATTGGGTCCTGGGAACAAAATGCTCTAGGAACATAGTAGTCTGGAAAAATAGAACCTTTGGAACAAACAGGGACATAGGTCCCTGAACCCATGACCCGGGAAATATAGGAAATATAGGACCATAAAATTGTAAGACACTGGTACCATCGGAGACACTAGAGCCTGGAAACAAAATGCTCTAGGAACATATGAGCCTGTGAGACAAACCCTCTTCAAAACAAAACCCAGTGTTAATAAAAATAATTCTGTAATAGAAGTCAATGGATGCATTTGTTGTTGGCCAGGAATAAATGATTGACTCTAAAATGCAGATTCGAATGATTAATGATTAGGAGGAGATATACCTTAGAGATGTAAGACCTTAAACCTTGGGCCTTATATTCCCAAGGCCTGCTTTCCCTGTGTATTATGTTCCAAATGTTCTAAGCTTCAAGTGTTCTGGTACCATCGGAGACACTAGAGCCTGGAAACAAAATGCTCTAGGAACATATGAGCCTGTGAGACAAACCCTCTTCAAAACAAAACCCAGTGTTAATAAAAATAATTCTGTAATAGAAGTCAATGGATGCATTTGTTGTTGGCCAGGAATAAATGATTGACTCTAAAATGCAGATTCGAATGATTAATGATTAGGAGGAGATATACCTTAGAGATGTAAGACCTTAAACCTTGGGCCTTATATTCCCAAGGCCTGCTTTCCCTGTGTATTATGTTCCAAATGTTCTAAGCTTCAAGTGTTCTGCTTTCACTGGGCTCTATGTTCTCAGGCTTCAATTTCGCCAGGCTCCTATGTTCCCAAGGTCTTACATTCCTAAGGTCTTGTGTTCAATGGATACTATGTTTCCCAGGGACCTACGTCTCCAGGGTCTTCTTTTCCCAAGGCCTATGTTTCTAGGGTTCTGCTCTCTTTGGGCTCTCAAGCTTCTCAATATTACCAGGCTTCCATGTTCCCAGGATCTTACATTTCTAAGGTTTTATATTCCCAGGATCTTATGTTTCCAGGGATATATGTTTCCATATGTGCTAAGGTGCCCTATGTCCTCGGGGTTTTATGTTACAAAGGCTCTATATTTTCAATATTTCAACATTCAAGGCTCTTACATTTCTAAGGTCATCAATGATTAGGAGGAGATATACATGAAAATGTGCCTTAGTCATCCCTGATAAACAAGTTTTTTTTGTGTACATCAGTGAGACAGGCAAACCTTAAGTTGGCGTAGGCCGGCTTGGTAGGTACAGCTTCTAAACGCTGTTAGAAATTCGGCCTTCAAGAATCAGAAGTCAGGAAACCTTCAGGGTTGACTTGAGTTTATTGACACACACAGGAATGTATGGGTTCAGCTCAGTCGATCACAACCAGTCTGTTAGCAGTCTTAATCACGTTAATCACATGTGACCCACATGCAAGACGGTAGAATACCCAAAGATATTTTGTTCGGCGAGCCTGCCATTGGCTCTAGACCCACAGGAAGGCCCAAACTCCGCTACAAGGATACCTGCAAGCAGGACCTCAAAGCAGGTGGCATCGCATTATCGGGCATTGAAGCAGTGGCAGCAGACCACAGCACCTGGAACCTTGTCGTCAAGTCAGCTGTTGAGATGTCAGAGCAGTGGGAGGGAAAAATGGCACGCAGACATGAGAAAGCAGAATCGGCACCTGCAGAACCAGTAACCGACTTCACCTGCAGCACCTGCAACAGGACCTGTCGCTCCAGGATCTGGCTATACAGTCACTGTCAGTGCTGTAATTCAACCACAGACTGATACCCATGGGACAATCTTCATTGTCTCCTGAGACAGACGGATGCAGAAGCATACGCAGGCACAACTTAGGTCATCGGTCTGTTGCCGGTCCAGTCTCTTGAAGTCCTGTCCAGTCCACCTCTGACGCTGACCAACTCACTAACTCACCAATTCTAGTCTAAGATGGTTTAAGTAGAAGTCAGAAAAGGATCAAATGGGTGGGGGGAGTTTGGGGTGTCAACATTAAGGGGGGGTTGATATGTTGCCACCTTGGGGGGTGATTGGTATCACCTTAAAGCATAGGGGTGATCAACTCTCTGGAGAGAGAGGGTCGTATGAGATGGTAATAACAAAAGTCTATTTGGTAAGACTCCACAAATAGAAGGTACATAAAGTACATATAATGAGAATGTGTGCTGATGTCCACTTCAGGCTATTCCGGACCACCATGTAATGAACGAGTCCATTATATCCAAAAAAGACGGCATGACAGAGATAAAATCAACAGCTTAGACTGGGAACACTGGAGACTGGGGGCATTGATGCCTGGAAACAAAACACTCTAGGACTGTAAAAGCTTGGAAACAAAACACTCTAAGACTGTAGAAGCCTGGGAGTTTGGATGCCTGGGCACATAGAGCAATGGAAAAGTAAGACCCAGGGAACATAGGACTTGGGAAGACCCTGGGAACATAAGAGGCGGGGAACATAGCCCCCTGTGCACAAGTATAGTTGGTCAGATTGAAGGAAAAACGCTGGCAAGTGTTGTGAATCATGAATTTGTAGCTCTCTTTTGACAGCCACATTCAAATATTTCAAGCTAAGCACTGCTTGTGGTGCCATTTCTTTAAAAAAACGTCATGTTCATGACCACATAAATCAATCAAACTTCCTTTCTGCCTCGAAACACCCACCAGCAAGCATTCGAGAGGCTGCTCAAACGACCCTGAGCGCCTCCTTCGCCGGCGGAGTACGTGTAGGCTAAGACGTAAGGCCTTTAGATCCCGGTACCTGAGCTTCGGCAAGAATCTCTCCCAATGCTTGACTAGCACTTAATCAGTGTCTAATCTGTTTACTTTCCCATTCCATTGTGCTTTGACAAACAGCGCGCTCAAAGTGTTAGCACGCTAAGTAAACACTCCATTGTTTGAGCGGCGCATAAATTACTGCGCTCTCCTCCGACGTGGCCTAATAACTCGGTAATTCATAATTCAGGCCTTGTTGTTCTTTATGAACATGATAAAGTGGGGAGGGGGGGGTGCGTGTTGGCTGGCTGTGCTGTGGCACTCGGGGGTGACATTGCAGCTTTATCACTGTAGCAGGCGCACGCCCGACAGCTCGGCTTTCTCATTACATATGCATTCAAACAACAGATATTAAAGCTAGCCAGATTATTGCTCATATTTGGCCTCTCTGCAGCCACCGCCAGCGCTTATAAATCTCCCGCTTCAAGGCTTCAGGGAGGAACAGCGGAAGGAGGTGCTTTCAAGGGCGATATAAGCGGCAAGATGCTAAAAGACGATAGCCGGGCCGTAAGCTGGGAGCTAAACGCCGGGTCTTATAACCCTTCCGAAGGGATAAACACCTAGCGGGGTTGTGGGGGGGTGCTCTGGATGATAGCCCAATAGGGCAGGCTGGTATTTTACTGGTTATTAAGATTGAAATAGGGATCATAAAGGGATGCTGCGGGTCAAGGAAGTGCGGCCTTTATGTTTCGGCCCTCATGCGTTAGGGCGTTTACTGCTTCGAGTGAAATATCGTTGTCACCTCAAGTGCTGCATGCATATAACTGTCAGGGTGTGGTATTGCGTCGCTATATTTGGTCCAGTCTACAAGTATAACAAGTATATCAGAGCTGTCGTAAGAAAGCCTTGCATGTCTTGCTGGACATACAGAGAAGGTAATGCATTCCAAAAGAATTTACAAGCTAATCTCTATGTGCTACATCTATACCATACTTGTCAGTTACCTCCGACAGTAGTTTGAATGCCTTTCCATTTTAAAACAAAACCCAATATTCAGAAAATAGACTTGTAATTGAAGCCAATGAATAAAGGCTTGACTCTATAACTCTATAACGAAGGATATATACGTGGAAATGCTCAGTAGTTGCGATAAACAGCTGTTTTCGTTTACATCAGTAAGACAGAAATTAATTTTGGTAGGTACAGTTTCTAAATGTGCTAAAGTCCACTTTCAAAGGTGTTAAAAGATTCACATTCATTACTCAGGTAGAAGTATAGATACTAGGGTTTAAAAATATTTCTGTAGAAGCTTTTTACTCCAGTAAAAGTGTAAAAGTACTGCTTTTTAAAACTAATTAAAGTATAGTGCACTAGCCCA
Source organism: Megaleporinus macrocephalus (assembly GCA_021613375.1). Taxonomy (NCBI): domain Eukaryota; kingdom Metazoa; phylum Chordata; class Actinopteri; order Characiformes; family Anostomidae; genus Megaleporinus; species Megaleporinus macrocephalus. The sequence continues at coordinate 33,333,153 of CM038726.1, read as the reverse complement.
CCTCCCCAAAAACCCCAATCTTCTAAAAGCCATAATGACTATAATGTTATATTAAAATGTTAATGTTGATAAATTTGGGATGCTCTAGGCTTCCTGTTTTAGCCGCACATACGCCCATTGAACATGAATGTAGTTTAGTACAATGTAAATATATTAAATAAGCATATCTGTTACTACTGAACATTAACATGTGTTTCATGGAGCAGAAGATATGATGACTAGTTGACTATAAGTATTGTAATGAAGTCAAACTTCAAAGTCATGTTATCAATAATCTTTACTGGAATGTAAATGAACATGAATGAAAAGAAGATGAAGAATGAAATAGGAGAAACGAGACTATGTTTAAAATGTAAGGAGTAGAAAGTACTGATAATGGAGTGTAAATGTAAGGAGTAGAAAGTACTGATAATGGAGTGTAAATGTAAGGAGTAGAAAGTACTGATAATGGAGTGTAAATGTAAGAAGTAGAAAGTACAGATAATGGAGTGTAAATGTAAGGAGTAGAAAGTACTGATAATGGAGTGTAAATGTAAGGAGTAGAAAGTACAGATAATGGAGTGTAAATGTAAGGAGTAGAAAGTACTGATAATGGAGTGTACATGTAAGGAGTAGAAAGTACTGATAATGGAGTGTAAATGTAAGGAGTAGAAAGTACTATTAATGGAGTGTAAATGTAAGGAGTAGAAAGTACTGATAATGGAGTGTAAATGTAAGGAGTAGAAAGTACTGATAATGGAGTGTACATGTAAGGAGTAGAAAGTACTGATAATGGAGTGTAAATGTAAGGAGTAGAAAGTACAGATAATGGAGTTTAAATGTAAGGAGTAGAAAGTACTGATAATAGAGTGTAAATGTAAGGAGTAGAAAGTACTGATAATGGTGTGTAAATGTAAGGAGTAGAAAGTACAGATAATGGAGTGTAAATGTAAGGAGTAGAAAGTACTGATAATGGAGTGTAAATGTAACGAGTAGAAAGTACAGATAATGGAGTGTAAATGTAAGGAGTAGAAAGTACTGATAATGGAGTGTAAATGTAAAGAGTAGAAAGTACTGATAATGGAGTGTAAATGTAAGGAGTAGAAAGTACTGATAATGGAGTGTAAATGTAAGGAGTAGAAAGTACAGATAATGGAGTGTAAATGTAAGGAGTAGAAAGTACTGATAATGGAGTGTAAATGTAAGGAGTAGAAAGTACTGATAATGGAGTGTAAATGTAAGGAATAGAAAGTACTGATAATGAAGTGTAAATGTAAGGAGTAGAAAGTACTATTAATGGAGTGTAAATGTAAGGAGTAGAAAGTACTGATAATGGAGTGTAAATGTAAGGAGTAGAAAGTACTGATAATGGAGTGTACATGTAAGGAGTAGAAAGTACTGATAATGGAGTGTAAATGTAAGGAGTAGAAAGTACAGATAATGGAGTTTAAATGTAAGGAGTAGAAAGTACTGATAATAGAGTGTAAATGTAAGGAGTAGAAAGTACTGATAATGGTGTGTAAATGTAAGGAGTAGAAAGTACAGATAATGGAGTGTAAATGTAAGGAGTAGAAAGTACTGATAATAGAGTGTAAATGTAAGGAGTAGAAAGTACAGATAATGGAGTGTAAATGTAAGGAGTAGAAAGTACTGATAATGGAGTGTAAATGTAAGGAGTAGAAAGTACAGATAATGGATAGTAAATGTAAGGAGTAGAAAGTACTGATAATGGAGTGTAAATATAAGGAGTAGAAAGTACAGATAATGGAGTGTAAATGTAAATGTAAGGAATAGAAATTACTGATAATGGAGTGTAAATGTAAGGAGTAGAAAGTACTGATAATGAAGTGTAAATGTAAGGAGTAGAAAGTATAGATAATGGAGTGTAAATGTAAGGAGTAGAAAGTACTGATAATGGAGTGTAAATGTAAGGAGTAGAAAGTACTGATAATGAAGTGTAAATGTAAATGTAAGAAATAGAAAGTACTGATAATGGAGTGTAAATGTAAGGAGTAGAAAGTACAGATAATGGAGTGTAAATGTAAGGAGTAGAAAGTACAGATAATGGAGTGTAAATGTAAGGAGTAGAAAGTACTGATAATGGAGTGTAAATGTAAGGAGTAGAAAGTACTGATAATGAAGTGTAAATGTAAATGTAAGGAGTAGAAAGTACTGATAATGAAGTGTAAATGTAAATGTAAGGAGTAGAAAGTACTGATAATGAAGTGTAAATGTAAGGAGTAGAAGTAAAAAGTCAGCTGAAAAATAATTACTCCAGTAAAGTATAAATAACCAAAATTTCTACTTTGTATTTGTACTTTGTTATTTGACACCTCTGTCCACTTCAGACTACAGCTTATTCCTGACCGCCATGTAATCAACTATTCCATTATTTCCACCCTCTGGTTATACATAACAATAGCAATCAACCAGAATTCGCAACCTTCAAAATATAAAGCAGTTAATCTTCTTAGGCTAAAGCATATTGACACAAAGGACAGATCTAAAGAAGAGAACATGACTGGAATAAAATAGACAGTTGAGATGTCCAAGGATGAGGACAAAAACAACACAGCTGACCCAAATACCTGAACCGAATCAAAATAAAGGCCCACATAAAAAGAGTTTGTTGTGCATTTGTGTACTTGATGCACTGAAGGTAATGTTAGACTTGTGGTAAAAGGGAACTGTAAGTTCCAGATTTGCAGAAAACTGACTTGTTTTTATTTGTTTTGGCTTTGGATGTAACGATATACTCTGTAGGAAAGCTAAAGCTCCAGTTACATCTGCAACTAGCGGTTTAAATTTAAACACTGGCACAACGAGGACAAACCGAAGGCTTGAGGCAACACAGTGAAGAGAAAGCAGAGCCTGACAAATGGCATAATGATTTGATAGGATATCATGACAGCACTTACAGAAAAACAAATTCAAAAAAACTATTTCATTATCTCAAAACATTTGAATGAGTATGTATATATATTTCCCTATGTAGCAGTTCACAGTTGTATGTAATACTCCTGGTCAGATGATATGTTTTCAAGTAAAGTGATGGTCTTGATTGTTATTTATTGTTACTCTTTTTTATACTCTGATTCTGAACATATGAACATATATATTCTCCAAAATAGCTTGGAAAAAATTCTGGTTCCATAGACTACCATTGAAAATAAAGTATGTTATGTTATATATATACTAACGCTCAAAAGTTTGGGATCACAGTGAAATGTTCTTGTTTTAATGGAGTATCTTCTTCCTTAACACAACAATGGACTGACGGGTCTCTAAAGAAAGTTGTTTCTTTCTGGTCATTGTGAGTCGGTCAGCAAGCCATCAACTGCTGATCTTCAGATACTAAACTAACCTAGAATGTTATTCTCCCTTTTATGAACAATATTGTTTGTGAATTGCATGAAAATTGCATGAAATTAAATTCTAAAGAGTGATACTAAACTTTTGAGTGGTAGTGTATGTATATATATATATATATATATATATATATATATATATAGTCAATTATATAGTCATTGTTAATTTTGATGACTTTTTTTGTAGTCATACAGAAACTTCTGTAAACATTTATTCAATCAGTCAGTCAAAACAACCATTAAGTCACTTTTCAGCACCAAGAAAATTTCCCTAAAAAAAATATACACATTAAATATCATACCCAATATATTTTAGTATTTAGTGTGTTCACTCTTTACCTTCATTACAGCTCACAGTTTCTTTCTGGTACATCATGAAATCACACAATGACAGAAGCTGTTTTTTAAAGGTTCTGTAAAAAAAACGAATTACTCTGATTTCTTATTACAACAATATTCCTAAATCCTGTTTTCCAGCAACCTTCATTGTTCTGTAACAGCAGATCCTCCCACAGCTCCTGACCCTCTTTGAGAAACAACTTCAATATGGGCCAATCTCAGTCTGTCTCAGCGTGTGATGTCTGGAAGTGCTTTTTGATCAGTGTATTTATTTATTTATTTATTTATTGGCTTATTTTGTGGGTTCGGCTACTTCCGTCTGAATAAAGCGGCCCAGGTGGCGTCACCTGCTCTGGGAGCAGACGCTGGCGCACTTCCTCCAGCTTTCTTCTCTGAGCACCCATTTTTTCTTCTATCGTAAACAACAGTGAGGATGGCGTTCGGTGCATCTTGTCATTGTTCAGCAGTTCCGCCCCACATGCACAATTAAGCCAATGCCCTTGAAATACATTGTATGCTTTTCAAGACTTGAAAGCGATGCAAATGAAATGAGTTGGAATTGTAGATTGTAGATACGGTCGGTAAATGCACTGTGAAAGGAAAGCACCCTCCTCAGCGCCCGTTTTGTTTGTGATGGTGTGCGTTGGCTTCTCCGAACCGCTGCCATGAGACAGCTTTGTGTTGCTGTGTCTGCCAACGTCATTGTCAACTCCGTTACCCTTTCTTTTATGTGTATAATACAGATCATTGCGTGCCCATATTTTGAATATATATAAGGCCCTGTATGTGTTTGTATTTTATTTTCTTCTCTGAGGACCATTTATGATGCTTGGGTGGTGATTTGGGGTCTTCTAATGCAAATTTCTGACTGCTGTCGCTATTTGTCTCTTTCCTTCGCTTAGTAACAGCTTCTCAACAGCTATACATGCTTTCCTATTCATTAAATACTGACCAATGTGATGTCTTATTTACAGTTTAATTTATTAATTTTATGTTTTTTTCAATGTTTCTTTATGTAGACCATATTATGTATAAAGATTTTGGGATTAAACCCATTACGTCCATCCACATAGTTCGAGAATATCATAGTTTTGGAAGATTATCCGGATTTAAAACGTTTAGAATGTTGTCTGAAACTACTGTTACATACCAAACCTTTTTTTAAAGCAGGTTTGAAAAAATTTAAGTTGTATTTTCATATTTTGTATGTGTATTTTTACCTATGATTTAATAATGGCCTATTATTGATATCTCTCTTTTGTTTTGCTTTCTGAGATACAATTCTCTAGCTCAGGTCAGTTTTCAACTTGAAACTTGATGGCGAGGGTCAAGTCAGGCTCTGTGGCTCTCTAGGTTGGCCTGGGCTCGGCAAAACTTGGACTTGGGTTTGAAATCCAGTGACGCTGTCTGGGTTGGCTTCGGATTAAATTTGGCCAGGAATGGGTGGAGTTCAGTCTCTAACTCAGAGTTTGAGTATGTGATCCAAAGTTATTATTATTGGGATTGTGTCATTTTACAAAATGATCTGATTGGAGTTGAGCTTGGAGAAAAAAAGATGTTGTTTTGAGGCAGAGTTCTGACTCAAAGCCTGACAATCTGGTTTAGGACAAGAGTAGAGACATTTTGGGGAGGGATAGTGTCAGTATAGGACTTTAATGATATTTAATCATATGGGTATATTATATAGAGTAAGACTGACAAGTTTAGAAGGGAACAAAATTTTATATTGGAATTACTATGGCTTTGAATTGACAAGGTCGTTCAGGTCAGGCTCAGCTTATACCAACATTTCATTGGGATAAAGTTAGTTTCAGACTCAAAACTTAAAGATCTACCTAAATTATTTCTGCTAGCTAGTCAGGTTTGGCCTCAAAGAACATTGTGGTTCATGTTGTGTCTGAATTGCCTGACGTTTTGACTGGGTTGGGTCAGTGTCAGACAAAACAACCTAGTTTGGGTCAGACTCATGAATGTTTGGCGGGGTTACAGCTGGGGTTTGGAGTTATAGCTTCATGATATGGGTTAAGTCAGGCTCAGACAAAAGGTTTTTAGCATTTAGTGTAATATTTTTTCAGAGAATCTGGGTTATATCAACCTCAGAGAATTCTTTTAGGGATTGTGTATTCATTTTAGACTTAGTGATCTGGTTTAGTCCTGGCTCAGACAATGCTTGGGGGAACAGATGGGTTTGGAGTTATAACTGTGTAATTGTGATTGTGTCATATTTGAGTTGGGCTTGGATAGAAATTTTGATGGGACCATCAAAAAAATCAAATCAAATGTATTTGTTTAGCGCGTTTAACAAATGATGTCATCACGAAGCAGCTTTACAGAAATTTAGTGATAAGAAAAGTTCAGTGGAGCATAAATAAGCCTAAGAAGAAAATAAAAACATAGAAGAAAGTCATAGAAATCATAGGAAAAACCCTAGAAACCCCCCTGGTGAGCGACAGTGGCAAGGAAAAAGTCCCTCAGAACTGGAGGGAGAAACCTTGGGAGGAACCAAGACTAACAAGGGGGCACCAGGCTGAATACTAACTCAGAATTTAGCAATCTGGTTTATTTCGAGCTCGGAGACAAATTATGTCAGATTCATACTCAAAACTTGATTATCTTGGGTTTGCGTTCAAAACTTGATCAATTGACAGTGTGGTTCAGGTCAGGTTAGTGTGGTTTGGCATGGGGTCAGTTAAGGACTTAAAACATGGTGTGGTTCAAGCTTGTACAAAACTTTTATTGGGATTATGTCCGTTTCAGACTCAAAATATTGGTCTTCGACAAAAAATTTGGAGAACTGGGTAGATTTGACTCTAATGTCATTGTTGTTCAAATGCCGATCTGGTTTGGGTTGAGCTCAAACATTTTGGTAGGAAGAGGATCAGATTGCCATGGTTCAATTTGTGGAAGTACCAAAATGTAAAGCTCCTATATGTACCAAATGGACGTATATGGAGTAAACTGGTAAGAGTAACTGCTAACTTGTTTCTGTACTAACTTGTGGCCTGTCCAGAGTATTTCCTGCCGGTGGGGCAGTCGTGGCCGGAAGGTCGCAGGTTCGATCCCAGGGACTGGCAGGACATGGCTGAGGTGCCCTCAAGCAAGGCACCTAATCCCAACTGCTTCCCGGGCACTGCCCCCTAGTGTGTGGGTGTTCACTAGTGTGTGTATATGTGGGTGTTTCACTGCTTTCTAGTGTGTATGTTCACTAGTGTGTGTATATGTGGGTGTTTCACTGCCCCCTAGTGTGTATGTTCACTAGTGTGTATATGTGGGTGTTTCGCTGCCCCCTAGTGTGTATGCTCACTAGTGTGTATATGTGAGTGTTTCGCTGCCCCCTAGTGTGTATGTTCACTAGTGTGTATATGTTGGTGTTTCACTGCCCCCTAGTGTGTATGTTCACTAGTGTGTATATGTGGGTGTTTCGCTGCCCCCTAGTGCGTATGTTCACTAGTGTGTATATGTGGGTGTTTCGCTGCCCCCTAGTGTGTATGTTCACTAGTGTGTATATGTGGGTGTTTCGCTGCGTGCAAACACATGTGGCTAGTTCTAGTTCTAAACTCCAAATTCTAAATTCCAAAATTTCAAATTCCACCCAATGAGTGCTGGGATAGGCTCCATCACCCCGTCCCCCAAGCCCCCCAACCATGACCCAAATGTACAAGTGATTTAGAAGAAAATGATGTTTCCATACTACACCAGTCTTTCATTTACCAAAATAAAAAGTTTGTTTGTACATAAAACAGGCCTTTTTGTAAAAATAGAACGGCAAGAAAAAGCTGGGCTCGAGGGAAGAGACCCATCTGCTCTTTGGCAGTCCAACACGAGTCCGATAGTTGGAGTCAAAGACGTGTGCAAAGATTTCATTCGCGGCTTGTCTCCAGCAATATGGCCGCCCAACTGGATCTGTTTCTGCCAACTGAGAGCTGTCAAAACGATGAAGGGGCATGTTGTATCTTTAGCACCAATCAGTCTGCGAGAATGTGTGTGAGGGAGAAGCCGGCTGACAGAAGTGTGAGACTGACACTCGTATGCTGAGCGAATGCTTTCACCTTCATTCACAGCCACGGCCATGACAAGATGGAGGCTGACAGATGCCGCTGCCAAACACTTACCTCCCACAATAACACAGCAGGACGAATAACGAGCGCTGCTTTAGGCTAATTAACGCTCTAATATAAACTATCTGTCAGTGTTAAAGTGAAGAAGCTGAATGTGTAATGGTAGTAACTTGATAACGGCCGGAGGATTAATTACATCACGTCTGCACTCAGTGGCCACTTTATTAGAAACCCAGTTAGAGTGTACAGTTAGAGACTGCAGCTCACCTGTTCATCCATTACACTTCGCATTAGCTATCCATCAGTCTTTCATCAGTAGGCAGGTTCTGACCATAGAGCTTCTCTTGGCTGGAGGCTTCTGTGTGGTGGAGATGATTTCTGTGAGGTGGAGATGATTTCTATGTGGTGGAGATGATTTCTGTGTGGTGGAGATGATTTCTGTGAGGTGGAGATGATTTCTGTGAGGTGGACCTCTCTGAACCTAGCAGTGATATCAGCATGTTCTATACAAAAGACACCGATCCTGTCAGGTTTGCTACTGCTGAGAACGAAACACCACCCAAATAATATAACAACACCAATTATGAGTGTTTCTAATAGGCATGAGTGTTTCTAATAAAGTGGCCAGTTGGTAGAAACGCAAGGTAGGTGTTTCTAATAAAGTGGCCAGTCACTATAAGTACATCAAATGTGTTTCTAACAAAGTGGCCAGACAATATAAGCACAAGGTTGCAGTTTCTAATAAAGTGGTCAGTTGGTAGAAGGGCAGGGTAGGTATTTCCAATAAAGTGGCCAGTTGGTAGAAGTGCAGGGTAGGTCTTTTCAATAAAGTGGCCAGCCTGTAGAAGTGCAGGGTAGGTGTTTCTAATAAAGTGGTCAGTGAGTGTAAGCAGAAGTTGATGTTTCTAATAAAGTGGACAGATGGTAGAATGACAAGGATAGTGTTTCTAACAAAGTGGCCACTCAGTAGAAGCACAAGGTATGTGTTTCTAATAAAGTGGCCAGTCACTATAAGTACATCAAAGGTGTTTCTAACAAAGTGGCCAGTCAATATAAGCACAAGGTTGCAGTTTCTAATAAAGTGGCCAGTTGGTAGAAGTGCAGGGTAGGTATTGCTATTGAAGTGGCTAGTCTGTAGAAGTGCAGGGTAGGTGTTTCCAATAAAGTGGCCAGTCGGTAGAAGTGCAGGGTAGGCATTTCCAATAAAGTCAGTATAAGTAAAAGGTAGATGTTTCCAATAAAGTGACCAGTCAATACAAGTACAAGGTTTGAGTTTCTAACAAAGTGGCCACTCAGTACAAGCACAAGCTAGGTGTTTCTAATAAAGTGGCCAGTGAATGGAAGCAGAAGTTGATCTTTCTAAAAAGGTGACCTGTCATTAGAAGTACAAGGTGGGTGGCCAATGAGTGAAAGTACATGGTCAGTGTTTTCAATACATTGGCCATGTTAATGGAAATAAAAGGTTGCAGTTTCTAACAAAGTGGCCAGTCAGTAGAAGTACAAGGTTGGTGTTTCCAATAAAGTGGGCAGTCAAAATAAGTACGTGGTAGGTGTTTCTAATAAAGTGGCCAGTAAGTGGAACTTCAATGTTGGTGTTTTAAATAAAATGGCTGGTAAGTAGAAGTACAAGGTTTGTGTTTCCAATAAAGTGGCCAGTCAGTAGAAGTACAAGGTTGGTGTTTCCAATAAAGTGGCAAGTCAGTATAAATACAAGGTGGATGTTTCTAATAAAGTGGCCAGTCAGTATAAATACAAGGTGGATGTTTCCAATAAAGTGGTCAGTCAGTATAAATACAAGGTGGATGTTTCTAATAAAGTGGCCAGTTAGTGGAACTGCAATGTTGGTGTTTTAAATAAAATGGCTGGTAATTAGAAGTACAAGGTTGGTGTTTCCAATTAAGTGGCCAGTCAGTATAAGTACGTGGTAAGTGTTTCTAATAAAGTGGCCAGTAAGTGGAACTACAATGTTGGTGTTTTAAATAAAATGGCTGGTAATTAGAAGTACAAGGTTGGTGTTTCCAATTAAGTGGCCAGTCAGTATAAGTACGTGGTAAGTGTTTCTAATAAAGTGGCCAGTAAGTGGAACTACCATATTTGTGTTTTTAATAAAATGGCTGGTAATTAGAAGTACAAGGTTGGTGTTTCCAATAACGTGGCCAGTCAGTAGAAGTACAAGGTGGATGTTTCTAATAAAGTGGCCAGAAAGTGGAAGGAGAAGTAGTTTTTTTTTTATTATTAGATAATCTTTCGGTTCTACTCCTTCACAGTGCAGCGCCAGCGGCTGTTGTTTCTGATAGCAGCTCTTTGCTGTAATGTGTCATTTCTGATCTTGCAATCTATATAACCAGCCAGCCATTCACTCATCCATCTGCCTGTTCATCCATCCATCCATTCAATTCCATACACCGTGAATACTTCATTTCGGAGATGACAGTATGAGATGACTGCGTACGCCCACAGATGCCCTGTCATAATGTCCACTCACGGCAAACAAACTGTTTCTGTGCTGAATATGAATGCCTAAGAAAAGCTGTTTGTCGCGGCTCATAATACAAAGCAAAACAGGGTCTTATAATAGGGCTGTCAGGGCGAGGGGGCTTCAAAGCAGGTCCACAATACTGTAACACAATCCAGCCAGAACATGCAGCGTGGCAATTCCCAGAAACAACGACGAACACAACAGGTTTCCAATGCGTCCGTGAGCAAACACCCATTTCTGATTATGCTAATACACCAGTACGTCGGGTATGACAGGGGTGTCGTCGCCCCGAGGAGGCGGCAAACAAATTGTAACTCTCCGCTTCTCCCCCACATTAGGTGGCGCTTTTTGTTGTCTTGACAGGCTGAATATATAACTTTGAGCGAATAGCATGAAAGCTTTTCTTTTCCTCGGGGCTGTTTGAGTGTAACAAAGGAGCAAAAGGCACTACGGTGATGAATTCGGCTTCGCTAACGAGTGTGACTAAGTTTAGTGGAGGCTGCGCGACTCGGAGGATGAGGTTCCTCAGAGTTTAAGCACAACCCTGCAAGCACAGTTACGTTGTGCCCACAACGTTGTCCCAATGTTAAAATGTAACTGAAAGTTGTGACAATGTTATCAGACAACATTGTGATAACATAGTGGTAATGTTGTCACAATGCTGAAATGTAACCCCTCAGAAAGTTTTGATGTTATCTGAAAACATTGTGATAACATAGTGGCAACATTATTACAGTGTTGAAATGTAACCCCTCAGAATATTGTGTCGTTATCTGACAACGTTGTGATAACATAGTGGCAACATTATTACAGTGTTGAAATGTAACCCCTCAGAAAATTGTGTCGTTATCTGACAACATTGTGATAACATAGTGGCAATGTTGTCACAGTGTTGAAATGTAACTCCATAGAAAGCTGTGATGTTTTCTGAAAACATTGTGATAACATAGTGGCAACATTATTACAGTGTTGAAATGTAACCCCTCAGAAAGTTGTGACGTTATCTGATAACGTTGTGATAACATAGTCGCAATGTTGTCACACTGTTGAAATGTAACCCCTCAGAAAGTTGTGATGTTATCTGATAACGTTGTAATAACATAGTGGCAACGTTGTTACAATGCTGAAATGTAACCCATCAGAAAGTTGTGATGTTATCTGAAAACATTGTGATAACATAGTGGCAACGTTGTCACAATGCTGAAATGTAACCCCTCAGAAAGTTTTGACGTTTTCTAAAAACATTGTGATAACATAGTGGCAACGTTGTCACAGCACTGAAATGTAACCCCACAGAAAATTGTGATGTTATCTGACAACATTGTGATAACATAGTGTCAATATTGTTACAGTGTTGAAATGTAACCCCTCAGAAAGTTGTGACAATGTTATCTGAAAATGTCATTATAACATAGTGGTAACATTGTCACAACATTGAAATGCAATGCCTGAGGAAGCTGTGACGTTATCTGACAACATTGTGTTAATGTATTGGCAACTTTGTTTCAACACTGAAATGTAACCCTCTCAGAAAGTTGTGATGTTATCTGATGACGTTGTGATAACATAGAGGCAACATTGTCACAGCGTTGAATTGTAACTACTCAGAAAGTTGTGATGTTATCTGACAACATTGTGATAACTAGCATCATCTGTTAGCAAAACATCATTCTGTCATTTTGCTTTAAGCAACATTTAGCTTTTTAAACAGTTTTTTTTTTTTTTAATTCTGGAAAAGGAAATGTTGGAAATGGAACAGTGGAAGTTAGAAGCAATTTGTCATTTGCTTTTACTTGTTATTAAAACATTAGCTTTCTTAACCGAACCATGTGGGGCTGAAAGGTAGCAAGTGAAGCTAGCAAGCATCAGTTAACATCCCTGCAAACACACAACACTGTCTACTTAATTACAACATTGCTACAACATTGTTAAAAGGTGGCAAAATTGTCATAACTTTGTCACAGTGTCACTATTAAAAATGTTGGCAACTTAGCAAAATTCCACAGAGCTCCATGGATTCTTCAAATCATTTATCGCTAGCTTAGCTAGCTAATATTATTTATTTATTTATTGACAGCTATTTGCTGTCACTCGTTATTAGCAGTGTTAGCTCTTTTTGATGGAACTATCAATGTTAGTTAGCAAAATTAGCTCTTCTGACTAAACTATTTCTTTATAAGTGTTATTTTTGAGGCTAGAGTTCAGCTAATGCTAGCTATCAGGACTCATTTAGCATGAAGTAATTTTATCTGATACTAAATTTGCTTTTTCACACATTTAGCGATGTTAGCTTTTTTGAGTCTTAACTCTGAGGTGGGAATTAAACTGATACAAACAAATTTAAAGCATTGATCATTAACCATTTGCTGTCACTCGTTGTTAACAGTATTAAGCTATTAGCATTAAGCTATCAAGACTCACTGAGCATGAAATAATTTTGTCTGATGCTAAATTTGCTTTCTCACACGTTTATGAGTGTTAACCCTTTGATGCACAAGCTAAGCAAATCCCTTCTAATGCACAGTATGGGCTTAACCCTGTATTCATTTCCTAAGTTATTGTATGTACTGCTGAGTGTCTCTTTGGTAAATCTATTGAAGTCAGTTTATTTCATTATTTAATATTACAGGTGTTCGTTAAAAATCTTATTATTGATCTTAAATCATTATTTTAATTCTTATTTATTTACTTAATGAACAAAAACAATGTTTGTAAATATGTTCCTGACTGCAAATGTTTACAAACATGATAGTAGTAGTGATAGAAAAATGATTTTCATTAATAAAGTAAATAATTAAATTGAAATCAGGTTTGTGATGATCAAAAACAAATAAATTGAGGAATTCATTGAAGCTTGAATGATGAAATGAATTTTTTGGTAAGATATAGAAGATAAAGTGTCTGTTAGGTCATTTTTAAGGCCAGGTTGTGCATCAAAGGGTTAATACTGACCTGGAACCAGTGAATGGGAGCTTACAGCCCTCAAGTATACATACATATATTAAAATTAAAATAATTATTTAATATGAAGTTACTTTTCAACACTGTGACAACGTTAGCACTATGTTATCACAGCGTTGTCAGATATCGTCACAGCTTTCTGTGGTTTTACATTTTAATGTTGTGACAATGTTACCACTATGTTATCATTACATTTTCAGATAACATTGAGGAGTTACATTTCAACACCGTGACAAAGTTCTGATTATGTTATCACAATGTTTCCAGATAACGTAACAACTTTCTATGGAGTTACATTTCAACTTGAGCCAGGTTATGCATCAAAGCGTTAACACTGATCTGAAACCAGTGAATAGGAGCCCACAGGCCTCAATTATATATTTGAGGCCTGTATATATATATATATATATATATATATATATATATATATATATATATATATATATATATATATATATATATATATACAGGCCTCAATTATATATATATATATATATATATATATATATATATATATATATATATATATATATATATATATATATATATATATATATATATTTACAATCATTCCTTGTTAGTGACTTGTGACTGAACTGTTCCTCTGCGCCATGTTTACACTGACGAGTGTTAATTCTGACACCACAGCAAACAAACAGATGCGATCACGTTCAATTTGTTTGGTATTAATGTTCTACACTCGTTGTGAGTCGGGGGGAGATGGGGGGGGATAACATTGCTCTGTACACGGTGGGCGGATGCTGAAGGTGCATCATCGCGTTTGATTCCCCTCCGCTGGGACTCCCGCCGTGTGTATGTGGGGGTTGTGTGTGCGGGGGGCGGGTGCAGTGATGTGGGGTATAAATTATAGAAAACAAAAATAAACATCCTTGACTGAGTGAGTGAGCGTGTGAGGGAGTGAGAGAGAGAGAGTGAATGTGTGAGTAATGAGAAACGAAGCCCCTCGCTGTGTGCCTGGTTCAGAATAGCTGAAGGGTCCTCCACATGTTCACCTTTACACTGAATGTGAACTGGCAGACTGCTGACTCCGTTCGCATCCCTCTCCGGTCTCACAGCGCAGAGGGACAGCGCCCTCCAGTGGCAGAGCCTAGTAACAGCAGCAGAGCTTCCTTTCAGTAAAACACTGGGGCGCTTTTTATTTGTGATGGTTGCACATTGCAAAGTCGTTCCAACTCCAGATTGTCCGATCTGATCGTGTATGATCTGCATTTTGATCGGATGCGTGGATTCTGGAAAACAACAGATTTCTTCTTTTTCCTATAGAGAATGAATAGGATGGAAAAGTGCACACCAATCTACTGAAGTTCTGCTCCACCCACAGACACGGTTTCACATACACTGGCTCAGGGCAGACCCCCAACCACGACTGCATAGTTGGTTCAACTCACACTCGTCTTTTTGTCATTTTTTCCATCCCTGTTTTTTCCCCATAGAGTCCCATTCATTTTTGAGCAGACCCAAACATTATACATTTGTTGAACCTATAGCCTCCAAACTGCATGTACTCACTTAGGTAAGGTCCCCAAACACACTGA